>JAVSCE010000103.1:0-86342 GCA_032199065.1 Smutsia gigantea
GCATAGTTTTTAACTCTGGCAAAGCCAAGACAAATAAAAACTGGAGGCCACTTTGGAGTTAGCAGCATTGCCTGCATTACACCCATATGTGAGCAACACTTTTGTGGCATGCAGGTCTCCAGGACAGAAGCTCTGCTGCTGTTAGCAAGGGACTTTCTCTAGGCAGGAACATTCGGAGCCCCCATGTGCAAAGGAGCGACACCTGGGAAGATTATGAGAGCATTTGCAGGCTGTGCATAGTACTAAAAGCTCTGCCGAATCATTCTACGGCTGCTCTAGTCAGTAACAAATTGAAGCACTTTATAAAATTTGTAGCTCTTCAATAATTTTGAATCACTTTAAAGTGCTCATGCTCCAAACCATAAAGTCTTTCTTAACCACTGCAAACGTATAAAAGGCACATCATCAAAATGATGGTAATCAACTCCTTCAGTTTTAGGTGTGAAATTGTTCTCTTGTTTTTTCTTCGTTTTTTGTTGTTCACAAGTGCAAGAAAAAATGGTCATAGGGACTCAATGTACAAAATCTCCTTTTTTTTTAACAGCACCAAGTAATCACACTTCTAAAAAGTTCTCAGATGAAGAAATATTTCATTTTAGATAAGATACCCTTAGCGTGTGTGTGCATGTGCGTGTGTATCTGTCTAGGATCCTAAATGAACTGAGAGGCCACTCACTGGTACAGAGGAGACTGCTGATGCAAGCCCTTGGGAATGCCCGAGAAAGAGCACGTACATGGTGCCCCAGGACAGTAACAGAAGGGACAGACGACAAAGGAAATATATCATGCACTTCATAGCGTATCAGTTTCTTTTTGAGTTAAAACAAAATTCCTATGGCTTAAGTCACTAACTGAAGTGCACTAAAACACTGTCATATTGACACAATTTTCTAGTTTGCTTTTTGTTTTTAAAATTATTGAATTGATCCCATTCAGGTACGTCCATCTAGCTAGTGGATCATATCAACCCTGGTTTAAATGTGTTCACAACCAAACCAAATCAAACCACATGTTAATTTCTAACTGAAGTTGACCTACCAGACTAGTGTAATAATGCTTCCCACTCCCTGGGACAGCTGGAGGTTATCTTACAAACATTCTAAGTCCAGTTTCAGCACAACTCAAATTTAGTTCACTTGAAAGCATGCATAAAAATGAACATATCCTTACAAATTTGAAGCTGTGGCGACACACATCACGTCTGCTCACTCTAGTTCACCCTAATTGGCAGATCTAGTAGCAAGGCCCCACCTAACTGAGAGCTGGGAAGTATGGGAGAGCAGTTACATATCTGGAAAGCTTGTAAATATATATCTCTGCCACTAGTTATACCCAAAACAGAGCGGACGTACCTCACTAATTTTTAAAACCTCACCATGTGTTCATACAGTGTTTACTCTCGAGTCTATGGTAATCATTTTTTTTAAACATAGCATGGGTTGAATCTTATTTCCCCTTCCCATATTTGTATAGTTGGTGGACCTGTGCGCAGATATTTTCTCCTCTAAACAAGAACTCAAATTAATCAGGGCAAAACACAAGCAAGCTCTCAAATCCCAGTGTGTAATGCACTGAACGTGTGTCTCCCACTCCAGATTCATATGTTAAAATCCTAATCCGAGATGTGATGGCATTAAGAGGTGGGCCTTCAGGAGGTGCCTCGGTCATAAGGGTTGGGCTACATGAATGGGACTGGTACCCCTGTAAGAGACCCCAAAAAACTCTTCTGTCCCTCTGCCAGGCCTGTGAGGACATAGTGAGGACAGCAGTCTACAATCAGAAGAGGACTCTCATCAGAAGCCAGCCATGCGGCCACCCTCATCTTGCCTTCTAGTCTCTAGAACCATGAAAAATAAATTACAGAAGCCTGAATGACTATGACACAGTGGGAAAGAAACATCTCTGTCTGAGGGGTACGGCTTCTCTCCACTGCAGGGCTGCTGTACACACCAGTGGGTAAAGGGGGATGAACTTGTTCAACAGCCTATGGGCCCTGAGAAAATGCAGCCCCTCCTTGTCTCATCAGAGCAAGGGCATCACAGTCTTCAGCACATTAGCAGGTGCCAACAGGCTTGCGTTGGCCGAAGAGCCCTCAATCCCTCCATTTGTGAGCCTCTGAGTATTGTCCTGTTCACTAGGCATTGGCTTGCCTAAACCCAATCTACCATTCCTACGAAATTACATCACTAAAAAGCCAGTAACACACATTTCATCTTTAGCATTGGGGCTGTATATTAAAAATTGATAACCCAGTTGCTTCAGACAGCTTTGTATTTATGGCTTACATACTTAGATTAATTTAAGGGACATTTCAATGACAGAAATCTTACAAAGCAGCACTTGGTTTGGGGCTTGGCACCCAAAACAGGACCAACAGGGGACTCTCATGAAGCCAAAAAGTACTTATTTTTTTCTTTATCAAAAGAGACAGCATTGATTTGACAAAAACACTTGATGTAGAACAGACTGAGGTAGTAAAACTTCCACGTGAATGTGTTCTCATATGAATTAATGTGACCCAAAGGCTGTATTAGGAAACAGCTATTACACAAACTGTGAAGAACTCCAGGGGTTCTCAAAAAGGGGAAAGTTACCTTCCTAGGAAGCAACTGGAAATGTGTAGAAATGTTTTGTTTTTGCTTTTTGGTTATTCCCACTTTTTTAGTGAGGGGCTTCTGGCAGCAATAGTGAGTGGGGAGTCAGGGATACAAACTATCTTGCAATGCAGTTTTTATCCTGTGATAACGTATTTCCTGCCAAAAATGCCAAGTGAGAAATACTGAACCAAACAAATATAAACATATAAACTTAGAATAAAAGAAAGGACTGACTTTCATATTTCTCTTCCAATAAAGCAGAACTCCTCCTACCACATACCAAGAGAAATACAAGAAATGCAGTCTAGTGTGGAAGGAGCTAAAACACATCAAGACTTAAGACAAAAGTCAATACCTTAATTTAGTTTTTATTCAGACATTAAAAGGTAATCTTTGACCCCTTCATCTTCTTGAATAATGCAGTCTTTAAAAATGTGAACAAAGTAGGCTAACAAATTAGGCATCCATGCTGGCAGTGGGGCACCACCATGGTTGTCAATACATAATGATGGATACGAAAACAAATATAATTGTAAATTTATGTTTTTGTATTTACGTGTATGTACTTATAGTCACATATGCCATAGCTCTGTCCACTGAGAGGGTCTTGGGAACACTGACAATACAAAAGCAATAAACATACTAAATGGTCAACTCATGGTTTTTAAATACCATTCGCCACTAAAAGAAACCAAGGTTTCTAGAGAAATGATTGATTGAGTAGGGAAAAGGCAAGGGGAGTTTGGGACATTATGCTGTGCCAGAAAGGAAGAGCTCAAAGAATAACTGAGGTAGGTCAGAAAGTCACAGAAGCCAGCTTGAAGGCACTTCAAAGACAACATGTGGGGCAATTTGAGCATCAGAGTAAGTAACAGCAGTAACAGATTGATTTAATAAACACGAGTCCATATGATTTAAATAGATTAATGAATTCTAAGTTTGGTGAGGACTAATATTCACATTGCTTCAAGATACTTCTCCATAAAATAATTACAAAAGAACAAAAATACCTTTATAGTGGAAGACACCATCTTAATCAAGGGATTAAAGTGAGCACCAATCACTTTGTGCTGATGAGATACAGTGAGAAAAGCAAGAAGTCACTTGTGATAATCCTGCCAAAGTTGAATAACCTGAATTTATTCATAAGGAAATATCAGGCAGATGCAGACTGAGGGTCATTCTATCAAATACCTGGCCTATAACCTTCAAAATGGCTAAGGCCATGAGAGCCAAGAAAGGATTAAAGAGCTATTTCAGTGATGGCATGACAACTAAATTCAGTGATTTTACAATGGATTATGTGAAGGACATTGGACACTGGCAACACCTGACTATAGGCTAAGGTTTAGTTGGAAATCATCCATCAATACAATATTCCTGATTTTGGTAGTTTTTTTGTCATTACATAAGAGAATGTCTTTGTCAAGAAAATTCACTAAATATTAAGGAGTGATGAGACATTTTGTGAGCAATTTACTGTCAAATAGTTCAGCAAATTAAAAAAAATGTTCTTTACAGTTGAAACTTTGGTGTAAATTTAAGATAGTTTCAAAGTAACTAACAGTAATAATGATCTTAAGGGCTCACTACAAATCAGACTGTTTGCTAAGTCTTAGTTAGGGATACAGTAGTAGAAAAATGCCTTCAGTTCTGGCACCTGGTGCTTATAGTCTGGCAGGGAAAACAAGAGTTGAGGAAGTAATTTTAAGTGCAAGAGAGGAAGCCATTCAATTTAGGATTGAAGGAAGCCCCCTCCCCCTGCCCTTCCCCCTTCCCCATCCCAAGGTGATGTTTATGCTAAGCATGTAATGATGCCTAGGACTAGCTGTGTGATGGCTGAATGACTGTGTGTATGTGGGGCATAGGGATCTCAGACTTAGGCAACAGGATACCTCTGGTATGATACAGTTGTGTAAAAACCATTAGACATGCAAAGAGACAATGATGTCCACCATCAATACTGAAGGACTTTAAAGTACAGATACTGATAATTTGAGCTCCTCAATGAATGATTAAAATGTACTGAGATCATTATAAAGGAACAAACTTTTTAAAAATTACTTGCATTAAAATATATCAGCCATGTTTCTATGGTATGAAAAAAAGAAAAATATTTTATACTCTTTTCATCATAGGAAGATATATATTTACAAAGTAAGAATAGCACTGAGTACTCAGTACAAATGTAGAATTACGTTATCAATGTCAACTTGATTTTTTTCTATCACCCCACTCTGTTTCTAGTCTGTCCCAGCTTCTAGTTTTTGATGACTATACTTCTAGAGAATTTCAGACCTTTCCCTTTGCAATTCATTCTCAAACATAAATGAGCCCCTACTTCAATGATTCTTAACCAATTTTTAGTCACACATCTCTTTGAGAATTTGACAAGTTATGAAGCACCTTCTCCTTAGAATGTTTACAGACTGAAACATCTTAAAAAGAAATTTAAGAAGTTTGCTAAGCATTCTTATTTCTTAAATCATTCATATAACTCAGACTATAACCTTCATCTTCCACGTGTCAGTTACCGATTATATCAATTTTAAACAAAGCAGGAACTAAACAGTGTTGGAGTAACTGGTTATATCTAACTGAAACTCAGGCAGGTGAAAGTGCTATCTCAAAGAGGTGGTTACTTTTTAAAGATTTGAATGTCTACACATGAAAGAAAAAATTTTTTAATCTTTTCTTTTTCTATTATTAATATACAATTATATGAGCAACATTATGATTACTAGACTTCCCCTAATATCAAGTCCCCACCACATAACCCGTTACAGTCACTGTCCATCAACATAGTAAGATGCTATAGAATCACTACTTCTGTTATACTGCCTACCCCATATCTCTGCACCCCACCCCACACCCCTATATTATGTGTGCTAATTGTAATACCCCTTTTCCCCCGTCATCCCTCCCTTCCCACCCATCTTCCCGTCCCTTTCCCTTTGGTAACTGTTAGTCCATTCTTGGGTTCTGTGAGTCTGCTGCTGTTTTGTTCCTTCAGTTTTTGCTTTGTTCTTATACTCCACAGAGGAGTAAAATCATTTGATACTTGTCTTTCTCCGCCTGGCTTATTTCACTGAGCATAATACCCTCTAGCTCCATCCATGTTGTTGCAAATGGTAGGATTTGTTTTCTTCTTATGGCTGAATAATATTCTATCGTGTATATGTACCACCTCTTCTTTATCCATTCATCTTCTGATGGATACTTAGGTTGTTTCCATTTCTTGGCTATTGTAAATAGTGATGCAATAAACATAGGGGTGCATCTGTCTTTTTCAAACTGGGCTACTGCATTCTTAGGGTAAATTCCTAGGAGTGGAACTCCTGGGTCAAATGGTATTTCTATTTTGAGTTTTTTGAGGAACCTCCATACTGCTTTCCACAATGGTTGAACTAGTTTACATTCCCACCAGCAGTGTAGGAGGGTTCCCTTTCTCCACATCCTCACCAACATTTGTTGTTGTTTGTCTTTTAGATGTTGGCCTTCCTTAATGGTGTGAGGTGATATCTCATTGTGGTTTTAATTTGCATTTCTCTGATGATTAGCGATGTGGCGCATCTTTTCATGTGCCTGTTGGCCATCTGAATTTCTTCTTTGGAGAAGTGTCTGTTCAGTTCCTCTGCCTGTTTTATAATTGGCTTATTTGCTTTTTGTTTATTGAGGTGTGTGAGCTCTTTATATAATTTGGATGTCAAGCCTTTACTGGATATGTCATTTATGAATATATGCTCCCATACTGTAGGATGTCTTTTTGTTCTAGGGATGGTGTCCTTTGACGTACAGAAGTTTTTTAGTTTGATATAGTCCCACTTGTTCATTTTTGCTTTTGTTTCCATTGCCCGGGGAGATATGTTCATGAAGAAGTTGCTCATGTTTATGTCCAAGATATTTTTGTCTATGTTTATTTCTAAGAGTTTCATGGTTTCATGACTTACATTGAGATCTTTGATCCATTTTGAGTTTACTTTTGTGTATGGGGTTAGACAATAATCCAGGTTCATTCTCTTAAATGTAGCTGTCCAGTTTTGCAAACATGAGTTGTTGAAGAGGCTGTCACTTCCCCACTGTATATCCATGGCTCCTTTATTGTATATTAATTGACCATATATGGTTGGGTTTATATCAGGGCTCTCTAGTCTGTTCCATTGGTCCATGGGTCTGTTCTTGTGCCAGTACCAAACTGTCTTAATTACTGTGGCTTTGTAGTAGAGCTTGAAGTTGGGGAGCGTAATTATCCCTGCTTTATTCTTCCTTCTCAGGATTGCTTTGGCTATTCGGGGTGTTTTGTGGTTCCATATGAATTTTAGAACTATTTGCTCTAGTTCATTGAAGAATGCTGTTGGTATTTTGATAAGGATTGCATTGAATCTGTAGATTGCTTTAGACAGGATGGCCATTTTGACAATATTAACTCGTCCTATCCATGAGCAAGGGATGTGTTTCCATATATTGGTATCTTCTTTAATTTCTCTCATGAGTGTCTTGTAGTTTTCAGAATATAGGTCTTTCACTTCCTTGGTTAGGTTTATTCCTAGGTATTTTATTCTTTTTGATGCAATTGTGAATGGAATTGCTTTCCTGATTTCTCTTTCTGCTAGTTCACCGTTAGTGTATAGGAATGCAACAGATTTCTGTGTATTAATTTTGTATCCCGCAACTTTACAGAATTCAGATATTAAATCTAGTAGTTTTGGAGTGGATTCTTCAAGGTTTTTTTTATATAAAATATCATGTCATCTGCAAACAAGGACAGTTTAACTTCTTCCTTACCAATCTGGATGCCTTTTATTTCATTGTGTTGTCTGATTACCATGGTTAGGACCTCCTGAACTATGTTGAATAAAAGTGGGGAGAGTGGGCATCCTTGTCTTGTTCCCGATCTTAACAGAAAAGCTTTCAGGTTCTTGCTGTTAAGTATAATGTTGGCTGTGGGCTTGCTATATATGGCCTTTATTGTGTTAAGGTGCTTGCCCTCTATACTCATTTTGTTGAGTTTTTATCATGAGTGCTTGTTGAATTTTGTCAAATGCTTTCTCAGCATCTCTGGAGATGATCATGTGGTTTTTGTCCTTCTTTTTGTTGATGTGGTGGACGATTTTGATGGATTTTCGAATGTTGTACCATCCTTGCATCCTTGGGATGAATCCCACTTGATCATGATAGATGATGTTTTTGATGTGTTTTTGAGTTTGGTTTGCTAACATTTTGTTGAGTATTTTTGCATCTGTTCATCAGGGATATTGGTCTGTAATTTTCCTTTTTTGTTGGGTCTTCACCTGGTTTTGGTATTAGAGTGATGTTGGCCTCATAGAATGATTTTGGGAGTATTCCCTCCTCTTCTGTTTTGGAAAACTTAAGGAGGATTGGTATTAGGTCTTCACTAAATGTTTGATAAAATTCAGCAGCAAAACAATCTGGTCCAGGAGGTTTGCTCTTAGGTAGTTTTTTGATTACCGATTCAATTTCCTTGCTGGTAATTGGTCTATTCAGATTTTCTGTTTCTTCCTGGGTCAGCCTTGGAAGGCTGTATTTTTCTAGAAAGTTGTCCAATTCTCCTAGATTATCCAGTTTGTTACCAATAATTTTTTATAGTATTCTCTCATAATTCTTTGGATTTCTGTGGTGTCCGTAGTGATTTTTTCCTTTCTGAATGCTGATTCTGTTTATGTGCGTAGACTCTCTTTTTTTCTTGACAAAGGAGGTTTTTCTATTTTGTTTATTTTCTCAAAGAACCAGCTCCTGCTTTTATTGATTCTTTCTATTGTTTTATTCTTCTCAATTTTATTTATTTCTGCTCTAATACTTATTATGTCCCTCCTTCTACTGACTTTGGGGGTCATTTGTTCTTCCTTTTCTAGTCTCATTACTTGTGAGTTTAGACTGTTCATATGGGATTGTTCTTTCCTGAGGTAGGCCTGTATTGCAATATACCTCCCTGTTAGCACAGCCTTCACTGCATCCCACAGATTTTGCGGTGTTGAATTATTGTTGTTATTTCTCTCCATATATTGCTTGATGTCTTTTTTTATTTGGTCATTGATCCACTGATTATTTAGGAGCACATAATTAAGCCTCAATGTGTTTGTGGGCTTTTTCATTTTCTTTGTGTAACTTATTTCTAGTTTCATACCTTTGTGATCTGAGAACCTGGTTGGTACAATTTCGATCTTTTTGAATTTGCCGAGGTTCTTTTTGTGGCCTAGTATATGATTTATTCTTGAACGTGTTTCATGTGCAGTTGAGAAGAATGTGTATCCTGTTGCTTTTGGATGAAGTGTTCTGTAGATGTCCGTTAGGTCCATCTGTTGTAATACTTTGTTCAGTGCCTCTGTCTCTTTACTTATTTTCTGCCTGGTTGATCTGTCCTTTGGAGTGAGTGGAGTGATGAAGTCTCCTAAAATGAATGCATTGCATTCTAATTTCCCTTTTAATTCTGTTAGTATTTGTTTCACATATGTAGGTGATCCTGTGTTTCGTGAATAGATATTTGTGATAGTTAAGTCCTCTGGTTTGACTGACCTCTTTATTATTATGTAATGTCCTTCTTTGTCTCCTGTTACTTTCTTTGTTTTGAAGTCTATTTTGTCTGATACAAGTACTACAACTCCTGCTTTTTTCCCTCTATTGCTTGCATGAAATATCTCTTTCCATACCTTTACTTTCAGTCTGTGTCTTTGGGTTTGAAGTGAGTACCTTGTAGGCAGCATATAGTTGGATCTTGTTTTTTTATCCATTCAGTGACTCTAGGTCTTTTGATTGGTGCATTCAGACCATTTACATTTAGGGTGATTATCGATAGGTATGTAGTTATTGCCATTGCAGGCTTTAGATTCGTGGTTACCAAAGGTTCAAGGGTAACTCCCCTACTATCTAACAGTCTAATTTAACTAATTTAGTATGCTATTACAAACACAACCTAAGTTCTTTTTCCTCTCCTTTTTCTTCCTCTTCCATTTTTTATATGTTAGGTATATTCTGTACTGTCTATCCCTTGATTGTCTTTGGAGGTAGTTGATTTGATTTTGCATCTGCTTTGTAATTAATTGTTCTGCTTCGGTGTGGTTTTATTTCCCCTGGTGAAATGTATTTATCCTTCGGAATACTTTCATCTATAGCAGTCCCTCCAAAATGCACTGTAGAGGTGGTTTGTGGGAGGTAAATAATCTCGCTTTTGCTTGTCTGAAAATTGTTTAATCCCTCCTTCAAATTTAAATGATAACCTTGCCGGGTAGAGTATTCTTTGTTCTAGGCCCTTCTGTTTCATTAAATATATCATGCCACTCCCTTCTGGCCTGTAAGGTTTCTGTTGAGAAATCTGATGATAGACTGATGGCTTTCCTTTGTATGTGATCTTTTTTATCTTTCTAGCTGCTTTTAAACGTCTGTCTTTATCCTCAATCTTTGCCATTTTAATTATTATATGTCTTGATGTTGTCTTCCTTGCATCCCTTGTGTTGGAAGATATGTGCATCTCCATGGTTGAGAGACAATGTCCTTCCACAAATTGGGGAAGTTTTCAGCAATTACCTCCTGAAAGATACTTTCTATCCTTTTTTCTCTCTCTTCTTCTTCTGGTACCCCTATAATGTGGATATTGTTCCGTTTGTGTTGGTCACACAGTTTCAAATCCCTCCATTGTATGTTTCATGTCAGATATGGAATTTCTTAATGATTGAATCTCCATCTTAAATTCTTCCCTGAGTTCTTGAATATTTTTCTGTATGTCCATGAGCATTTTTATTTTAAAGTCTCTTTGAGGAAGACTGGTGAGTTCAGTTTCATTTGGCCCTTTTCTGGGGTTTGTGAGATTTCGTTCTGAACCAGGTTCCTTTGACGTTTCATAATTCTATGTGGTGCCCTCTAGTGCCCAGAAGCTCTAGTCTCTGGAGCTGCTCAGCCTGTAGAGTGAGGTTGGGGATCATAGGGGAGCAGCGCTGGTACCTTGGGGGAGAAAAGAGGTGTTTCCTGATTCCCAGCTGTAGTGCCTGCCTCCAGTATCAGAGCCAGTGGGCCAAGCACACAGGTTTTAGCCTCTGTGCTTGGTGTCTCTAGCTGTTGTACGCAGGGCCTCCCTCTGGCTGGCCTGACATCAGCTCAGTGACTGCCGGTTTGCAAGCAGGTGCCAGCAGGCCAGTAGGAAGGTGCCACAGGCTGTGTCACAGTGGGGGGCCTCAGAGCTGAGTAGGCAGCCAGGGGGATGGAGTGCCTGGAGCTCCTCAAAGTTCCCAACCTGCTGGGCAGAGTGTGCCCAGACAACCTTGTCCACCTATCTTAGCAAGCTCTGTGCAAACCCCACCCCTTCAGTAGCCCTCTCACTGCTAGGAAGCCTGTCAGATGGCCTGCCTTTCCTCTGTCCCAGAGCGGCCAGATGTGGATCCCTTTTCTTCACAAATGGCCAGAATCTCAGTCTCTGAAGCACTCTGCCTGTCCCAGCTCCTCAATCCCACCAACCTCCAGAGCACCACACAATATAGGTTTGTACTCCAAAGCAGAGTGCTGGGTGTTCAGCAGTTCTAGGTTCCATCCCCTCCCCACTCTGTTTCTCTTCCTCCCACAAGTGAGCTGGAGTGGGGGAAGGGCTCGGGTCCCACAGGATCAAAGGCTTTCGTATGTTACCCTGTTTTGTGAGGTCTGCTCTGTTCTTGAGTTCTGTATGGAGTCTGGTGTAGCCTTATATCCTGTTGCTGTTTTAGGGCTAGTTGTATTAACTATATTTTCACACTATATGTGGTTTTGGGAGGAATTCTCTGTCTCACTTCTCATGCCGCCATTTTGAATCTCTGCTTTGCTTTTTAAATGCAACTCTTACCACACAGGCAATAATACCAGTTGTAGAAGCTGTAGATGGAAGTTTAAATTATTTTCAGATAACCTCAAATCATTAGCCAGTGGAACTTCCAACTCCTGTAATCTAGGAAGAAACCCCCTTACTCACGCCACCCTAAAGCATAAAAACCCTATTAATCCTTTTGGGTTCTGTTATGGACAGATTTCTACCATTCACTCTCTGAATCCATTGCCCTGAGTTGTCATATTCCTTAGGGTCTTCACTTCCTACATCACTGATAAGAGCTTATAAAAGTTTTCTTGAATTCTGAACTTTGAAAGATCCTGGAATTTCCCTTTACCACCAGATACCAGATGAGGTTGTGGGACCTCTGCTATTACTTTACTGGGTTCTCCTGCTTTTACTTCCTTTGCTCAAGGGTGCCAAAAAGTATACCATCTAGATACCCATCAAGACTCTTAAAAATATGTAGAGGTAAACATAGGAGAAACACCATTAAGCAATAGTATTTTGGCTTTACCAACCAGGAGGATCAAAGTTCTGAAAGAGTTTTTGGGAAATGAATGATAAAGGCTGTGACTGACTTTCTTTTATTTTAGGGACTGATATAAACTTTTGCAGTAGTAGAGCAGTAGAACAAACTTACTATTAGCATCATTATGAACCAATATTTTAACATCACAAACTCTAGAAACAATCTTAGAATAAAGAACCCTTTAAAACTGTATCAATTTAGCTTCATGAAAAACATTACATTGTCCTATTCTACTTGTCTTACTACACAATACTCCATTACATTCAGAAACCTAACTTTGAGCTCTGTTCTTATTCTTCATCCAGGGGTCTAATATTTACATAATTTTAATAAACTGTAGATAACCATCAAATATATTTTTAAATAAATTGTAGAAGTTTCAGATTTACAGAAAAATTGCAGAAATAGTACAGAGTTCTATATATCCATACCCACTTGCTCCTAGTATTAACATTGATCACAACTACTAAACCAACACTGATACATCATTATTACTGATGTCCATACTTTGTTCCAGTTTTCTTAGTTTTTACCTAATGCCCGTTTTCTCTTCTAGGATCCCGCATTATACTTTGTCATTATCTCTCTCTAGTCTCCTCTTGGCTCTAGCAATTTCTTGTAATTTCCTTGTTTTTTATATCCTTGCTAGAACTAGAAGTTCTGAGAAGTACTAGTCAGGTACTTTGTAGAATGTCCCTCAATTGTGATTTTTCTCAATTACAGACTAGTGTTACGGCTTTTTGGAAGGAAGACCTTGGAGGTAAAGTGTCATTCTCATCACAATATATTAAGGGGACATACTATTAACTTATTGTTGATGTTAACCCTGATAACTTGGCTAAGGTGATGCTTGTCAGGTTTCTCCACTGTAGTTTGCTTTTCCCCCCTTACCATACTGTATTTTTTGTAAGGAAGACACTGTACATCTAATACAATGTATTACTATGCTGACTAGTATTCCATTATACACATATCCCAACGTGTTTACCTATTCTACTACTGATGGACAGCTGGGCAGTTCCCAGTATTGGGCTATTTTGAATAAAGCTGTTATGAATATTCTTAACAAGTCTTTCTCCGGATGTGCTTTTATTTCTCTTGGGTAAACACTTTATTGTAGAACTGCTGGGTAGATATATTTTTATTTTATATAAAAAAATACTAGAACTTTTCATACAGTGGTTGCATCATTTCTAATGTGGCTGTAACCCAAAGTATGAGAGTTCCTTCCAGTTGCTTCATTTCCTTGTCACCATCTAGTGGTGTCAAAGTTTTTTATTTTAGCCATTCCAGTGGGCAGTGTTATCTCCTTGTGGTTTTAATTAGCATTTCCCTGATGACATATGATGTTGAGTGACACATCTTTAAAATAACATGTGAATGGAAGGCTGTCTCTGAACAGGCTCTTGGTGGAGAACAAAAGTATCTAGTAAAAAAATAAACTCAGAAGCTGGGGCCTTTCACCACTAGTTAAGGTAAAGTTAATAGGGACCAGATGTACTCTTCCATCTTACAGAACTAAAAAACTGAACGAAATACATGAAACAACAGTTTTCAGATACTAAACAGGCAGCACAGTATAGTGATCCCTGAAAGAAGAAAAAGTATGAGGTGAACTCTGCTCCACATACATTCAAGCCACAGCACAGGGACGACAAGCCAAGCCCAGTGGTCACCCTAAGCTGAGAATCTGGGGAGGCAAAGGCAACTAGGAACAAGACAGGAGAATATTAGAAAGAAGAGCTGAAGAGAAAGCTTTAAGAGATTGGCAGAGTTCCTTCATGTGTTCAGTTGATCAGATTAATAAATGCATTTCAGGAAATTATCCCATGTTGCAGAAACAACCACCAAAAAGGAAAAGGCAGAACAGTCCTTGAGACTCAACAGGGGAAGGAAAGTTCCTGTCCCTACCAGCCAGAGTGAGAAAACTTTGTTAACACACAGGGCAGTGGTCAAGTACTCAGAAGGATATTTTCTCTGTAGTGTGCAAAAATTAGCACTAAATTAAAGGCTGCTCTCTCTTGTTTTAAAAGCAAGCTTCAAAAGAATCAAACTTTGTCTCCCAGATTTCCTAGTAACTCAGCTTCATTACACAACAAAGTTCAGGAATATTTAAAGAAATACAAAAATACTACCCAGCATGGCAAAATTCAGTGTCTGGCATCTGGTCAAAGATTTTCAGGAATGCAAACAAGCAAGAAAGTATGACACACGATGAGAAGAAAAATCAATCAACAGACACAAGTTCCAAAGTGACCCAGAAGAAAACATTAGTAGAGAAGGACATTGAATCAGCTATTTCAAATATATATGTTGAAGAAAATAAAGCATGAAGATGTTAAGGTAAGACATGGAGGAAATAAAAAAAGACCCAAATTGAACTTCTAGAGATGAAAAAAAAAGGTCTGAGAAGATAAACATACTGGATGAGTTAAACACCAGATCAGACACCAAAAAAACAAATCATAGAACTTCAAGAAGTAACAGTAAAAACTATCCAAAATGAAACATAAAGAAAAAAAAATAACAGAAAAACACAGGAAAAAGAATGAATAAAGGGTCAATGAATAGTGGAATGAATTCAATCTTTAAAAAGTAACATACAATTTTTTTATTGCTTTACAAGTCAGCAACATATACAGCTGAATAATTACAAACATGGCACTTCTAAATGGTATTCAAATGGAGTCATGAGACCAAGAAGTGCTGTTCCACTGAAAATGCTAAAACTGAAATCCACTATTTCTGCCAAGAACTTTAATATTTTCAAGCACAATCAATACTTAAAGAGGCAAAGAAAAGTATTATCAAATTTATTATGTTTGCTCATGTATTGAAAAGCCTTTTACGCTTGATCCAGGTAGTGTTACATTTTATGTAACTATACTAATTTTTAAGAATCTAACACCCTTTTCTTTCAACACATTCTTCTGCAGAAAGCTGTCAAAAAAATCATAAAATCCAACAATGCACTGCAACTGCATTTCTACTTCTTTCCTCAGGATAGAAAAATTAGTCATACTTGAACTCAATCTGAGATAAAAACCTAGTGATTTAAGAGCCTTAAAGAATTCAAGTAGAAGAATTACAAGAAAACTGTAACAAGAATCTTCATATTAAAATCGCTAGAGTTTGAAGACTTTTTAATGTGCCTTGTGATCAACTGTGAAGTGTCTATCTGAATTTCTTGCCCGTTCTTTTTTGTTTTTGGTAGTTTTTGTACATGCTGAACAGTAGTCCTTTGTCTCATGTTTTGCAAATATTTTATCTCAGGCTATGACATGTCTATTTTCTTAACAGATTTCTTAATCAGCAGATGTTTTTAATTCTATGAAGTCTATTTTATCACTAAAATAAATTTGATTATTGCTTGTGTCATATGAAACATTTGCACACCCCTAAAATTATCAAACTATCCTTTCATGACTTCTTCTGGTATTAGCTTTTACAATGAGGTATTAGCTTTTACAATGAGGTATATATATATAGATGGTCATTGAATTAATTTTTGTGTGTAGTATGAAGTATTACATACCATATATGAGGGATTGGGGTTCAATTTTTAAAATGTGCATATCCAACTATTCTAGGGCCAACAGTTGAAATGACTGCTTTCCCCATTTAAAAAAATTTAATGATTAAAAAAAAATTTTGGTTTATTTTTGTAATTCAGTTTTTTTTCTGATGTTGACATCCAGTTTCAACAGACTACTCAAGTTGACAAATCATCAACTTTGGACATCAGCCACTTATCCAAAACAGTTAACGGACCATCTATTATAATGATAGAAAAATGATTTCATGCTCTAAAAATTTTTTTTAAGTAGAAATGAAGAAGTAAATATATATGTAAACAATTACAATAATTCACATATCTTATCATTGCTACTGAAACTGCTTCTATTAACATGGTTTCATTTAGTCTTTTCAAATATTCTATTCTATTCCTAAGCATATTGTTTCACTGTAGATTTACAAAAAGTAAAATATATTCCAAATGAACAAAATAGATATTAAAGCTAAATTTTTCAGAGAACTATTTTTGAAAATACATCTCCTTTGAAGACAAGTAATGACTCTGTAGCATCTTAATACACTGATGGACAGTGATTGCAATGGGGTTGGGGGGGGGACTTGATAAAAATGGGTGAATGTTGAAACCACAATACTGCTCATCTGAAACCTTCATAAGATTGTATATCAATGATACCTTAATTAAAAAAATACATCTTATTCTTAATATTTCAGTGATGGATACTTAGTATATTCAAACTGTGTTATACATTTTAAATTTCAGTAAGATGTTATTAATCCAAATTAAACACGTTACTCTTTGTATAATTCCCTTTGTGTAACAGATTTTCTGACAGATTAAAGAATGGGGAGTAAAATCTGTCTGCCAAATGCACACATCATACTGCTTTAGGGTCCTGCAACTCTTGAAACCTTTGGAGTTTTTTAAAAGTTCTACTGAAATAACATGTAAACATGTTTGAATTAAGAAGCACTTGACAGAGAAACTACAGAAAGTGGACTAGGGAGATTGTATTTGCTGAAAGGCTATTATCTTTCCTGTACAATACACCAACTGACAAGGGGAATATATAATAATGTCCATCTTTTTTTTTGATATACAATGTGATATTGGTTTCAAGTATACAACATAGTGATTCAACAATTATACATATTATTAAATCCTCACCCCATCTAGTAGTTACTGTCAACATAAAAGATGTTACAGAACTACTGACTATATTCTCCTTGCTGTACATTCATCCCTGTGACTAGTTTATATTATGATTGAGATTTTTTTGCTTTTTATCTTTCACCTGCTTCACCTACCTATCCCAACCCCTCCTCCACAGTAACCACAAGTCACTTCTCAGTATCTGTATTGCTGTTTTGTTCATTTTGTTTTGTTCTGGTTTTAGTTTCCACATATAGGTGAGATCATATGACACTTGTCTTTCTCTGTTTGGCTTATTTCACTTAGCATAATACCCTCTAGGTCTATCCATGTTGTCACAAATGGCAGGATTTCCTTCTTTTTTATATCTGAGTAATACTGCATTGTGTATATGTACCACCTCTTCTTTAAACATTTATCTATTGATGGATGCTTTGGCTGCTTCCATATCTTGGCTGTTGTAAATAATGCAATATTGCCTATCTCTTAAAAAATTTCTTTAGCAAACTCACAATTAGTGAAGTCCAAACAATCAAGAGTGTTTTGTTGACCAATGAACTACACTGATATAAGAAAAAAAATTATGATGATCCTCATGTACTTCAAGCCATTACTCAGAAATCACCTCAGTGAGGCTTTCCCTCAATGCTCTATTTAAAATTTTCACTCTACCCCTACCTGTCAGCTTCATATTTTCCCTTCCCCAACTCCCCATTCCCTGCTTAGATCTTTTATCACTCACATATCCTACATTTGACTCATATTTGTCTTTGTTTAGATCCATACCCTCCCACTAGACTCTTAAGCTCTTGGAGGGCAGTGATTTTGATGCTTTGTTTGCTGCTGCATGTAGGGTGTAGGTTCTAGAATATTATAAGCACTCAATAAATACTTATTGAACAAATAATTAAATGAGTACAAACCAAAATATTCTAGGAGAAAACACTCTTTGTGACTTCATTTTCAACTAAAACTGAATGTCCTCTAACATGATATGTAACCATTCCTGAAACCAAAAACAGCTACTTACCTTTTCTCATGCTAACACAGAGAAACTGATCTCAAATTTAGAAATATATAGTCATAAATGTAAACTCTTTTATTGTACATATGATAAAACTGAGGTCAACAGTGATAATTCAGATCCATTTAATTAGTATGGGTTGAATGCCTAGTAAGTGCAAAAATAGTTAGTTGCAGGCAGAAATGGGATGAGGTGTTTCCTCACTTTTATATTAATATTCTTTCCACAAAATTATGCTGCTACTCCATTTAAGAAAATGAATAGTCATTTGCCAAATGGGATAAAGAGGAGGACTAACCACATATAGGGCATTAAAAGGGAAAGAAAAGAAAAACAACAGAAAAAACCACACTCCCTCTGAATCATTAAAGACAAGCCCACCTAGACATGCATATGAACAGGCTCTGTTTGGTTTTTCTTTTTTTTTAATGAAGAAAGCAAAAATAAGCAAAATGTTTACCATTTTAAAGAATGGAAAGGTTGACATTAGCTTTTTTATCATCCTCAGGGTCCATGTCAGAGTTTTCATGGCATATAACCAGCTCAGCTATAAACCCAGGGTATAGACATAAGGAGAAGAGTGGGAGTTAAAAGGAGATTGTATGACTATTTGAGACATTGGGTACATGCTCTAGGATCGTAAGTGTGTTTAAATCTGATTCTTTAAGCCACCTAAAGCTCTGTGGAAATACAGGATGATCCACATTCAAAAATCATTCAGTTTTATTTTGAATAGAGCCATATAGCATTATAGACCATTTTCAATTATGAGATGGCTCATAAAGTGTGTATGAATTCAGAGAATGTTGAGACCCTATGCTTTGCAGTACTGAGAATTTAATCTTTCATGTGAAAGAATAAAATCTATCCAGTGAAGTTCCAATTATAGATTTCATAGTGAATTCCACTTATTGCTTCCTGGACCTATCAATTCCATTAATGGATGAATATCTCTTCTGAATCATAACTCAAGAAAAAATGTCACTATTTTACCAATGATATTTATATCAGAAACAATAGGACAATGAGTCCATCGTGTTTGGGTGCATGGGTCATTTATGCATAGCAACTGAACTTCTGGGGAAAGTACCAAAGATAATCAAAATGCATACGGATATTAAGATAAAATTATATGCTTTTCATTTCAGACAAACCAAAAGGGGTAGTTGGGAGAAAAGAGCTCTGATTTTTATAGTGCAATTCATCGGGGGTAGGGGAGTAGGAAGGAAAGTAATCAACACATTGTCAAATAAATTTCCACAAATCCTATAAAGCAAGATTATAAGGGTTCCTAGTTAATTTGGTCAAAATATAAAATAAAAAGAACTGACCCTGAAGCATTTATACTGACTAGGATCCAACATAAAAGATAAAAAAATTCTACTGGCCTAATTTAGGATATTAGAATATTATTTGGAATCATTTAACAATATATACATAGATCAAACTAAAACTAATACATTATACATAAGTTATGTCTCAAAAAAGTTATTTGGCTTACATATAGTACAAACCCTTTTATTACACTTAACATAATTCCTGGTATAAAGACAAAATGCTTAAATAAACCAGTTAATAGTTACAACCATCATTCTCTTCAAATTTTCTGTGAAAGGCTAACAAAACCTAAACCAAATCCATCGCTTAAATTAATACTCAAGTTTGTTCAAATTCATAGTATACTTAGGGAGAACTCAAATTTAAAAAGAGTGAATCAACAGTATTTTAGAAATACATGTTATTCCATCCAATAATGAATTCTATGCCTTGTTTTTCCCACATTACTCCATAGCACAATCTTTGAAACTCAAAATAATAACTTCAATTATAATTTTTAAAATGTAGCTCTTTAATAAAAATGGTTATAAATACCAGGTGAGATTCTTTTCAAGTCCAACATGTGATAAACTTTACATAAAAAATGTCATACTTAGCTTTAATCTTGTTATAAGGAACTTATTTTATGGATGCTGATATATCTCAAGATATATTTGGGATGCGTCTTTTGGAAATACACATCAACTATGATTAGGCTATAGTCACAATTACTTTCAATCAAAGAGTTTTACTCAACTTAAGTATTTATTAAAAATATCAACTATTTCCAAAATATTTAATTTATACCAAAAGCAGGAATTTGCTGTATTGAAATTAGTCAAATGAATGTGAACCACAAACCTTCTAAGTAATTCCAAAAGAACAGTTTCAAAACTGCTTCCAATAGTGACAACAGCACTGAATGTAATATACAGCCTCTCAAGAGTGTTGTATGGAAGTTTATCTAAAAATTCTTCTTTAAAAATAAAAACAAAAACCTGTTTATCTCTTATATTCATTCCCTTTATAACTGTAATCATTCATTTGAGGTTTTAGACATAAAAAAACATCAAGAAGAGTCTTATTTAAATTTTAGTATTTCTAATTTAAAACACTACAAATTTAAAACAAGTCTTATTTAATTAACATGGGTTTAAATGATACCTGTAGGTTAGAGTGGGAATGGTTGTTTTTGCAAGTGACAGAAAATGATTTTAACTTGGGAAAAATATCTAAGTATTTATAAAATATTAAGTACTCTCATACATAGGCAACAAATAAATTGCTTACTCAGATGAACTTTTAAAATGTATTTTAATCTCATTCCAAAAAGAAAATTTCTAGATACAAATACATCCCATTCAATCACATTTTAACATACATTCAGCAACTTAAAATATTATAAGGATCCAATATTTTTACCTTTTATAATCTCAATATATTATATATTTAATATATAATATATATACAATACATACAGGTAGTCAGCAGGATTCCAAAGTAATTTTTTAAAAGTCTGATCAATATTGATAAATATTTTTAGACTATTAAAAAGAACTATATTTAGGATCATAGAATAAAATAAAATATGGGAGTCCAAACCTAACAGCAAGATTGCAAATGTTCATATAGCCAATCCTTTTAAAAGATCCCTCAAGTTGGACAGAATACCTTTTAAAACAATACTTTTGCTACTCTCAAGCAGCAGTACTTTTTTTTGGACAGTAAGCATGTACATCTCCACTAAATTTAAAATTACTATGCAGCTTTCTTTACTGTAATATACAGCAGCTATTTCTTTCTTTCTGTTGGATTTTGCACTTGTTGTTTGAAGAATGACTAATATATTACCAACAGAAGCAACTTTAGCTCCTTTCCCTCCCCTAAAGCATGGCTCAGTTTGAAGATTGTTCTATAGGCAGCCACTATGAATATTAACAGTACCTTAATACCATAAGAGCAATCAATCAATAACTGAAGTCATATGAGAAGTTTCAAGACTGCTAGAAGTTCTGTAAACCAAGATAATCAGAAGTATTACCCTTGTAGATAGCCCTCTCACATCAGTTAATACAAGGAGTTAAAATTCCAATGCCACATTATAGCAGTTAATAATCTATTCTGTAATCTTAAATATTATAACCATTAATTCACCCTGAGAATACAGAGGAAGCATTTAAAGTACGATATTCTGATATGTTTCTCGTTTGCCTTTGAATTTGCTTTCTTCTGGTTTTCATCAGCCCTTCAAGGGTACAAATGTTTGAATTCAAACTGTGACTTGGATATCCACTTTTGCTAACTGAAATTCATGCCACAGTCAGATACTGGTGATAGAAAAGCCCAAAAAGGCTTGTAGAAAAGAGACAAGCAGCAATCCACCAGGTCAGAAAAGACAGAAGTCCTCGAAAAAGCAGAGGAGTGAAAATGTTTTTTAAGCTGCTTAGTGCCACTGTTATTTGTGTAACAGTTACCTTCATCTTCCCATCAGCAGATGGTAATTCAGGATAAACAGAATTGGAGGATAGACTATTATCTGCTGGCAAGGTAGAGACTGATTCTGGATAGATCCCCCAGGAATGATTACCTAGAAAATTCAAGATGCAAATAAAATGTGAAGAGTAACTAACTTCAAAGTTTCTTATTAAAATAAACAAGCACATTCTTTAACTTATATTTGAAATTAAGAACAAGAAATTTAGTAGCATAGCAAATTATTTTACATTGAAAATAAAGTAAAATAGTAAATCTGTCTATAACTTGGTAAAAAAATTCACTTAACTTGACCAGACTACATTCTGGCCTTATCAGTCAAAGTACACATAAAAGGTAAAAAGTCTAATTTACTTTTAATTAACTGCATTAAAATATGGTAAAATAATAAAAACAATTTTTTCCTTGTATAATACATGAATCAACTACCTCTACTGGAGTAACAAGGAAAGACTCAGTAACTTCTTAGAAATCTTTTCTACCTCTAGAATATCAGAATAAATTTCTTTCTCAGAAATTATCAATGACTTCAGTGTGAGAAGCTATTAATAGCTTCCAGAAATTTTTTCATCATATACTTTCTTATGCTGGATAGGATATGAATCACATAAATTAAAACTGAGCTACTCCTTTATGTTTCATAGATTCCTAAAGGACATTTACATCTATCATCAGCTCTGTGGTATCTACTAAGCCTACTCAAATAAAACTTTTAGTTCCTCTGGAGTTCTTAAGCCCCTACATTGGCAGACTGCCTCATCTAAGATAGTTCTTGAATAATTACAGGGACTTGATAGCTTATAAGTGAACAGACTTATAAGGAGAACTTTGTTCTTCCACTGAGAAATCTTTATTAACCTAAGTTATTTGAAGTAAAACTCACCAAAGAATTCTGTAATTCATATAAATGTGCAAGTACCTTGTTTAATAACAAAATCTTAAACCATCCTCTTACCACCCAAAATAACTAAGATCAAGGGTGTTCACTTAAGTAACTCAGTAATTAGGGAGTTAACCATTAGCAAACAATTCTTCTAAGTAAAACATGTTCTAAAATAGTATAGACCTGAGTTTTCAAAACTAAGATAAATTAACTTCTAGAGATAAAATTTTCCCATGTTTCTTCTTAAAACTTTTAAAGTGAGAAATAATTTTAAGGGGCGTATTTCTTCATAGGTAACAAAAAGCATTATCAGTTATAGGTAGAAAGTAAAACATGTTTCCCAGTTGCCAGAGCATGCCTACCTAGTGTTTTCAAAAGCAACGTTGTATGAAGCAGCATTACCAGAGGAGCCATGTACTGCAGTGCAATGACACAGAGGTAGTAAAAGACTCGAGCAACCTGCAACCAACAATATTCTTAAGTGTCTAATACAGCTGACATGCTATGAGCAAATTAAACTTTCATATAATTGTCTAACTGAATTGTCTAAGGGCTAAGTAATCCTTTCAGGGGAAGGAAGCTAAATGTTAAGTGTTTTGTACTTCCATATAAATGCCGCAAAACTGACTTCAGATAAGCTCCGTTTGAAGATTTTTTTAAAATGTGAAAACATTAAATTCCTTAAAAATAGCTTGTAAGTGATTAATATAAATTGGAGAAAATAACCACTAAAATTCAGTGGTATATATTCATATACTTTCATAAAATCTCTAAAGACAGCACCTAAAACATCAAACTATATAACAATAGGCAGTCATATGTGAGCAAAAACCCCTCATAAATAAAAGCCTTTAATCCCCATTCCATATGAATATATTCAACTGAGGTGAAATTATGTAAAGTACGAAAACATACAAAAGGCAAAACAGAACAAAACCTGAATCTTGATAAATACTCCTGACTATAAGGGAGAATAAAAAACGAGGACCCAATACCAAATGACTGGATTATAGATCCAGTCTACTATCAAGGCGGATGGATTCCTAGTACTTTCCTTCTCTGGACTCCCCATTAAATTAAATATTTATGGTTCATATTCAAGTATTTGGAATAACATTAAAAGGAATAAATTTAATTACTAAAACTTTAAGTTAAAAAGGCTGGACAATAATATGTGTAATATCTTTCAAATCAATTTGGGAGTCGCATTTATCAATAGTAGATACACTATAGCTTTGTAACCCAAACTGCATGATATTTAGAGCACTTAAGGCTGGAAGAGGAACTGAGACCATCTCCTCACTTAGCCAAACTCAGATCAAGGTCTCTTTTACATCTGTCAATTTAAGGTTATCCCATTTATTTACAATAAGAATATTTTGGCGTGAAATTACTATTAAAGGAAGCCAAATATTTTTTTTACTTACTACATAGCACTTGCTATTTCTTATTCTGACTACAGTGTAAAACTTACCATTTTCTGTAGCTCAACTGTACTGATTCGCCCTGCTTCTTTCTTCATCTGATCCACACATTTCTGGGCTAAGTTTAAGTAAGCTTGCAGGTGACTACGCATCATGGCCAACCGTAAAGCACACAGCAGAATTATTAGCCAGAGTCGCAAAGTATCGAATGTAGCTTCTGTCATTCTACAGACAAAATAGTTGATATGGCGTTCTCAAAGACCAAAATATGCCAGCACAGTACACATGTCAATGTTCACTCTATGACCTATAGGAAATCTATACTCAGCAACAGTGGAAGTATAAAACAAAAAAGTATCCCACTCTACTACAGACTTACCTGTATGATAGTTTCACTTGCATAACAGAACCAGGTAGATAAAATTATCATAAATGTAAAGTAGTAACAGATATCTAGAAGAACAATGTGGAGCAATACTTGAGACCCTCTTCTCTATCCACCCTCCTCCATGGAATACAGATTGGTTGTGAAATGATAAGAAAAGTTGGGTGATCTTAAATCAGATAAAAGGAGAAAGAAGGAAACCACAGGAGATTGCCTGTGGAACTAAGAAGTCAACAACCCATTTATTACTGGCTTGAATTTTGTCTGATTGTGTAGAGAGTCAAATAGGATCTTTCACTCTGCAAATTCCTGACTGGGATCATTGGAAAATCAAGAATTCTGATTTTATTATGAAGAAATCAGATGCCTCAGATTCTTCTCCAACAAGTCATTTAACCTGTGATATGCTGAAGCTGGTTCAGTTCTACGCAATTCCTCAAGGCTACAGTTAGGATTCCAGGTGAGAAGATGTACCTGTAAGACATTTTTTCAGAAACTAGACTACTGG
This sequence comes from Smutsia gigantea, assembly GCA_032199065.1. Lineage (NCBI taxonomy): Eukaryota > Metazoa > Chordata > Mammalia > Pholidota > Manidae > Smutsia > Smutsia gigantea. The sequence continues at coordinate 24,657 of JAVSCE010000103.1, forward strand.
AGAGGATGCCTTAAAGACTTTAAAAAGGAGATAATTTCTGATATCCTTTGGAGTTTAATGTTTTTAGAAGACCATGGTTTCTGCTTTGATAAAGTATAACACTGTAAGTAATTAAAAAGTAATGCCTAGACCATGGTGGGCATCTATTCTAATCACATCAGGCACTTAACATGTGATATAAAATTCCAATGGAAAAGCCCTCTTGGCTAGGAAGAATAAAGGCATAACTTTTCACCAAAACATTTCCACTATAATGAACAATGAAATAAGTCATTCACGTGAGACTGAAAATACACAAGACGTGAGGTCATTTACAGCCTTGAACCTTTCCAGATGGCCTGTATACTGGGCTCCCTGGAGTTGTACAATAAGGAGGTTTGACTGGTAGCATCCTGAAGACAGCTATAAGACAGACTTTGACAGTAACAGATAATAGAAATGAAGGGAATGGAATAAGGCAATGAATCAAAAGTTAACTGCTCAGTTTATGAGGAGTTCAGGATTTTAAGATAATAGTCATTAAATATTACCTTCTAATTCAGATTATTTAACTAACTTCATAGAAAAGATTTTGTTAGTTCATCTGATGGAATATCTCAGGAAAGAGACTGAGCTGAGATAAAACATACAGGTGAAGAACATGCAGAAGACATTTCTCCAAATTCCTAAAGCCATTCTAGGTTTTACTGTATATTTTCTTTTAGTTTTCTTCTTACAAGGTCACAAGCACAAATGGACTCTGCCCACATTTTATTTTTTGATGCCAAATCAAAATACATGAATGGATTTAAATACATTTTCATGTTGATACTGCTTTTTAACCATTTTTGCTTCTGCCTACAAATAAAGAACTTTCCACAAAGCATTTAGTCGATGTGACAGACGAAGAATCTGTCATTTGCTTTCTTCTTCATCTCATTCATTGATAGGCGGCTGTTCTTTCTAAATCTACCACATGGACTTTGGATTTCAAACAAAATAAAAAATCTCCTTTATCTAACCACTTAATATAATGATCTGGCAAACACAATAGGATGGAGCAAAGGTAAGAATGTTTATGAAGCAGGTCAGAAATGGGGATGGTACAAAGGAAACAAAGCTATAGGAACAGGATCCTAGGTCTTTGTGCGTAACAAAACTTTTGCTGTAATTTAATATATACCCAAAGGAAAAATTCCTTATCCCCCTTTCCTTTAAGCATAGTATTTACTACTAATCTGCAAAAAGTTTAGTCAGGCTAAAAGTGGGAAAGAAATTGTGGTATAACCACTAAATGCTTTATATACTCCAAATCTGGCTGAATAACCTTAGCCAAATTATTTAACTTCTGAGTTTCTTATTTCATTTATAAAACGGGCTGAGACAGCAATCACAAATAGGGAATTACTGTAAGAATGAATGAGATAAAACAGGTAAAGTTTCAATACCTAGCATAAAAACTGACTTATGATGGATGGATCATAAATGCTAGTTTCCTTGTTTTACTAATTAAACTAAGGCAAACATAAAATCCGAGAACATTATTACAGGAGGATAAAATCTAATTTCTACGACCAAACTTCAAGGAAGGACTTTCAGGATAAGAAACCGTGAGTTAGAAGTTTCTGAGATTTTGTCTAGAACCCTTGGATCCTTAGGTTTACTTTTAAATACTTAGTGAATCTGTCAAGTTAAAATTATCATTAAGGCTCAATTACGGGGAAAAAAATCACAACTTCAATGGATACTTCCCTAGTTCAGCAAGATTAAAAAAGTCATGATCATCACTGATTATATATCCAAGACAAATTTGTACTAGACTGTAAAAGAAATACACAAAATAAAATGCATACTAGCCAAGGTTTTCTATTTTAATTTTGATAAGGCAAAGCAGTGAAAGAACATTAAGCACCACAGCTGGTTGCATTACATGTGTTCTTTCATTTAATTCCAATGATAGCTTTGTGAGGTAGATGCTATTATCTTCATTTTGCAGATAAGGAAACAGAGGCTCAGCAAAGTTAAATAATCTCCCTCCAGTGACAGTTTTATTGAAGATCAGAACTGGGATTGGAACCAGATCTGTCTGAATCTTTCTATTACTCCAACATAGTTCTGTAAGTCCAATGAGTTAACGTATCAAGTACAGTTATTAATACCTTTCAATGAACTGTTTCCTTACCATAATCTTCTATTAAAATATAGTTTCCTAATGGGGAAATATTACCTAGTCTTAGATAATAATGTTAAGATGTGATTTTTATTTTTGATAGGTGTGATAATATTGTTATGTAGGAAAATGTCCCTTCTTTTGAGAGGTGCATAATAAAGTTCTGAGGGGTAAGAGTTATGCCTCTAATTTACTTGAAAAACTACTTCATCAAAATACAAAACAAAAAAATATGGAAATGTTAACTCTTACAGGGGTTGAATATATGAATTTTAATTTATACCACGCATTTTTCCTCCGTAATTTTCACAATTAAGAAAAACAGAAGAACCGCAGAAAGCATCTTCAAAATAGGCACGACAACAGAAACAAGTCAGGTTAACAAGTGACTATTAAATAAGAAAGCAGAAAATCTTACAAATGTGTAAGATACTAGCACAGGGTAATAATTATTCACTTTCATTAATAAAGATCATAAAATGGTTAAACAATGACCTGTAGCTTAAATTTTGTAACACATCTTTTAGCATTTCTATTAATGTTTTAAAAATAGTGTCCTATCTTTAAAAAATTTGAATTGTATTTTGGAAAACAGTTTTGGTTATATAATGAAACAAAAATTAGTCCTCAAATACCCATACTTACAAAGGGACACTTTCTTTACCCAATGGTGGGTTCATAATGTAGTCTTTGGTGATTGGTTTTACCCAGAGCAGAACCATAAATAAAGGTGCCAAGAAGTTGATATGAAGTAATGTTCTGAAAATATGTAAGAAATAAATATAAAAATCCAGAAATGAAATACACTAATAAACTACAGGAACTTGGGACTTACAAAATATAGGCAGGAACTTATTTTCAGTATTCTGTATTAAGGGTCACCGTTATTTCATATTTATCATGATCACTTGCCACTGATTTGAGCCCTTGCAAATTACCTCTAATTTTTCAGATGAGAACATTTTAGACCCAGGAATGTTAAAAGACTTGCTCATGACAATAGTAATAGAGACAGACATATCCATCACTAAAATCTACATCTGTTCACATCTATTCTAGTATTGTCTAACAATCCCCTACTAACCCCCTGACTTAATACACAGATTCTTAAATGATTCTCTAACTTTACAGTCAATGAAACAAACTACCTCCTTATTACTTACAAATTAAGAGACATTGATTAGCAAGGGCCATAATACTAAAGACATAAAGCAGATGGAACCTACTGCAACAATTTGTAACTGAGGAACCTTTAGCTATGTAGTGATCATGTACAATGTTTTATTTACATTGTTATAAGTGATTCACATATTTTTATTTCTCCTTAGAGTATTATGAACATACCTGAAATTAATTTCCCTATTTTCTACAAATTAAGAAAATTTACATTACTCCTGAAAAGATAATATACCTAACACAGCAAAAGGTTTCAGGTCTGAGCTAAAACTTCATTGTTAAGTGCTGGCCCAAGTTTGTGTCCTACAGACACAGACGACATAAATATTGTTCTTATTGTAGAAAAAAGACAAATTCTTCAGAGTAGTGCCATATACTGCTTTCATTATCAACTATGCTAAAGAGTTAAACTGGGGAGTGAGTTTAAAACACACACACACACATTTAAAAATGTCACAACCACGCAAATGACAGTGATCTATGTTAGGAAATAGGGCTGAGTCAGGAAACCATGAGCACCTGACAGGGAAAAGTGGAACTCTGGTTCTAAGCTCTGGCATAAAACAAGTACTAGTGCCTCGCCATGGGGGTGAGGAGAATGCTGCTCTTTGTGCCAGTCATGCTACTCTCACAATGGAACTTGCTTGCCCACACTGCTGTATCAAGGCAGAGTGCCACAACACAATGAGGGCTGCAGTATACTGAAAATAAAATTAAACTCCAAATCTCCAAAGGGAAAAATCTTAAAAAGAAGGCATGTTTTACTGAAAATTAAACTAAAAAGTGCCTCCCCCCCGTCCCCCACACACCAAATAACCACTAAATGCTTTAAATGTTTTTATAAAATAGTGATTCTTTCATCCCACACCCTGGGTAAACCACCGGGTGTGGGGAAGAAAGCAGCAGTATTAGGTATGCAGTGTTGCTAGGGAACACTCTAGTATCAAGGAGCAGCCCACAGCGGTTTCAGTGGCTGGTGAAGGGCTCCCCTCCACCTACCCTTTCAATTTATTTAAATCATAATACTGGGGTTAGTGGACTGAAGTGTGTGTATAACGGTGGGGGGGGCAGGTTTTGTTTTAAAAGAAGCTATTAGGGAGACGGATGGTGGGAGAAAGGCAAGATGTAGCCAAAAGTATGCTCAGTAAAAGGAGGGTAAGAAAGAGGGAGTGTGTACTGTGAGGTGAGAAAAAGTAAACACACCCACAAAGCTTATGTAGAAAAATGAGGCAAGGAAAAAATAAAAAAGACTGTCAAAATAAAAATAAATAAAAATGACATTGATAAGAGAGATAAGAATGTGAAAAGACTAGAGAATCTGCATCATTAAATACAGGGTTTTAAAGAGCAGAAATGTTAGGAAATAAAATCACTCAGAGATACTTAATGAGCACGTATTTCAAAATGCAATATTTTCAACTTGGGCTTCTACTGCAAAACAAAAAGACAAGATGGAAATTTGGATCTAGATATGAATTGAAAGAGACATAAACCTGTTGTTCTGTCAAGGTCAGACAATATCAACGACAAAAAAAGGTCAAACAAATATCAACGACAAAAAAAAAATCTGTGACAAGCAAAAAGAATATAGTAAATGGGCTTTGAACTATATGTAAAGATTCAAGTATGATTTTTCCATTGGAGAACTAAAATAGAATTTGGTAGTTAAAAGTAATCTATGAAATTTAACACTGTATAGTATTAGCAAACCCAAATAAAATAATGGATTACTTAAACAAATCTTAAAACATCAATAATTTAAGAAAACAAACATCCTGATGAAAACAGATTTACTTTAAAGAACTTTTAAACAAAATATCATAAACCTATTAAATGATTTCAATAAAATTTAAATAAATTTTTAATTTAAATGTTTGACTTAAGGAAATTTTCATTAGATTTCTTAGTGCAGTTGTAGAAATTATAATATCATAAACATGGACCTCTGAGTAAGAAGCTAACATAAATATTGTTATTTCCTTTTAATAGGAAAAACAGAAATTTAGTAATTGATGGTATTTTTTTAACACAGGACTTAAAATTTTACAGTAGAAAAGGAAATACTATGACAAAATATTTATTCATTTTTATACAATAATTATTTCATTACAATAATATACCTTCATTAAGATGGAAAACATATATTTATCTGCATGTGCTTATGTACATTTTCCACTTACTGTGTAATTTTTTCTGTTGCCAAATTCAGGGCATCCAGATGCATTTGAGCCAGCCGTAATCCAGGAAATGTCAAAAAAGCCCCAATGAGTGAACAGAAAACAGCCAGGAAAAATTTGAAAGTAAGTTTTGAAACAGGACCCCTAAAAATAAAATATTTTAAGAAGCTGAAAAAATTTTAAAGTTAACTTTCTACCAATTTCCTTTCTTCTAATCAATTGTATTACAAACCACAATAATACTAGTAATATAAATAAACTAAACTTCTACGAAGAGACTTCTTTTCATTCAATTATAATAGATTTTGGAGAACTATACATCATGAATCTCTTCAACCACACTTGTAGCAATCCAACCTACATGTGCCACATAGAATTGATAACACGACTCAAATATAAATTTAGTTTCATCTCTGGTGGCAGCAAATGAACTCAAATATGAGCAAATCCAAATAAGATCTATGAAAGATACTAAGTTTATACAAATGTGAAAATTACTAGTAAGACTATTTCTACAAGTGACAGTTCTATTTAAAAAAAAACTCACTGCTTAAAAATGAAGAAGTATTTATAGTAAATACTGTTTTTCTAAAAATATAAATTTAAATTTAAGGAATGCTTAATTTTTAAAAAACTTACTGAGATTCTAAACCTTGCTTTTCAAGAAACTGCATCGCACTCTCTGAAAAATTTGTAAACCCTGTAGAGGAAAAAATTACTCTTAATACAGAATCTTTCTTTGGAAATAAAATGTTAGAAAACAGAGCATTTTTAATTTTGAAGTGACTAGCTTAGTTATTTCAGGTGCTAATTAATTAGTATTCTATAGTGCAATAAAATTTGGTTAGCAGGAATAGCCTTTGAAAACATCCCTTTAATATTTGTACATTTCATGAGTGCACAAAATTTGCATCTTTATCTATGTGAGTAAACTTTAGCATTACAGAAATTTAACTGTAAGAAAAAAAGGGGAGGGGTCAGCACTATTGGAAAAAGGTAACAAAAAACAAAACAATAAGGAAAATTTTACTTAATAGTAAAGGTTATTTAGAATATTACAGAATATATACCTCAAGGTTATTTTTAAAAACATCAGCTATAAAACTTAATACTGAAGTCAAAATTAACAATAAATAAAGTAACACTGATTTTAAAAATTGTGTAAAATTATTACCTGTTTCAAGTCCAAATTCCAAATAGTTTTCTGTTACAATCAAGACTGCCATTGCTTTCACGAAGAAAAAAAATCCAAAGGTAATGCAGACGGATCTTTCACCACCATCTTCTACTTTAAAATAGTGTGTAGTTAATGAAAACAGAACTTTGCTGCAGAAGGAAAAGTTCAGGAAAAACCACAAATAACTTTGTAGGAATTAAACACAGCCATCTATACAGGAGTTGAACTCCAATAAAATTTGACTACAACATTAACATATACACATTAAGTTGTAATTAGGGGAAATAATGTATTTTTAGTTTATCTGACTCAAATTTTACTAGGAGTTTATTATAACGTTTTATGAAATAGGTTCTCAATAACATGAAAAGCCAAAATACAGGTTAACTTTAGGGAACTACTTTTTATTGGGACTGTTTTTTCAAGTAGTTTATACAAAATTAAACACACAAATACACATCACAGAAATTATCTGTACATCATCCAACAATTCAAAATTAGAGAATTACTAAGCCACTGATATGTTGTGGATAAAAACTAAGTGTCTGGGATCACTACTTCACAACATGATTAAACAAAAACTGTACAGAAAATTCCCAGTTGAGTGCTCAAAAACAACCAAAGGCTCAACATGTTCACCTACTGAAAAATATTTAAATATTTTAATTTTACATGAAAATATTAAAAAGATCATTTTATCTGAACCCCTCTAACTGATCAAATCAAGATCAAATCAGTGGATGATCCAAAGATGAAATCCAGATTTCCACTACACCAAATTGCTATTCTTGAAAGCATAAAACCACTAAACAAAATAAGGTGCTTGCCAAAAATTTTTTTTAAAGCAGCTCTTTCATAAACTATATATCAAGCATAGAAACAATAACACCTGTCATTTAGCACTTGCCAAGTGCTAGGCATTAACCAATTAATTCATTTTTTCATCCTCACACTGGCCAACTACTATCACTATGCATTTTTAAGAACTGTGGCACAGAAAGGTTAAGTAACTTGCCCAAGATCACACCGCTACATTAAAAGCAGTTGAAATTTAAATCGGTGGTCTGGATCCAGTCTATTCGCTTGACAACTTACGATATTGCCTCTACAAAACTGTGATAGCAGTTTTAAGTCAGCAGTAACTAAATTAAGTTACATGGTAATTTAGCAGTAACACACAATATCTTTTAAAAACAGAGCTGCCATGACAGAAGTAAATAGTTCAAACAATCCTTACATAGTAATGACCGGGCGGGTAAGGACTCACGCCTGCGCTCCTTAAAAGGAAACTGCCCTTTGTTGCCCTATTTAAAAACAGTCCATACAGTTATTACCCATTCTCTTCTAGGATACTACCTAGGATACTGGATATAAATGTAGAGTCCAAGCTGCTCTCACTATAGGCACCTTTCCTAAGCCAACTTGAAGGTAATACAGATGACTAGCTGGCATCCTTCGAACTGAGTTTGAAATAAATCTCTACTAGAATATAAACTCCATGATATCAAGGATTCTTGTTTCTTGTGCACTATTGTAGTGAAAGTATCAGAGGAGTGCCTGGCACACAGTAGGTACTCAAACAATTGGTGGATAAATTCTGCCACAGAAATAATGTTTCACAAGGCAGTTGAGGTAAACTGAAATAAGTACTAATTCTTTGCTTTAATTGTAAATAGACCTTTAGAAGAATGGTATTAGAACAACACTTTTTCTGGGATAATATACTCAAAATACAATGCAATCAATATAGAAAAGCTTTAGTGTAAGATTTGTTTTTATCATTGGTAATAACAAAAATAAATTTATTTACCACTCATGGTTATAAATTTCAAGGATTTTCTGGGTTTTACAAAGGCTATGGATTGTTTACCTAAGGCTTATTTAGTGGATAGCTCCCCCTTTAAAATGTTAAAAAAAAAAAACAACAACTAAAGGAATAGCTAATCTCTACCCACCTATTCTTGGCGCAACTATGCTTCAGTACCTGTGTGATGGGAAGTATCTTTACTAACTTCCTTCAGTCATGCACCTGATTTTTCAGTGACTACCACCCCCTTCCTGCCTTTCATGTTCTCAGCTCAAGTAAATTCCACTCTAGCTAATCTCCCCTTCACACAAATCTCTCTCCTTTTTCACAAATATCATGATCCAAGATAAATACTTTCTCAAGTTTGTTTTCCTAATTACTTATTAGCTGTGGTATTTTCTTTGAAAAAAATATGGTCTTGTATGCTACATTATAGGACCAAAGAATTTTCATGAGCTGATCTTGGGGGTATGGGAGCAGTTATACCATTTATAGCATTATTTCTCTAAAAAATAAAAAAGATTATTTAACTTCCAAGCATTTTAGAATACAATCTACATGTAAATTGGAAGTACTATCTAAAAATTGCTATAGTAGGAACTGATTTGCTTCTTAACCAAGACAAAAGCAGATAATGAAAAGCTAGATGATAACCTCTGAGCTTTTAGATAAAAAAGTATGTTTTCTTATTTGCAGTAATGAATATATGATTTAGGAAACATGACCAGAAATACAAATATTAGAGCCTCAGCAAACACATCTTGAAGACATTTAATCAAGTGTTATTTTCATTCTCAATGTCTTCTTATATTCACTGTAACTCAGGGTATATATATATATAATGGTCAAGTTTCTGAACAAATTCTTTTTTAATATAAGAAATAAACAAGCACATGCCATTGGTTTACAATTATGATCCTACCAAATATTCAGCTCCCTAACACAAAGTATCTTGCTCAACTTAACTCTACATTACTCTGGGTATAGAACAATACAGAAATCTGGAACTCTACTCAAGTAAAAAAGCTAATCCACATAATAAAAGATGTCAGTTTTTCTTTGATATTGACCCCTAGGGGAAAGGGGGAGACAAATTATTTTTATAACAAGGGAAATAAATCCTCTAGTACTCTAAGTCTGCAAAAGCAACAATCTCTGCAAATTACAGAATGAATTTAAGGAGTGATGTTTACTTTCCAGTTATTTTGCATTGTAGTATTCTGTGATATTTCCATGTGTTATTCCTTCAAAATTCTTTCTAAAGTCACCTAACATTATTGTACAAATTTTCCTAAACAGCTTTGTCAATCTTCTTCCTGTTCTGGCTAACAGATACTAAATTATGTATAAGCAGTAAGAGTATACTGCATCGCTGTAGAAATTGGCATGATTTTATAATATTAAGCTTAAGTAGAATTGTCAAATTGACAGGATGTCAATTTCAATTAAAATGATCAATGGGTGTTTAACAAAGCACATATAGTTTCCACATCATTTTAAGATGTAACGTGAATTTTTAAAAACTTTTCTACAACTTAATCACTGCATACATCCTATTACTATTTTCATCTCTTTTTCTATAATAATATCATTCATTTCAGAGTTTTTGTACTTATGCCCTCATTTCAAAGACAAACACTGGTAGTCTATAATTGCTTAAATAAAAAGACTTTCCAAGGAAAGAATTAGGAAGACTATATATCCAGGACAGGACCCTGACAGTAATCAAGAGTCTCCAGCAAGGAGAGATAAAGGCAGAACCTGCTCCATCATAAGTGCAAACCTATCCCATTAGCTTGGGTGAAAATAATAATGTTTGTAATAAAAGATGCTTCTGAGAGGAGCCAGCTGTGTGTACAGACAGAAAAAACATTATAAAGCATTAATCTAGGCCACCTTGCATAATCTAAGCTCTTGGAATAGTTTTCTAGTTAACCAAAGCAATAAACGCATACTAGTTTAAATTTACATTATGGTTTTTTTTGTACTTCTGCCACTTCAATTCAGTTATTTTTTTTATTAAAGTATCATTGATATACAATCTTATGTTGGTTTCAAATATACAACACAGTGGTTCAACAGTTACCCATACTATCAAATCCTCACCCCCCTCTAGTGTAGTCACTATGATTTACTTTTTTGGAAGTTCAATTAATAAAGAAAAACTACAAAGTTAAGACTTTCCTGTTTAAACTACCTTACTTTTCCTCATAGAAGAAAATAAAGTACTACAGATATGAGTCTATTACATAATTATTTTTTAAATTATGCAGTTTTAAAACCATAACATTATATTTATGATTAATAACTTTAGTAAGAGTTATATTAGTAATATTAATCACTTTAGTAAGAGTTGATGTCAGGTTAAGAACAATATGAAAGCAAATAAAAAAGGAAAAAAGGTCTAGTTTTTAGATAAATAGGACTACTGCAGCTTTTCCCCATGAAAACAATTTTTCTTATAGTGAAGTAGAGAGAATCTGAGTACCAAGTTTTCTAAGAAAGCAAGTTAGGAACAATTTTATAAGTCTTAAACTTCACCTAACTTTCAATATTCAAGATGGAGTTTATGAAACAAACAAACACTACTTAAGAATGGGGTCAAAATTCTAGATGTTCAAACTTTTCCTTCCATGATATTCTGAATCCCATGTTCTTTACTCACCTCTTCTCCAAAACTTAAAAAAAAGAGAAACAAAGCTGGTGGTTCACTTTACTAGTATTAAACACTACAGGTCCATCTCTTTCTTGGCATTATTAGGAAGAACTTGCATATTGGGAGAGAATAAGGAAAAAGGAGTAAGTCTAAAATAAAAAAATATATATAACTCCAAAACCATAACTGAACTGCTTTTGAAATCTAGCTATGATCTCTCTCACTGTCTGATGGCCCTACACCCAGGTTGGATAAACACTGATTCATTTTTACTGAAAATGGATACGAGACTCTATAGAGAGACAATTTCTAACTCCTTCACTTATTTACTAAAAAGCAAAAAAATACCTTTAGTCAAAAGTGGTATCAGATGTCCAAAATGAAATTTCTCAAAGATTACACCTACCAAACTGTTACCACAGAATGATTACAAAATATGTCAACACTAAAGGGAAAAAAAACAAAATTAGATGCAACCTAATCCAGGCATGAAGCATAATCTTCTTTATATCACTAATACTTTAATATAATCCTACACCATAAACACCTAAAATGTTATAATCTCTGCATCCCCAATTCATACTGAATACTGTATAAATCTTAAAACCAAGTATTTATTGAGTCCCATATTAAAACAAAACCATCCCATACCCAATGTAAAATACACATATATGTTCAAGCTTTCATTCAACAGTCCCCAAACCTCCACTTAAATCAAAGTGGTGTATTTACCATTCTCCTAAATTTAACAGCCATATACCATCTTGGATTATAACATGTATCTCAACTACTCTTCCTTTCCTTCTACCTAATCTGAGACTCAACTCAAGTTCCACATCCTACATGGCACTTAATGTTACCTCTCCAACCCAGACCACTCTCTTCTTCTTCTGAACTTATAGCAATTACTATTGTAATTCACTTGCCAAGTATATCATATGCTATTTTAAACACAGATGTAAAGAAAGCACTCTCTAGATTTGGACTGCCTCGCTGATTTGGTTCTATTCTTATTATGTGATCCTCCATGTGAAGCTAATTAACCTGTGTCTCCAGTTCATCTGTAAAATGCAGTTAATATATTCACCACCTCAGAGGGCTGTTTTGAAAATTAAAGATTTCTTTGTAGTTCTTAGCAGTAACTTGATGTTTTCTGTATAAATGACTAAAATACTCAACCTCTAATACCAAAATAGGAGAACGTACACCAGGACTAATGGATTACATAATGATAAAAAAATGAAGTGAATTTACTTCTTATACAATTCCTAGTTTAAATCTTTTAACCTTTCCATGAAATTTTAGTCTAACAGGTGAAAGATTCTACAAAACAAAGCAATGTGTTGTAGGCTGAAAATACAGGTATAAGTTGATCTCTATATATGTAGAAGTTGGACTCCCAACTCTCCACTCCCACTACCTTCCTGTGCAGCCAGGTAACAAACTCCACCATGACTCCAGCAGAAAACTTAAGATTTAGCCTTTGAAGAAACTGAATCTGAGATATAGCAGAGTTTAGATTAAGACAACTATACTGAAAACAGGATAATTAAGTGAAGGCCTACATACTCAAAGGCGTACTCACCTTTGAAACGTGTAGCAGGCTTGTATACTCCAGGTGAAGAGATTAGAGACCCTCCTCTAGAGACCAAAAGACCAACAGATAGTGACATGAGCTAGCTGAACCAAACCCAGCTTCAGCATTATGTAGTTATTCTTCAGTAAAGCTGGCCAGGCCCTACTTATATAGTTTCCAATTAGCTTTTACTGTGTGAATCTTCAATACAAAAGAAAGATAAGAATCCCCAGACATTAGAGCAGGGTTCAGAAAACTTTTTCTGTAAAGGACCAAAGAGTAAGTATTTTAGGCTTTGCAGGCTACATACAGTCTCCGTAGAATATTCTTCTGTCTGCTTTTTAATTTTTTTAAATAACCACTTAAAGAATGTTAAAAGACATTTTCAACTCTAGAGCTGTACAAAAACAGGATGTAACTCAGATATAGCAGGCTATAGTTTACCAACCCCTGTATTAGAGCATAGCCTCTTATGTAAAAGACGAGAAAAAATTAGCAAGGGGAAAAAAGTAACTCAGAGAAGAGAGATGATACAGGCAGCAGAATAAAAAGTTTCACATATAGAAATAGATACATATGTATGTTTATACATAGATATCTATATATACAAAATACATTTTTATTTCATAAAGCTAAGCAAAGATGCATCTCTAAGACATGAGCAGGATGCTATGAAAAATGAATGCTTAGATATCAAAAACAAGCTAAAAAAATTAGATGTAGGACAGGCAAAATAAATTTAAAAAAATAGGTTTGAAAGATAAAACTGAGAAAAGGTTCCATCAAGGAGAAAGAGTGATAAAAATCCAGGAGGTACAGTGTCAGACTAATGGAAGTGAGAAAGAGAACAGGGGTAAGGGGAATTACAGAAAGGAAAAAATTATCAAAGACATAATAAAAGATATTTCCAAACTTGAAGTTTCCAAATTACAAGAGCCTAGCAGAACTCCAGCACAAAGAATGAAAAGATTCCCAACATGGTACATGATCATTAACCTTCAGAAATCAAACAAATAAAAAGATTGTAAAAACTCCCTGAGAAGAAAAATAAAACAAAACAAATCATACACAAAGGATTAAATATCATAACATTGTACTTCTTAATAGCAACATTTGAGGTTGAAGACTATAGAGCAATGTCTTTCGAATTACTAAGATACATATTAACCTAGAATTCTATATCCAACCAAAATACCAGTTAAGTAAGAGTACAGAACTAAGACACTTTTAAGATGACAAAGTCTAAAACTAGTTACCTCACAGGTACACTTTGACAGAAAGCTCCACAAAAACATTTGAATAAACCAAGAAGAAAACATTGAATCCTGGAAATGGGAAATTGATAATGAAAGAAAGGCAAAGGGAAATCCTAGGATGGTGACGAAAATAAGTCCCAGGATGACAACCCTAAAGCAGGCCTGCAGTCCAGATAGAAGACAGAGAATACAGATCTTCAGGAGTGTATCTCCACAGCGGGGGAAAAAAAGAACTAATACAAGTTGTAAGTGACCTTGTGGAAAACAATACTGAAAAGATAGTGGAACTGATTAAATAAACACAAAGAAAAAATAAGTAAAACTTAAAAAAATGAAAAAAATTGCAAAAGAAGCTACACCTTATAATGCTCACATATAATAGTTATGTAGGTGTAATAACACTGAATACTGATTTCAGTAATAATTGTAAAGTTAACTACATTAAGAACATAAAGGAGAAGAAGCATAGTTTTAAGATGATGGTATAGTTTTAGGAAAGAAAATTCTCAACTACCATAATTGATGAGTCAGTAGTAGTATAAACACTGCATTTAGAATTACAAAGATTTTTAAAAGTCAGAATAAACAGCTAAAGCACCTAAAGAAATTGCAAGGGCATAGAGAAGGGGATCCTTACTTTTTAATACAACACTTTTAGTCCTTTTTGTCTATTAAACTATACATAGGTATTACTTGATGAAAGTCAACATTTTTGAAAATTTAATCTAGATTTTAATAAATTCTTGATCTACAACGTACTCTGATTCTAGAAAAAAAAGTATATTATGTCCTGGAGTTTAACAGAAACTAAATTACATATAAATTCACAGTATAAAGCACATATATATATTTTACCAACCTTTTCAATCTTACGCACTGAGATTATTTCCACATCCTATTAAAATATAGTGAAATATTAATGATGATTAAGATTAACCAACTGTTAGAAAAGATTCTTATGCTTGTGAAACACTATCATCATAAAACATTAAGATTTCAGTATAATCTAGTCCTTCACTGCAAAGACCTGATACATATATACCTAGAACAGAACCATTATCTTATAGGTTTGAAAGGTTAAGTTGAGGAAAAGTTCCAATAAGCAGAAAGGGTAATAAAATGAGAGAGATCTAAATAAATTTGGGCTTTTAAAAGTAAAAAT
Organism: Smutsia gigantea; assembly: GCA_032199065.1. Classification (NCBI taxonomy): domain Eukaryota; kingdom Metazoa; phylum Chordata; class Mammalia; order Pholidota; family Manidae; genus Smutsia; species Smutsia gigantea. The sequence goes on from JAVSCE010000103.1 coordinate 39,793, forward strand.
CTCCAAAGAAAAAATCTGAGTATTTTCCAGCAATAACTCCGGTGCCTGAAGTTTGTTCCTCAACAAGAAGAATTGTGCAAAAATTTGCTGAACCAATTGCAATCTATTCTGGGATTTCATTTTGTAGAATTTCATCATGTTTCCACTTAAAACTCAATTGCTTATTCTACCAAACCTTTAGAGCCTATGTATATTTTATTCAATTAATACATAGACTAAACAGTAATACACGTTAGTAGACTAAACAAAAACCTCCTAAGAAGACAGGCTTTTGTTAGCATTAGACATATCAGAATATAAATCTGGCTTTTCTTTTTAAGAAACAGGCAAAACAACTACACTATGGTACCCCATTTAAGAGCTCTTCAATGACAACTGCGTTGATTTTACTTTGAAACCACTTACAGCAACTTCTGTACTAGCTAAGATAGTAGGAAGATTTCTTGTTGAGCTACTTATCAAATTTCTCTAATACCTATATAACAAATTGTTTTGAAATAAGGAAGAAAAATCCTTTTATACTCTAATCTCATGAATATGCTTATTAACAATGTTATTCATACAGAGAAATAAATAATAAACTATACCTAAAATAATATAAGAATGGCTTTCAAAATAAAGTAAAACTTCTTTAAGAGTTACTTTCTTGGAATCTGTTCTTTCTTCATAAACTGTCCACAATTTCCAAGTAAATTAGTATACTAGCCCTTTTATAGATAACATTATATAAAATGTAAATTAACATTATGATAATGCTAAAATGAGGCTTCTATGTTTTAGACATGTATAACAAAAAACACTTATTAGGTAAGAACATGGCATTTACTTATTTATGGCTTAATGGAAATAATAGTCATGTAACTTTCACTATGAGTAAGCTCTTCCCTCTACCTTTATCCTGTTATTTTTATTTTCATAGATCATTCTGTAAATGACTTTCATAAAGAATATATTAGCAAATATTCAAAACTGCTTATGCAAAACTACTGATGCTAACAGTCATTTTCTTTTTCTTTAAAATCTTATTTTTCCTTTTTAAACCTTCAGTACTAACTGAATGGACCACTTAAGTGCTAATTTATTTTGCTTTATATTACAAAATCCCAACCCCTGAAATAAAGGAATGTTTAGGGGTGGAATATTTTTTTCTGCCACATGGCTTACGTTTTTGAATCTCTAATATCAGAATTTTTAGAAATGGAATTAGGACATAATTTATACATACAAATACAAAAATTACAATAGGAAAGAAAAATCAAGTACAGGTGGGAAGATTTACTCAGTAGGAAGTATCTTAAATATATTTATCTTTGAACTAGAAGAGCTTTCAAGATGAACAGGTAATTTTTAGTTCTAAAATGGCAAATTTCTCTCAGATCTAGGATAATAATTTAAATAACATATACTTATCAAGGCACTACTATGTTTCAGCTTAGTTTATACTTGCATTGCTTTAAAGACACAAGTCTCATATTAAGAAAATTTCTTCTATACCCTAGATCTTGAAATCATTCAAGGGTATTTTACCAGTGCCTTTTTTGAAAAAGAAACAAATAGAGATCATATTCTGATAAATACTTTGTTAGTAATAAACAAATCTAATGGATAGTGTCCTAAGAAATAAAAGTAGAGGTTTTCACACAAGTTTCTCAAACATTTTTCATAAAATTGATGATTATCATGTTTCCACTCAACTAAGCGATTTTCATGTAAACTGAAATTTTTTCTACTCTGTGAAAGCAGACTATATTCTTATTTTTGTGACAACTAACAACAATAACAAAAACACTATTTTTTATTCTTTCTATTCAAATAGTTCAACCTCCCACATCAATTTTCCTGTAAAAGGCAGCCAAAATACTCAAAACACACTTTGCATTCTCACTGCAAAGAAACCTAGAAGGTATACCAATAATCTGCTACAGTATGTACACTGAAAACTAACAATAAGCACATTAATCCTATGACCTATCAAGTAAAATCCTTTTAAAAATAATCTGATCCTGTCTTCCAACATTAGAAAACCAAACAACCAACTTGGACAATTTTTAACTACAATATATTTTCATATTGTCTTAGAGATGAAAGTTCAATTACTTTTATTTTACAGAAAAAAGAAACAGAAACTAAAATTCTCTCAGATATGAGCAAAAAACTATTATGCATGTTTAAAACCCACCCACAAAAAAGCTTATAGCCAGCCTCAACCCTGCCAGATTATGGAAATAAATTAACAGTCAAAGATTTTGAAAGTATAGAACACAGGTTTTATTAAACAAAAAAAGGAAACAAAAAAGATTAATCTGGATTAAAAATTAATCAAAACAATGAAGGCTATCCTTACATTTGTAGATTCAGAAGTAAAATTCTCATGCTCTAAGAAGAAAGTCATACTTAATTATAAATTAATTAACAGAAATATAGTTCCATCTCCCAAGTAAGTTCCCTACGTAACTCTAGGTTTCTGACCTGAAAGGTGATTCATTTGGCAGCAATCATGTCACAAGAGATCTCCAAAAAGTTTACTAAGAAAACAAACCTTGACACATCACGCTGTAATACAAATTTTCAAGACAAAACAAGTACCTTGGTTTAGATTCCATAGTTGGACTCTGTTACTTTCTCACTAGGAGGCTTGATATCTTATGCACTTCACTTCAGGGTTTAGTGTTTTATTTTTCTTATTAATCTAAAGAAGGACATTTTGTAAAGTAAGAATACAGTAATTTAGAATCTTTTAAGGAACTTTGAAAAGATGACTAAATTGTGTTAGTTTACTGTAGTTGTCTATTTCCTACAGCAAACAAATGCAGTATTTCATTTGTAGATTAACTTACAAATTTCCATACAGAACTGAATTATAACACAGAAAACCTTAGAACTTCTTTCAACTTAAACCATTCACAACTTTTTGCTTTATACAAAATTTGCATGTCTGGCAACCAAGGCAAATTAAAATTTTAAACATAGCCTTAAAAATATACATAATAAAGTTTTATACCTTAAATCATCTACACTGTAAAATACAAGCACTGTGGAAATGTGACTAATGATCCAGTCCTTTAATCAAATATAATACGACTACTGAGACACTTTATCATTCTTTCTAGAATAGTTTTCTTCTCAAATTCACATAAAATTGACTCAATATTACTGTGATACAGCTTATTCATTAAAAAAGGTTCTTAAAAAAATCCGTATTGTATTTTAATTTTTAAAAGTTTTACTTCCACCAAAGGATCCCTGAATTTTCTGTAAGCACAATTTTAATTTTATTTTTCCTTTATTCATAAATGAAAACGATATGATATAAAATCAGTAGACATTTCTCCATTGATTCTAAGACTTCATGGGCCATTGTGCAGGAAAGACAATTCTACAACTGCTTCATCCTCACTGTAAGGTTTTCTTTACCTTTCTCTCCCCTATACCAGGCAAGTTGGCATAAATGGAACTGGAACACAGACTGGGTCAAATAATGTGGTTAGAATTACAAATGGACAAGAGAGTAAAGCTGGGAATTAGTTTGGGTTTAGAAGTGAGATTGGAAGCAGGTGTGATAGCTGAGATGCAAGTACAACTCATATGAAGCAGAAAGCAGAGCTGAAGAAAAGAGTGGCTCAGTTTTAGGTTCCAGGTTCAAGATTTTAGTGTCACACATTTTAAAGTCATTCTCATGCTTTTAGAACTTTCAAGATTTTGTAGAAATTGTAATTTCTGTCCTACTGAATATGTCAAATAAAACTCATGGGAGGAAAAACTAAAATGACCATGGAAATTAAAGAGTTTTCTTCCTCATTTTTAAGTGAACCAATTATTTAAGTTTGTAAGTATCTAATTGTGGGACCACTTTAACAAAGGACATTGCATCAGTAACAACTGCAGAAAATTTCTGAATCAACTGATGTATGTGTGACTCTGGACTTAAGTGGAGCTATTGTCCCATGTAATCAATAGAGACACGTGTTTGACTAATAAGTAGGCACACACAATAAGAAAATAAAGAGAAGCCAGACAGAGGTCACTGAAGCTAGACTCTGTTCATAGGGTGTGAAAGGCACACTAGATATGTTATAACTAAGATAAAAGATAGACTATAAACAGACTCTTCCTTGATGTTAATCTGTGTATCTGGTACTTAATTCTGGTTCCTGCATGCCTTGAAGGTAGTAGGTCATTTTCTCACATGCTCTAAGTTCAGAGGAAAATCACATACCCAAGCATATACACATTTCTACTTTCCTTCTTCTTCCCTACTTGCTTTGTGGAGGGTCAAAGTTGGCAGAAAACAGCTTAGATTCTAAAGCTTCTCTGCACTTTCTGTCTTCTCTGGGATGGGTAGACAGCCAGCTACCAGATTCCCGCAGGGACACTATTGTCAGGTGCCTTTCATGAGTGCATTACTTAAAAACTAAGCAGAGCCAGTTCAGTGCTGAAGACTGTGTGGGACATTTGCTCCCACATTGTTAGACATTACTGAGTGAAGTAAAAGATGGAATTTATCCACATAAGCAATAATTTGAGTAGCTATCAAGAAGTACATTTTTCTAATTTCTCTGGTAAGAAGATATTAAGAGCTGTATCACACTAAATAAAACTGGACATGAAGAAAATGCATTTCCACATAAACACTACTTAAACATATCTATAAACCATCAAAAAAATGAAAGACAAGCATACTCCATAATAATATTTCACAGAACATGAGAATTTGAAATGTGAAAAAAGGTACATGACATATAATCTGCTATTGCTAATTATCAAATTAAGATATTTTAAATGAGTTTCTTATGACTTAATGTCTAGGGATAGGTCTTTATTCTAACTGAACGGTATTTTTACATATTTAATACCACAGAATTAAACAGTAATATTTTAAATGCTTCAACTTAATCTGCTCTTGAAGTGAATATAACACTGATATTTGGGATTGTTATTCAACCAATACATATGATCAGCATTTCTCCCCTGTACAATATATCCTTTGTGAAGATGTTAACTCTTAAGGCTTTGTTCTGGCTCTTCTAAGTTTAAATTACACCCAGATCAATCCAAAAGAGTCAACAGAGAACACAATGGTGTTGAATGTCAAAGCATACCATTTTTAAAACGGTATTCATTTTACAGCTTTAAAAGACAGTTCGGTAATCTCTGGCTGAATATAAAAGATGTGAGATGTGCATTTACTCTGCTTACTACCAAACTCTGAAAAAATAAACCACGTAAGACAGAAAGTAAAAACCCTCAAAGAAAAACAGAAAAAAATGACAAAATTTTGGAAGACAGTAAAGTAGATAAACAAGCAGAAACTGATTTAGGTTTCAGTTTTCTCTACTATGCTGGTCCTACAAAGGGAGGAACCCAATTCATTCATGGAAAAGACAAGGAAGCCAATTCATAAAAAAGCCATAGAAAAATCAGGAATTAGAGACAGCAGGTATCTCTGAAGGCAAGTTTGCAGAATGGATGAAAACAAGATGACTAGCTGAATGTCTACATTAGTAGTAATTAGACTTCCCAGATCTTTTGTCTTTTCTAATCATACAGATTAGGTGATGGCCCTTCCCCAACTGTGGCAGAACCCAGAATTCTTATCTGAAGATGTTAAAACAGAGAAGGTTGGGCTTGGGAATACCATGTAAAACAGGGTGACAATGCTGAGCTGAAAACAAGGGGCACAGCTGAGGACACAGATATGCATTCCAATTAATGCCTGCACACTGAATGCTGAGTCCGAGTCTTCCCCAGTTGGCTTCCATACAACTGGCTATCTAACATATCCCACATAAGGAAGGACAGTTCTTGTCTGGAGTAAAGGACTGGCCCATCAGCCTGCAGACACTGAGATTAAAAGTGACTCCAAGGGTATAATGATTGGCACACATGGTGTGGGGGATCATGGGGAAGACAGTGTAGCACAGAGAACGCAAACAGTGACTCTGTGGCATCTTACTACACTGATGGACAGTGACTGCATTGGGGTATGGGGGGGCCTTGATAATATGGGTGAATATAGTACCACATTGTTTTTCATGTGAAAGCTTCATAAGAGTGCATATCAATAATACCTTAAAAAAATAAAATAAAATAAAAGTGACCCCAAGGATAATACCAGTTCCCTACTCAATCAATCACAAAAAGGCCCACCAACCAATAAACTCAAGCCACTTGTACAAAACTTCTAATTTGTAAATGTCTTCTTCCTGAATATAAGCAGATACTAAAAGACCATAAGACATTGGAAAACAATCTTTAACACGACAGAATTAAAGTAAAAAAAGGAGGGGACAACTCAGAAAATGCAAGGTGCAAATTAAATCTTAAAAGATATTAATATCTTTAGGAATAAAAAGATACTATACACCATTACACAAGAATGCTATAAAAATTGCACATTCACAGATAAAAAGGCTGGAGATTATGCTTCAGAGAAGATAAAATAGATCATCTCTGGCTTATCTAGATGATTCAACAACTTGCCTAACATGTTACTCAGAGCTTCCATGATGCTTTTCAGTGCTTTGACTTAAATATGAACAGGCAAATATGGATCACATTCTCCAAAGAAAAGTCTTTAACAACAAAGACAACAACAAAACCAACCAACCAGAACAACTCAAGAGTAAAAAGATAACTAGCAGAAAGAAAACTTTCCACAAAATCTACCAATATCTTGAGTAGTTATAAGAATATACACATAAAACATGCAGGATTCCATAAAAGAGAGGAAAAATAAGAAAAAGAGCTCTTGAAAATTTAAAGTTATAGCAGAAATTAAAAACAAAAATTTAAAGGGCTGGGAAAGTTGAGAAAATTTCCTGGAAATGAAAAAATATAAAAATGTAAACACAAACATATATTTGATAGAAAAATGAGAGTCTCGGAGACACTGTCCAGGAGACACCATATCTGAACAATGAGAATTCCAGAAACAGAGGAACTAGAGAAAAGAAAATCACAAGAAAATAATGGAAGAAAATTTCCTAGAACATGAACTTCCTGATGGGTGAAGTCCTTGCTAATGGATGAAAACAGATCCTCAACAAGGCACATCATCATAAAATTTCAATACACTTACATGGCCAAAGAAAATGATGGTAAAGATTTCAGAGAAAAAAAAATGGACATAACAAAAAAATCAGAAATCAGAATAGCAACTGGAATTTTTAGAAAGCAAGAATAGAACTTCAAAAACAGTTAACACCTCCAAAATTGTCAGGAGAATGATTTTAAACCTGGCACTCCATGCTCAATCAAAAGATCACCTAATTTTCAGGTATAATAAAAGTATTTTCAGGCTTGCAAGGTCCCCAAAAATGCATTTTCCATGCAACCTTTTTGAAGATAAAATTAAAGGATTTTATCTTGCTCCACAAAAATGAGAAAGCAAACCAAGAGGCAGAAATGGCATATAAGACAAAGAGCTTCAATCCAAGAGATGCAAAGAAAATCCCTAAAAAAATGATAATTGGTGATCCCAAGGGGATAGCTGTGCATCAGTTGGGAGGGCTAACCAATCCAGACCACGGCCTATCTGAGGGCCCCGGATCACTCTCCCATATGAAACTGACATACTACCTGGTGTTTCTGAACATAATGAGATTTATATATCTGGAAGAGTTCGAGGTTGAATTAATGATATATACAAAGAAAACAAAGCAAGTGAAAAATTAAGACAAGTATTAATCTTTGAATAGTTTACATGATCATAACAAATACTGAATATTCTTCTAAAAATGACATTACTGTATTCAAAAGATGAGGTGAACAGGAAATGATCAGTGATAGGTGACAAACTAGGCAGATGTGCTGAATCCTCATTTTCAGAGTGAAATGACAATAGCAATAGTTAAAGCCCAAAACTAAAATCATGCAGTGGCCTTGTATGCATATGGAAATATGGATTTAAACATCAAACAGAAAGTTGTCTTTGGAAAGGCAGAAATGGAGAAGAAAAACTTAATTTTAATAAAAATAGGAAAAAAACGAAACATTGCCCAGTAGTAAAGGATGTGTTTCAAGACTTAAAAACTAAGCCTAGAACTGTACTGCAATTAATAAGAAACTTCAAAATAGAAAAAGGATAAAAAGGTCCTGGAAAATGTATGGAAGATGGGGAAGAAGAGGAGCACTGTGAAGAGCAGAAGGGCAGTTTCTCAAGAGCCTTCAAAACTTTGAGGAAAAACTGTATCTCAGAATTTGTACTGACCCAAACTATCAATTGAGTATGGGAGAAAACTAAAGATAATTTGGCATGCAAGATTTAAGAAAAAAAATACCATCCCTTCTACAGACACTATAGGAGAATGAGTTCTGCCAAAAGGAGAGTAAACCAAGGAAGAGATGATGTGATGAAAAAGAAGAACAGGAAATTCTTAGGAAAACAGTGAAGAAAATCCTAGCATAACAGCTATGCAGGAAGTTTAGAGAATTGAGGGCTCCAGGAGGGTATTTTCATGACACCCTCCACAATTGAACTGATGTACCTGAACTTCTGAGGTTTAGCATTCCATAGGAGTTTAGCTTCTATAAAACAAGAACAAAAAATTGTTCAAGGAAAGTAACATGATACTATAATGCTTAGCTATAAATATTTTCATAGATCTAACTATAACTACTGATTTAATAAAGTTGTCTCTTCACTATTTTGGAAGAACAGAAGAAAGGAAGGAAAAGGAAGGGGGAAAGGGAGCAATAATATCTAAAATTAAAGAAATAAAAAACATTACACATATTTAAACATACAGAAAAAAGTTTCAAAAGAAATATGTAAAAGAGGTAAAAGTGACTCCTCTGTGACATGAGACTCAGGAAAGGAAAGGCAGGAAACTGGCATCTTTCCTTGTTTTTCACTTTTTAAACTTTTTACCTCTACTTTGAATTTCTTTTTTTGCATTTAAGTAAAAAGAATTTCAAAAAAGACAAATATTCTCTAATGATCTAAAATCTTTTTCAAATCAGAAATGAGATCTAATGGTGTTAGCTGCAAAAGGAAAACAAATTCATTAATTACTGTTAATGATGTTTTGAAGGATACACTGCAAAAGACAAAACAAGTAGACACCAGACTAAGCTGATATTCATTTCCTGTGTGGGCTTCATAAAATTGTAGTAGACTTCAGTTACTAGATACACAACTGTGGCAGCCACCGTGAAATCCACCAGCCACTGGTATTCTGGAAAGTAATGCAATGCTGAAAAATAAAGGTTTAAAAAAAAAAGAGGTTTACTTAACCTTTCATAAACAGCTTAGAAGGATTTATCTATAATTAACTTTAAACATGCTAGTATTTTTTCTATTTGTTGATTTCCAATGTAAGATTTAAAAACATGAGAATCTAAAAATACAGGAAACAGATTGAGAATCTTGGTATCCAAACTAAATCTTATTACCTCATAAATTATTAGAACCTGATTACCAGAAAATATTTAAATTGTTGCCAAAACATATGACTGCAAAATGAGTTACTATTTTCTGAGTTAATTAGCTATTTTTTTACAGAAATTATAAATCAAGATTTGTTTTTCAAGAATCTAAGATATGATACCTTAACTTTAGGATACAATTTGGTGTAAAGCACTAAAAATTTACTTGTATTTTTTGTTTCTGTGAAGAGAGTTATTTTGTTTCAGTTATTAACTGCACTAAATAGAAGATTAATAATTTTGTGAGTTACTGCAGACTAAAACAATAAATTTAATAAGTATAATTTTCATTCTCTCTTTTTCTGCAAGAAAAGCTGATGAAATGCCTGTTGATTTTCCATAAAACCATCCCTTCAACAAACCATGCATCCTTAAGTATTTATATTAAATTTAACATTCTCTGAAAGTAAGTAGGTTTCCATCTTCCTTTTTATCTCAGATATTCTGGTTTAGTTCGGATAACAACATTTGGTATAAGGCCTCCTAAAAATATGGAAATAAATCATGTACATAAACATCGATTCCTATCTTCTCACTGCCATAAAATAAAATGATCTACATTGCCTTGAAAAATTTTAGTTGTAAAACATGATACCTCAGGATATTTTTCAATCAAACACTTATGGGAAAATTATTTTAAAAATAACATGCCACTCAAAGACTTATTTAAAATATCAAAACAAATTAACCAAACTTACACCCCTATGAAGTGAGAGCAAAAATCCCAAATCCCTTTATAACCGGGTAAATTCTTTATTTACACCAAGTTAACACTCTTGATTTGCTTTAAGTTATTTTAACTGCTTTAGCCATTTTTTGGTTGCGATAGGCCTAATAGCTATGTATAAGTAGCTATTATACATAGCTTCTGCATATAAGTGTAAAAGTTTACTCTAACATGGTTGCAGGATTCACATCCTCTAAGCTACCCTTCCTCTACTCTAAAAATCACCCAGTTGAGCATTTGGATAACTTTTGGAAGGAGGATAGGGAAATGGATGAACAAGTAGACAAATATCCATTTATCTAAAGTTTTCAATTTTTACTAGCAAAAGTGGAGGTATTCTATTCTTCACACCTGCCCATACTAACAAAGTCTTCCTCCAGAGAACTCAGAGCAAACAGCCAAATGACATTCAAATATTATGTTCTTTAAGAGGTTTTTACAGTCAATAACTAATACAAATAAAGATAAGACTCTTAAGATAGTTATTGGGGTATCAATAATACATATATTCAACAAAAGTACAAATTATACATATTGTCTAAATATTTAACCCAGTTATTATATTCTTCTTTTTGCATTCAATAATAAAATTACATATGTGCCGTTAATTGAATAATGAAATCAAAAGAAAACTTAAAAGAGTTCTTCAAGCATAGTGGTTTGCATTAAGGTCCTATGACTACCTAACAGTCAGGCAGAAAACCTCTTCTTTTACCTAAATACACATAGACAGCATGCACTCACAAATTATATCAATATAAACATAAATAAAACATCATCCTATTATTCTGATTACCTGCAATGTCCCTGATATTATGTGGCCAGTTGTTAAACCAGTACCATCTGCAGTGAATTCTCAAAATAGTACAAGTGAAAGAAAATACTGAATAAGCTGTGTGCAGAAGCCACATTACCTTAATTCCAGTATTTTAGATTCACTGAAACAGCCTAGTTCTCACTGACTGGCTCTACATTTGGTGAGTAACCCTGGCCAAGTTATGTAACCCCTCTGCCTAATGAGTTAAAAAGAAAAAAAAGTCAATAATAGATACATGCCTTATAGAACTGTGAGGATGAGTTTGATAAGAACTCAATTATAAACTATTAAGTTAATTATTTAATAATTATTCAATGAACATTAGTTATTAGTAATAATGACAGAAATCTCTAGTAGGAATCAGGGAGAATGTGTACATATTCTTGCATTTATACATGTCTGTGAACATTTTATACAAACAAGCACACATACAGGATTAGCAAAACATGTGAAAACCAATCAAACGACAATATGCTTTTAAATGTTTTAAATTCTGCATGAAAAAGAGCTAAAAAGAAAAAAGAGGATGACATAACCAGTCTTAAAAACCTTAATGATAATAGACAACTGATTGATATTTCTCCTCATTGACATCTTTAAGTTCTAGGACACCTTACACACACACACACACACACACACACACACACCCATTATAGATGTAGTTTTCAATTTTCAAATATCTTGAAGCCATTTAACATAACAAAATAATTTTATGAGATGCTAGATGAATTAATTAAGGTTCTTCTGGGGTGGTGTGATTTAACCCACAAAGGGCCAAAATACATAATGATACTTTATTCAACATTACCAAAACAGTTTAAAAAAAAACTTCTTTTACTTCCTCACTTATCATGTAAACCATTAGCTATCAAACCCAAAGAAAAGAAACCTGGAGCATTTTTACAAACACAAATTCCAAGAACCCACTCTAGATTTACTAAATTTCAAAGAGTAAGTATGAAGAATCTTTATTTTTAAAGAGTTGCTCAAGTGATTCTGATGTACAGCCAGTTTTAAAAGCCAGTATTTTATACAATATCACTTTAGATGCCTTTCTCTTCTATGATTCAAATAATTTCATTTTAAGTTTAAAATCATTATAGTTATTATACAATTATAAACACTGACATACAGGGAAAAAAAGCCAAATTGCTTATTCAGAAACACCGAATGGTAAAAGTGCATCTTGAGTAAGTTTTCTGATTCCTGGTCCAGTTCATTATTCTAAAACCACTTTCCTTTCTACTAAATATGAGACAAAAGTTGAATTACTGTACATACAGGTAATTCAATACAAATATACAAATGCATTTCTGCAAGCCACATTATAAAAGGAGCAGACTGGAATAGATGGCACAAAGTCTAAAATTCAAAATAATGAAAACTGTGATATCAACATGAACTGTGTGACAAACTTGTGTACATCAGCCACTTCTGAAAAATGGGAAAATTATGCTTACAAGTTAGGCGAATAGAAAAAAAAAATCAAATTAAGTCATTTTGAGATTTTAAGTACTAAAAAAGATTCCATATTCTGTATGATGGACTTAATGATTAAAAAACCAAACAAAAAATCTAACACAAAAATGAAAGTATTTTCACTAGCATAATTTAAAAGAAATTTACAGAGCGCTTTAGCAGGATTTCCCTTACCTAAAGTATCCACTTCTGTAACTGACTTTGTTTCTAGATGGAGGTCAATATCCTTTGGAATGGTTAGTGGCTTACTTTCAATGTGACCATTATATTTCCTATAAAAATCAGACAAGTGACACAAGAAACAAGTTACCTACACTGTTATCCAAGTGCTTGTATTAAACTGATTACAAATGAGGTTTTAAATTTCACAGTGAAAAAGAAGCAGAATTTCTAACATTTCATCAAAAAGTAAGTTAAGATATTCAAAAACAGTTTTTAAAAGAGGGGACTACAATCTGTTAATGTGAATTATTATGTGAATATGCAGATTATGAGAAAAACAGTTACTTAAATTAGTGACAAAATCTTGATTGCTATCTTAACAGTTCACCCCATTTCTCCTACGCTCCCTTCTGTAGATTTAAAGACAATCTAACACCTTTCTTTGGGCACAAAAGTAAAGGCAAATGAAGACAAACTGCATCTTTCTTTGAAACACATGTACAAACATACATGTATATATATATATAAACAGACCTGTGGCTATAAACAAGTCAGAGATAAAGAAATATATTAAGATTTATGTGCATGAGAAATTCAGAAATGTGAAAGGCTAACTAGGAGTCACTTTAACAAAGAATCATGGATGCAGGAAAAGAAAGGAATTCTTCAGGTGCTCATGTATCATGCTCAAATTTAATTTTTAAAGACAATCAAACATATATATAAAAGTAACAAAGTTTTAATAACATTAATTATATCAAGAAAAAATTTTGCATTATTCTTGAATAAAATAATCTGGGAAAACCTTGGTAAAAATATTAATCCACATCAGTAAATCAAGTAATTATTGCTACAAGGAACAAGACAGTGTCATTAGTGCACCTTTTGTTAAATGTAAAGCATTTTTATCATATAAAAGTTATTGTAAAAATAAAATTATTGACTACAAGGCATACACTAACTACAAGGCACGACTACAAACAAATGACTACAAGAATTCAACTATTTGTAAAATAAATACTATACTACATAACAAAATTTTACAAATATTGGGCATGGTATAGCTACGAATAGGCAGAGGTGGAATAGTGAAGAAGAAATATAGAAATTAAAAACCAACCTGGATTAAAATTCTAACTTTTAATAGTTATATTAACTTGGGCAACTCATTTAACACCCTTTTCCTCATTAGTAAAATATAAACTAATACTTAATATTAAGGGTTGTTGAGTGGATTAAGTAACACTGTGTAAAAGTGCTTTGGAAATCCTAATAATAGGCAGGTGTGTTTTACTAAAGATCATAACTATTGCTATACAGATCAAGTGGGTTTACACTTATTATTTCAATGAATTTCAAGGTATATTTGTAATGGTAAGTGAAAAAGGGAATGGTAATGAGATAGAAAAGACTGTCTTTTCAAATTTCCAACTTCATGCCAAATAATGACTGATGTTTAAAAAAAAAAGTAGCACCTACAAATATATTAAGCCCATAATGTAATTTTTAATGATATACATGAGAAATTTGTTGTCACAAACATTTTGTAATATATTAGAATCAGAGTTTCAGATCCTAAGAAGTCCTCCCCAGGTGAGAAAGCTAAGGACCATTCAGAGAGACTAATTTATTAACATGCCCTTCCTTGAGAATTCAATTTAAACAAAGATTTTAAAGCTAGAATAATTCTCCAAAATTACTATATTTGGTCCTTCCATTTCAAAAATGAGGCCGTTATGGTCTATTTGGTGAGACTTCTTAGCAGGAAGTTTTCTTTATAAACTTTAAACATCAATATAATATTCAACATCTGAATGAAACCAAAGAAATTATACTGTCTACCCCTTTTGTTTGAAAAAATTTTGAGGACACAGAGGTCAAAAACAGGCAAATTTGCCCAATATCATAATAATGAGTGGTAGCAAAACCTGGGACAAAACCCAATCCAACTGGTATCTTCAAATGAGTTGTAAGGTAAAGACATGGGTTATGAGGTCTCTCCCCAAGAACTCCCCACTAAATTTTAGTATGACGGTTATATTTTTCCATAATTTAAACACAAAGAAGAAAAAAAACAGTTTTCTAAAGTTAACCATTCTTACGTAAAATCATCACTTCTGTGCTTATATTAGATTACTGCATATTAGGTTTTCTTAAAAATGATTCAATACTTTTTAGATCATGAGTTGATCTCAACTTTACCAACTGCTTATAATATAATTGGTAAATGTTCCTTTAACCAAAGTACAAAAATAATTTACATAAATTGTGTCATATTTAGCACTTTTCAAGTTCAACATTATAACTTACCTATCTTTTTTGCTTTTCCCTTTTTGCTGCTTCCCTGAAAGAATTCTTAATTCTTCTTCTGTAGGATGTTGATACCATCTCAAACTAAGAAAAAAAAAAGAATCTTTTTAAGTAAAGCCATTAAAAATCACCAGAATTATTCATTTATTCTATAAATATTGAGTGTCGTATTTCAGAAGACACTGCAGGGAAATAATTTGATGAAAAACTTAATCTGAAACAGATACTGATGCTTAAGCCTTAAAAGGGTTTCGATTCAAATCCAGGGAACACTTACCAAGCACTTACTAGATGCCAGACCCTGCAATTATGTTTGCAGGTATATTTCTTACAACTGACAATGTATTAACATATATTAAGATCACATAGGCTTACTGTTAAAAGTAAATGGAGTGAATTCTACAGGCAAGCTGGCAGTAGCACATTAGAATTCTCCACCCATCCTTCATTTACAAAGAAGGAATTGATAGTTGTCTTAAAAAGAATCCTTTGTATGCTCTCAAAACTGTAAGTAGTCGTTCTTTTCCTTTCCTTTCCTTCACTCCTTTAATTTAGATGGAGAATTCTGAAGCTTTAGTGTATAAGAATTAGAGTAAATCACTGTATTTACAAAACCCTTCACTCTTGGCTTTATCTAACTAACCCTCTTCAGTTAGGGCTCCAATAACCAAGTATACTATACTCACCTCCACCACACAGTCCAAACATCCAAACAAATCACTTATTCCCTCCCAAGCACCCACCTCATCATTCTCAATTTCCTGTCTCACCTAAACAATCTATCTACCAGCTACCTAAATTTGATTCTCAAGTTTTATCTTCAGTGTGCCCTTTCCACGTTATCATTAATTGCTTTTTAACTCTTAAAATTCTCAACTTGCCTGCTTGTCTAAAAGAACTTTAGTTCAGCATATCTTCCTCTTTCCTCTGACTATGGCAAAACTCTTTAACTGGTCTTGCTTCCCCCTGGACACTCCCCTAAATGCATTCTAATCCCATCTTCAGATTTTTTTTTTTGATGAAAATCTTATAAAGGTATATGCCTGTCTAAATTCTTTCCAGGACTCCTCACAGGGCAAAGCAGTAAGGCAACTAGGCAAAGACTTTTGAATAAGGCTCTGCTACTGTCATAACGGAGAAACACACGCCTAGTATTGCTAGACCTTCCAATTTTCAATTACAAAAAACTGCATTTTTAAAGTGAAACAACCCAATTGAAAAAATGTTAGAATGTTTACTATCTTGGTCTTGAAAAGTTAGCAACTGATTTGCTGTTTTTAAAAATACTACAGAATAGGCAATTTGAATAATGTTAAGAAATTTGATGTTTAAGAAATTGTTAAAATTTTAGCTATAATAATGGGATTATAATAACTTTTTTTAAAAGTAAAAATAAAATAGTATTTGCTACAAAATAGTATGTTGGTGGGAAGGAAGATGAAGAAAACACAGATGAAACAAGTTGGCCACCAGCTATTGTGATGAGTACACAGGAGCTCATTATATTCATTATAAATTCATATTATTCTGTCTACTCTTTGTATATGTTTGAAAATTTCCATTAAAGTTAAAACACATTACAAGGCCCAAATGCATATACAGTTTGTGACCTCCTCTTTCCACAGCCTTTCATGATCTGACTACTGTCTACTTTACCAGACTCATCTTTAATTCCCTGTTTGAACATGACATTCTAGGTAGATTAAATGCCATTTTATTCCACAAACTCTTCCAACCCTTGGTTTTTCCGTATATTCTTCTCTCTGCTTGTAAACACCTATGCTCCTAACAAACGCATTTACCTTTTACTGTTTATAAGGCTGTCTCTCTATGGTATAATAAAGAATATATCTTTGATATATTAGATATATCTTTATTAGATATATATAGAACTGGAAATACAGAATATATCTCAGTTCTTGGCATGGAGCTGCAAAAGCCCTTGGGATTTCCTGAGTGATAAGGGGGTGTCTTTGTTATGGTATGAAGGAACTCATGCTGTACTTCTACATAGCTTCAGTTTGGGAGCTGGTCACCAGAAATATCAACCATGTGATTAGAGAGGGGTCTTCCAGCCACCTGAACTCCAGGACAGAGAGAGGTCCTGAAGATTTAAGTTCAGTCATGTGACCAGTGATTCAAAATCATCCATACATAATGAAACTCCATAAAATCTCTGGACACCGAAGCTCAGAGAAGCTTTCTGGTTGGTCAACACAACACACAGGACGTACCTAAAAGTACTCTGATTCCATCCACAGGGTGGGCAAGGAAACTCTCTGAGCTCCTTTCTAAACCTCATCTTATGTGTAATCTTTATAATAAAATTGCAATCATAAGCATAGCACTTTCCTAAGTTCTAGTTGCTCTAGCAAATTATTGAACCTGAGGGGGTCATGGGAACGCCTTTTACTTGTAGCCAGTAGCAAGTTGTCAGAAGTATGGGTGGCCTGGAGATCCCAGTAACTTGCAGCTGGTGTCTGAAGACTGGGCATTCTAAGAGAGGCCTTTGTCTTTAACCTGTGGTGTCTGTACTAACTCCAGATAGTCAAAACTGAACTGCACTTGGTTATCAGGCCAACTGGGTTAAAACAGAATATTCCTTTAACTGATTCTTGAAGTGAACACTTTTATGACTTAGTTGTTTTTTGTATACTTCAAAACTGGTAGTTACTGGCATATAGTAAGTGCTCAAAACGGATCATTGAACCAACATGAATTCAGTTCTCCACTTAAGTTTAAGGGTTTTAAAATAAAATATATACACCAACCCAAAAGTTCCTAAACTAATTAACATGGGTTGAGGAAGCACTTCCTGAAATCTTGATTGAAGTCCAGAATTTTAACTTACAGTCGATTCTCGTTATTCGCGGTAGTTATGTTCTATAAAGTCGCCGCGAACACTGAACCATTGCTCCTAGGGGAAATACAGGGTTAGGTTCCTGTGAGCCTCTGGTCACAACATTTTCATCAACCAATCAATATGAAACCTTGTTTTATGCATGTTTATGTTTAAAGATACCTTATTTAATATATATTGTTGATTCAACATAAAATTCACAGCCAACAGCACTGTAGCTCAAGCCTAAACAAAGCTTATCTAATAACTGTAATCATAAATATATTATTTTCCTGATGTCTGTGATTATTTCAAGAGAATTTCTCCACAGGGTACATGACAGCCTTCTCGTGCTTAGGAACACTGGATGGCACGTCAGCACTATGCTTTGGGGTCCCTTTAAATAGTGAAATCACCAACAAAAAGCAAAAATGTGAAAATAATATGACTAAATAGACCATGAGAAGGATAGCTGTTTACAATGAGAGGTGAAACAAGAAGGGTGCAAGTGCGAACATGGTCATCAAGCCATTCGAATTTTTTGCCCCTTTGCATATGTCTATGAAAGAGCTTGAAAGGAAAGCACTGCAAGTAAGGACTTAGGGGTTGCAAATACATTTTAGCAAGTAGGCAAAACACAAATATAGAGACCATGAATGATGACTGAGTATACGTAACATTTAGAAGAACATATAAGCAATAACTCACTTAAAACAACTAAAATTAGTTATTTAGATATGAGAAGTAAGTAATGAGTAGAACTCTTAGTACAGGAAAACTTATATTTAGGCCCTATAAAAATGAAATATTTTAAGACTCTTACATTTTTTAGGTCCCATTTTCTTTTTAAATATACTCAAGCTAGGTTAATCTTATTTTGTGAACCATTTTTCTAAAATAGGTTGAATTTTTACACTTCTTTCTGGATAACTTCATAAGTAACAACTATTGTTTAAAGCTGAACTGAAGGATGCTAGGTGTTCTTAAGGCCACTTGTAGTCAGTTATTACTCCATCCATCCATCCATCCATCCACTCATCATACATTTAGGGGGCTCACAACGTAAGTACACTGCTATGCAATGAAGATATAATCACACACAATAAAAGCAAAGTCAATGCTTTCTTGATGCTTATATTCCAGTTGGGGCATAACTTAACAAATTTTTAAAAAATGACAAAAATCATAAACTGGATACTATGCAAAAGAACTAAACAAATGGTGAGAATCAAAGAGAGAAACTTTAGGTACCACGTTAGGAAAAACCTGTCTAAGGTAACCCTAACCAGCGAACTAGAGGATAAGAAGAATGGAAGGAAGAGCATTCCAGGCAGAAAACAGCATGTCCAAAAGCACAAAGGTATTAAAAAAACATAGAACACTGCAGCAACCAAAAGGCCAATGAAGCCGTAGCACCACATGCCAGGAGAAACATGAGAGAGAGAGGCTAAAAAGATAAGGGAACAGATCATGCAAACCTTCCTGGTTTATATAATGGAGTTTATAGATTATAAGTTAAAACAATGGCCTCAAAGCAGGAGAGAGAAATAACTACATTAAAGTTTTAAGATCTCTCTTGTTGCTCTGTGAATTAAAGGGAGGCAAGAAGAGCAAGGTGATATATTTTGGATATTGAATTAACTGATCTTGCTAATGGACTAAAGGTAGGGAGTGAAAACAAGTAGGGAATGATGGATGATATCTACATTTTAAGGAAGATGGTGGTACATTTTCTGAAATAAAACAAAGCAGGAAGAACTCAAGAACTTAAATATGCTTGAGTTACTAAATACTTATGAAACAACAAACAAAAATATTAAGGAGTTAACTATGTATGTGTTAGTGTGTATATATAGATATAAAACTGTATTAAATCTACAGCTCAGATATAACCTTGGGGTCATCAAATAATTATGTAAATCTGTAGGAATAAAATCACTTAGGAAAATAAAACATGGTAGAAGGCTAAACAGTTCATAAGAAAGTGACAAAGTAAGAGTTTATGAAGACAATACACCTAACAAATTTGGCTACTAAGGAAAACAGGGTAATAGGCCAAAATTAAGGAATGGACATGGGTGGGCTCTGTCTTTTAGGGAGGAAAGGGAGCAGAGTTGTGACTATTTGCTGTTGTTAACTGTTATTACTTTTAATGGCAGAGCTTTAAAAAAGAAAAGAAGTATGTATACTAATAGGAATAACCCACCAGAAATGAAGCAATTAATGATATAGAAGAGAGGATATGGCTACAGAGGCAAAGACGGTTAGAGTGAATGGGGTACAGAGCAGAAATGCAGCAACTGGGTCCTGTCCGATAGGATACTTCCTCCATAGGCCAAAATTAAAATATATAAACATTCAAAAAATAAAAAAGAGGGGTTACACATGTTACTAGGATTGTGGGTTTTTTGGTAATGTGAAGATAAGAGTGGTGGATGGGCTCTGGTTTTAAGAGCTTAGAGTGAGGCTGAGGAAGGCATACATGCTGTTTGAGGAGAAAGGATTTGGGTTGAAAAAGTTGTCTGAAAAGTGGAACATACAAAGACTTACAGGTACCATGGAATAGCCATCTAGGTCTGAGATCATGAATTCAAAGTAAACCCTAGAATACAGTTCCACCATTTTCTTCAACAGTCAATGGTTCATACACATATGAATGACTCTGTATCATATGTTTCCCATTTACTTTGCTTTAAGGTTCTGGTCTCAATTTTTAGTCTTTTCCTATGCTGTTAGTTGGTATGTCTACCTCAGAGAAATGACTTGCAATCGGCTTACAACTGCAACAAAATGACTTTTTAATGTGAGATTGGAAGACAGATATAAAAGTTTGTTAGCTTTAGGTTCCTCAGAGCACTTAATAAAAATTGTTACAAAAATATAATCTGAGGAAAATGTATTACGTTAATATGTTAAGCAAAAGCAACATGACATAAAATTACACATACAATATAACCACAATCATGAGGGGAAAATATGAAAAGACTAAAAGGAAATACAACAAAATTCACACAGTGATTTCCGTTTTCTTTTTTTTTATGTTTGAAAATTGCCTTTATTTTAAGTTTTAAAAAATAGAGAATAACATTATAAACCAAACTAGGAATGAATGCATATTGTATAGACAAAATTCAGTAGGGTTTTTTTTCATGTAATATATGTGTAAACAGTTTTCATGTATTTTAAAAAGAATATTTGAGAACTTCCGGGAAGATGGCGGTGTGAGCAGGGTGGCAGAAACCTCCTCCCAACACTATATTTATCTACGAAAACACAGCAAATACATCTATTCGTAAAAGAGAGAAGAGAATACACAGGAAAGTGCACAGCATGCAGCTACACCCGAGAGGACTCGGCACCCCAAGAGGAGGGTAAGATACGGAGCCACGACCCGGCGGGACCCGAGCCCTCCCCCACCCCAGCGCACTGGCGGGAGGAGAGGATTCAGAGCCGGGAGGGTGTGGAAGGACACCGGGCGAAGTAACCAGCCCCGGTGATCTGCGCGGGGAGCGCTGACCTACATGGAGTAGTGCAGCGGAGATTGGAGAGACAGAGGGGCAGGATCTGAGCGGTGAACGCGCCAGGGTGCTTGCACCCGGCTCTCAGGAAGGAAAAAAAAAAAAGCACACGCTTTCTTCAGCGGTCTTAAAGAGACAGGAGCCAGGCGAAGGAGCTGGATCGCGCCAGCACACTCAGCCCAGCAGGTTGGGAGTCCTGGGGAGTTTCAGACGCCTTAACGGGCGACTGAGGAAGCGTAGCCATACTTAAACTTTTCACTGAGATCAACAGCTTCCTATTCGTTCCCACCCCTGCCAGAGCGATAAAGGGCCCTGTGGAACGGCGCAGCCATGGCTGCGGAATAGTGGGGCAATAGCACCACCTACAACATTCCCACAGAATCTACGTCTGGTGGGCATTTTTTTTGTTTTTTTCTTTGCTTTGTTTTTTGTTTTGTTTTTGTTTTTTCTTTCTTTCTTTTTTTTTCTTTTTAAAGTCATAAAGAGCCCAGCTGACATACGTGGCAACTACCAGTGACCAATTCTATAGCCATGAAAAGACAGAGGAATATGGCTGAGACCAAAATCAACCAGACAACACCAGAGAGAGAGTCTGAAGGGATGGAAATGCACAGTATTCCTGAAAAAGAATTCAGAATAAAAGGCATAACCATGCTGATGGACCTACAGAGAAATGTGCAAGAGCTGAGGGAGGAAGTGAGGGAAGTGAGGAAAGACAATGCATAAATCAGACAAGTGATCGACGGGCTTAACAGCACAATGGATGAGATGCAAGAGCCTGTTAATGGAATAGAAAACAGAGAACAGGAATACAGAGCACCTGAGGAAGAGAGATAAAAGGATTTCTACGAATGAAAGAATATTAAGAGAACTGTGTGACCAATCCAAACGGAACAATATTCGCATTATAGGCGTACCAGAGGAAGAAGAGAGAGAAAAAGGGATAGAAAGTGTCTTTGAAGAAATAATTGCTGAAAACTTTCCCTCGCTGGGGAAGGAAGTAGCCTCGCAGTCCACCGAAGCTCATAGATCTCCCAACACAAGGGACCCAAGGAAGACAACACCAAGACACATAATAATTAAGATGGCAAAGGTCAAAGATAAAGACAGGGTATTAAAGGCAGCTAGAGAGAGAAAAAAGATCACCTACAAAGGAAAACCCATCAGACTATCATCAGACTACTAAACAGAAACCTTACAGGCAAGAAGAGAATGGCACGATATATTTAACGTTATGAAACAGAAGGGCCTCGAACCAAGAATATTGTATCCAGCAAGATTATCATTTAAATATGATGGAGGGATTAAACAATTTCCAGACAAATGAAAGTTGAGAGAGTTTGCCTCTCATAAACCACCACTACAGGATATCTTAAATGGACTGCTCTAGACAGAAGCACACCTAAGGCTAAAAAGATGTCACCAGAGAAAATAAAATCATAGCAAAGAGAGCAGACCATCCAAATACTAACTAAAGGCAAAGAATAAAACACCTAGTATAGAAAGAATGGAGGAGGAAGAATAAGAAGGGAGAGAAATAAAGAAACATCAGACTGTGTTTACAATAACTTAACAAGAAAGTTAAGTTAGATTGTTAGATAGTAAAGAAGCAACCCTTGAACCCTTGGTAACCACGAATCTAAAGCCAGCAATGGCAATAAGTACATAGCAATCAATAATCACCCTAAATGTAAATGGACTGAATGCACCAATCAAAAGACACAGAGTAACAGAATGGATTAAAAAGCAAGACGCATCTATATGCTGCCTACAAGAAACTCACCTCAAATCCAAAGATATACACAGAGTAAAAGTGAAGGGATGGAAAAAGATATTTCATGCAAACAACAAAGAGAAAAAAGCAGGTGTTGCAGTACTCGTATCAGACAAAATGGACTTCAAAACGAAGAAAGTAGCAAGAGATAAAAAAGAAGAACATTACATAATGATAAAGGGGTCAGTCCAACAAGAAGATATAACCATTATAAATATATATGCATCCAACACAGGAGCGCCAGCATATGTGAGACAAATACTAACAGAATTAAAGGAGGAAATAGACAGCAATGCATTCACCTTAGGAGACTTCAACACACCACTCACTGCAGAGGACAGATCAATCACACAGAAAATAAGTAAAGACACAGAGGCACTGAACAACACACTAGAACAGATGGACCTAACAGACATCTACAGAACTCTACACCCAAAAGCAACAGGATACACAGTCTTCTTAAGTGCACATGGAACATTTTCCAGAATAGACCACATACTAGGCCACAAAAAGAACCTCAGTAATTTCAAAAATATGAAATCCTACCAACCAACTTCTCAGATCACAAAGGTATAAAACTAGAAATAAATTTTAGAAAGAAATCAAAACAGCTCACAAATACATGGAGACTTAACAACACTCTCCTAATTAATCAATGGGTTAATGACCAAATCAAAACAGAAATCAAAGAAAATATAGAGACTAATGACGACAACAACACAAAGCCACAGCTTCTCTGCGACGCAGCAAAGGCAGTTCTAAGAGGAAAGTATATTGCAATCCAGGCCTATTTAAAGAAGGAAGAACATTCCCAAATGAATAGTCTAAAGACACAATTACTGAAATTGGAAAAAGAAGAACAAATGAGGCCCAAAGTCACCAGAAGGAGGGACAATAAAGATCAGAGAAGAAACAAATAAAATTGAGAAGAATAAAACAATAGAAAAAATCAATAAAACCAAGAGCTGGTTCTTTGAAAAAATAAACAAAATAGATAAACCCCTACCCAGACTCATTAAGAGAAAAAGAGAATCTACACACATAAACACAATCAGATGAGAAAGGAAAAATCATGACGGACCCCACAGAAATACAAAAATCATAAGAGAATATTATGAGAATCTATATGCTAACAAGCTGGAAAACATAGAAAAAATGGACAACTTTTTAGAAAAATACAACCTTCCAAGTCTGACCAAGCAAGAAAGAGAAAAACTAAACAGACCAATTACCAGCAACGAAATTGAATCAGTAATCAAAAAACTAGCGAAGAACAAAACCCCCGGACCTGATGGATTCACCTCTGAATCCTACCAGACATATAGAGAAGAAATAACACCGATTCTCCTTAAAGTTTTCCCAAAAATAGAAGAGGAGGGAATACTTCCAAACTCATTCTATGAAGCCAGCATCACTCTAATACCAAAACCTGGCAAAGACCTCACCAAAAAAGAAAATTACAGACCAATATCCCTGGTGAAGGTGGATGCAAAAATACTCAACAAAGTATTAGCAAACCAAATTCAAAAATACATCAAGAGGATCATACACCATGACCAAGTGGGATTCATCCCAGGGATGCAAGGATGGTACAACATTCGAAAATCCATCAATATCATCCACCACATCAACAAAAAGAAGAACAAAAACCACATGATCATCTCCATAGATGCTGAAAAAGCATTTGACAAAATTCAGCATTCATTCCTGATTAAAACTCTCAGTAAAAAGGGTATAGATGGCAAGTACCTCAACATTATAAAGGCTGTATATGACAAACCCACAGCTAACATCATACTTAACGGCGAGACGCTGAAAGCTTTTCATCTAAGATCGGGAACAAGACACGGATGCCTACTCTCTCCACTGTGGGATTCCTGGGTCAAATGGTATTTGCATTTTTAGTTTTTTGAGGAACCTCCATATTGCTTTCCACAATGGTTGAACTAGCTTACATTCCCACCAGCAGTGTAGGAGGGTTCCCCTTTCTGCACATCCTCGCCAGCATTTGTTGTTCTTAGTCTTTTGGATGCTGGCCATCCTAACTGGTGTGAGGTGATATCTCATTGTGGTTTTAATTTGCATTTCCCTGATGATTAGTGACATGGAGCATCTTTTCATGTGTCTGTTGGCCATCTGAATTCTTCTTTGAAGAAACTGTCTGTTCATATCCTCTGCTCATTTTTTAATCAGGTTATTTGCTTTCTGGCTGTTGAGGTGTGTGAGTTCTTTATGTATTGGATGTTAACCCCTTATCAGTTATGTCATGTACAAATATATTCTCCCATACTGTAGGATGCCTTTTTGTTCTGTTGCTGGTGTCCTTTGCCGTACAGAAACTTTTTAGTTTGATGTAGTCCCATGAGTTCATTTTTGCTTTTGTTTCCCTCGCTCAAGGAGATGCATTCAAGAAGAAGTTGCTCGTGCTTATATTCAGATTTTTCCCTATGTTGTCTTCTCAGAGTTTTATGGTTTCATGACTTACATTCAGGTCTTTGATCCATTTCGAGTTTACTTTTGTGTATGGGGTTAACAATAATACAATTTCATTCTCTTGCATGTAGCTGTCCAGTTTTGCCGACACCAGCTGTTGAAGAGGCAGTCATTTCCCGCATTGTATGTCCATGGCTCCTTTATTGTGTATTAATTAACCATATATGGTTGGGTTTATATCAGGGTTCTTTAGTATGTTCCATTGGTCTATGGGTTTGTTCTTGTGCCAGTACCAAATTGTCTTGATTACTGTGGCTTTGTATACAGTGATTTTCACTGCCTGATGGAAATACGATCCATTACCTCCTATTTTTCCTTTTTATCAGTTTACTATCTTTTTCTAAATAGCAGACATGTATTGTTTGTAACAGATAAAATTAACTTTAAAAACATAAGAGTAGGCATTCATAAGATCTTAATAAAAAATGGAAGTCTTGCATTTAAGTTGAATGTATTAATTTCAGTATATTTTATGACATTTACCATGGCTAGTGAGTGGCTTTTTCTTTCATTTCATATTGTAAGCAATGTCTCAGATAATAAAACCAACCTGGTGCTGTTATCCTCTAAATTTAGAAAATAATTTTTCAGTAATTTTCACATATAAATCTCTTACATAAAATATCAGACCCTTCTTACTAATACCTCCAAATGGTGAATACTACACAGCTCAATAGCAGTGAAAAAATATGTATCATAAAATATGGAATGTACTGACTAGACTGTTTAAAAATTTTAAGCAACAATGTCATTTAATGAAACCAGTTTTAAAATTTGCAGAATTTGAATGCATCCCCTCCTTCTGTTGACGGCAAAGGACACCATCAACAGAACAAAAGGCATCCTACAGTATGGGAGAATATATTTGTAAATGACATATCCAACAAGGGGTTAACATCCAAAATATATAAAGAACTTACACGCCTTAACACCCAAAAAGCAAATAACCTGATTAAAAAATGGGCAGAGGATATGAACAGACAGTTCTCCAAAGAAGAAATTCAGATGGCCAACGGGCACATGAAAAGATGCTCCACATCACTAATCATCAGGGAAATGCAAATTAAAACCACAGTGAGATTATCACCTCACACCAGTTAGGATGGCCAGCATCCAAAAGACTAAGAACAACAAATGCTGGCGAGGATGTGCAGAAAGGGGAACCCTCCTACACTGTTGGTGGGAATGTAAGCTAGTTCAACCATTGTGGAAAGCAATATGGAGGTTCCTCAAAAAACTAAAAATACAAATACCATTTGACCCGGGAATCCCACTCCTTGGAATTTACACAAAGAATACAACTTCTCAGATTCAAAAAGACATATGCACCCAATGTTTATCGCAGCATGTTTTACAATAGCCAAGATATGGAAGCAACCTAAGTGTCCATCAGTAGATGAATGGATAAAGAAGATGTTGTACATATACACAATGGAATACTATTCAGCCATAAGAAAGAAACAAATCCTACCATTTGCAACAACATGGATGGAGCTGGAGGATATTATGCTCAGTGAAATAAGCCAGGCCGAGAAAGACAAGTGCCAAATGATTTCCTCATTTGTGGAGTACAACAATGAAGCAAAACTGAAGGAACAAAATAGTAGCAGACTCAGAGACTCCAAGAAGGAACCAGTGGTTACCAAAGGGGAGGGGTGTGAGAGGGCAGATGGGGAGGGAGGGAGAAGGGGATTGAGGGGTATTACGTTAAGTACACAGGTGTGGGGGATCACGGGGAAAACAATATAGCACAGAGAAGGCAAAGAGTGAATCTATGGTATCTTACTACAGAGAAGGACAGTGAGTGCATTGGGGTATGGGTGAGGACTTGATAATATGGGTAAATGTAGTAAGCACAGTGTTTTTTCATGGGAAACATTCATAAGAGTGTGTATCAATAATACCTTAATAAAAAATTTAAAAATTTTTTTGAAGAACTAAAAATTTCATAAATTTAAAATGGAATTCTAAAAGGAAGAAATATGGAAAGGCTTAGTACTCAGATCAATCTAAAAAAAAAATTAAGGGAAAACAAATACCACTTAAAACCTTAGAAGACCTTTGAGCACAAGTAGCTAAAATACTGTTTGTTATATGCTCTCTTGTTATTTATTAGAAATTTTAATAGAATATCATGACATTCTAGAATTAGAAGTTAAGACAACTACGGCAAGGAGTGCAAGGACTCAGGTATTCCATAAGGGTATTAGCTGAACCTTTCCCTTAGGTCATAGGTCCCACCTACTGTGCATTTGAATAGTAAGTTTCTTTCACCAAAGGGAACTTGGAGATTCTTGATCAGGCAACATGCAAAAGAGAACAGGCAAAAAGAATTAGAGCAACTGAATATGAAGGTGATGTTACACCCTCTTTACCCAATATAGGAGGAGACAAAATCAGAGTACATTCAACAGTAATATATTTTTGATGAGGGCATGTAATGGGAAATAGACCAAAGAGAGAGCCTAGGGTGATAAAGGGGTAGAGAAGAAAGCGTGAGGTTTGAGCTGAACAATCAGGAAAATGGAAAGTAGGTTCAGCAAGGAAGCTATTATAGAGAAAAAGCAAAATCCTACTCCTCATGCACAACCCACTATTCAAATGTACGAAGAATGTAACCTATAACTTACCTCTCCATGAAAAGAGGGGCCAAGCAAACTTCAAAACAAAAAGGAACTTCATTTACAATAGAAAGTAGAGAATACTTTAGGTTCAAATAAGTGGTATGCTGGACATGATAAAAAACGTCTTTAGGCAATCTGAACTGTTAGAAGAAGTGTTCCTTATGTTAGAGAAAAACTGCTTTTCCCTAACACTAAAGGTACAAGGAAATCAACTTCCTGTGATTTTTTTTTTGTCCCTCTTGGCAGGAAGGAAGGAATAGAGCAATCTAAGACCACTCGACTCTCCTTAGTTGAGTTTATCAAGGTCAATAATACATGTTCACAAGTTATAGGCAGAAGAGATCTTGCTTCTTAAGTTCTTATTAAAGCAGGAATCCCTTCAACAAAACATAATATTCACGCAAAAAGGTATGTTAAAAAAGCAGAACAACATTTTCTAGAAGAAAAATATTTTACTATTAAGCTCAAAAAATGGAATACAAAATATTTATACATTAGTAGTGTTAAATACATTTAATCTCGAGTGGTAAGGAAAGAGGTATGATTTGAACAATAGATATTTCTTAAAATTCTACTCCATAGTTAGCATGCTTTTGGTAACCAAAATCAATGCTGATGTGCCTTTACATTTACTTTGGAAGAAAAGTTAGCTATGTCATCACAGAGAAGCCATGAGGATACAGTAAGTGAGGAGAAATCATACACTACCTATAACCTGAGGGATATCTTTTAAAAGGCCAAGTACAGCTAGGGGAAAAAAAATTTTTTTTTTAATAAAATGTTCTATAAACTGCCAGAAGTCAGTGGTTGTAGAAAAGTTCACCTCTACCAAATCCAAAACTCTGTTCAAGTATGTTAGTTCTAAGACAAGGTCTGGAGTTGATGAGCAGCCATAAATCAAATCAAGACTGTGAAACAGATTTGCAGAGTAGGAATGCTGAGTCTTTTTCATTTTTCTGTATGTAAAGTTAAAATTTCTTTTCTTATTTGTAAAAACGGGAACAACATCACCTACAGCAGAGAAGGACTAAATAAATACAGAATAACCCTGCTTTTTTTTCCTAGGTACAATGAAAACTACATTTCCCAGACTCTGTTGCATCTGGGCCTGAACTGGTCATAGGGCCTCAGCTTATGTAATATGGCAGAAATGAAGTTACTCAACTCGGCCCCTGAATCTCCTGAAAGATGCACAGCCCACTGCCATAGCATCTAATATAGGACTTCGAGGGAGCGAGAGGGAGAAAGGAGCCCCAAAATAGAAGTCCCCAATCCCTAAGTCACCACTTACAGGATGGCTAAATCCTGGAAACCCCACTTCATAAAGGATCTACCTGGAAGATGCCCAATCCCTCTCTGATTCCCTCTATTTGACCCTGATACTTGTCTGAGGAAGATGAATGAGAAACTTTAAATTTAGATACTGAGGATTCCTGAGGTCATAACATACCCAATGCACTTATTTCTTTTCCTACTAGCTCAGTGTGTACACATCCAAATGAGGTAACAGAAATAAAAATTTTATCAGTATGAAGTTTTATTAACACTGTAAAGATAGTATCAATGGAATTAAATCAGGCTGAAGACTATGCAGTTTTTTTAAAAACTAAAGATGTATAATACTAATGGCAATATATGTGTTATTTAGCAAGACCTAGAAACTAGTTGATTTTTATATTAAAAACCAACAAGCTTCTAATTTATAAGCAAAGTTCCTTATTCCTTCAAGCTATTTATTTCTTCAGGAAAATGGCAGGCTTACTCAGTCAACATAACAGATTCAGGTGCCACTTCAACCCCTCCACTCCAAGAGAGACAGAGGTCGATAAGAGACAAGGACATTATATGATACAGAAAGAGAAGCGTACTTGAAAATTTCTTCTATCACATTCATGATTAAACTATAATGGTATCTCTACACTTATTACCTTGAATAGTTCTATTTACTAGTTCTATTAAACATAGTCACTTCTGAGCCATCCTAGCCATCCTACACTATTCATAATTTTAAAAGTACTCATGAGCCTCTCCCCTTAAATTACTGTAAGCATTTTATAGTCAATAAAGAATACCCTCAGATCTTTCTTTTACCAACTCAGGAGCATCATATGGTTTATAATGCAAACTGTCATTTGGGATCAATATTCTTACACGAGCAATTTAGAAGGGATTTTAGATATTCTCAGTATTAAAAGAGCATCATTTCATTACAGAAGGTTAGTAAAACAATAATTATCCCAAAAGTATAAAAATCAATAATCTGAAGCTAGGTAATAGCATTCAGTAATCTGGCTTCATGTTCTAAAATTTTCAGGATAACATTTGAAGAAAGTAGATGATCTTAGGAACACAAACCCAAATGAAGCAACAGGGAGGAAATGAAACTAAGCATAGCATACAAAAATTACTAGAAAGTTCTGACTGGTATCCTTGGAACTGATTTGGAATTACAGACAGCATTAATTAACATTAAAGTTAATCTTTACAAAAGCAAATCACGATCACAAAAAAAATCTACTTTGTTTATTTTTAAAGGTTGAGTTCCCCCTCAAATTAGTTTGTATATTTATGACAAATACTTGTCAAAAAGTAAAGATTTAAAATATAGTACATTATTCCAATATTAACAAAGAGAAGAAAATGAGGTTTCCAATCTCTGAAGTTTTAGTTTTTACTGATGAATATAAGTTTTATAGAAACAACTGGAAGGCAGTTATGTAAGAACATGGAAACTGCCTTTAGACTAAAATGGGATAAGATTGCCAACATCTTTATAGTCAAAAGAGATCTGGAAGTCTCACTAGAGACTCATCATAAACAGAGTCTAGAAATGTGCAATTCTTGGTGGAAAATAAGCTACCTTAATGTATTTTTCTTGTTTATTAATTCAGATTCCATTTATTTAGAATTAATGATAATTTGCCCAGCTACTGTTTTCCTTTTACAATCTATGAAAAGGGTTTTCCTAAGCAAAAAAAAGTAAACAAGATTGCACAGTGCCATAGACCTACACAGCTAAAAACTAGTTATAGGTGACAGAAATTTTCAATTTTACTAAAACTTTAGTCATTATTTATTTTGCTAATAAACATGTTTTTAAATAGCTGTTCTTCACATATTCCATACACACGTGTGTATCAGCGTTCAAAAACACTTTTAAGCAGTGTGAATATTTTTCTATAAACACTGATGTGGAAAAAGTTTAACACAAAGAGAAGAATAAAAATAACTAAATGCTACAAAATAATTTCTATGAAGACTCTCTAAGCTTTGTTGATAGAATGGTCCAGAATTTAAAGGCTTTTATGTCTTAACAGTATATGAAATCATTAGTGGATGACAGCAATCTATTATTTTGTAACTTCGAAAGGTCTACAGAAAAGAAATGGACATACAAATAACAAAATTGGTTATTTACTGGAGATGAATAATTGGGAGTAAAACTATAGTCATGGTACCAATCTACAATTTATCTTTCATAATTACACAGGATTTTGGCATATATTTCTGCATGCAGAGTTTTCTTGTTTTTGCCTCGCAGTATCTCCTATATTCAACTTCTTCACTTTTGATTTTATTATTTTATTAATAAATAATAAAGCAAAGCAACTTAGCTCCTCTGAGGAAAGAATGGGGATAGTTATAAGCTTATAATGCAGTAGACAAAATTAAAATCCTACAAAGTAACTTCACCCCCTCCTTGCTAAATTAAAGTTTAAATTCTTTGCAGTAACACAAAGAATCCCTAACTCTTATAATAAACTCTCAATCGAGTCACCAATAACAGGACATATGCTTTGAGTCATTTTTTCCAATAATGGTGAAAATATTTAATATTTTATAGTCTCATCCTGTTATAACCAAGTGTTTTTAAAGGTAACTAGAAGAGTTATATGGTATTTTTAGTAGCCATGAACATAAGGGTAAAGTTTAAGAAGCAGGGATGGAATTCTTGACCATGACCCTATTATCTTTGTGCTAAACAGATGAACTACTAGTATCTCAAGTAAAAGAAGGAAGAAAGCTAGATTTTTCTCCTAAGTTTCCTTTTGTCATGTTTTTTTTGAAAATAGAAATTTGTGTTTAATTAATCAGAATGACAAAATAGAGATCTGAAAGTGCCTGTCACAATCAGCCTATCCTTGCCTTACCTGCCATTACAGAGTAGCCATCGAGCAAGAGAATAGTGAGGTATAATCTTCTGCATGACACTGGCCATCACCATGGTAACAACCAGCTGTATACCTATCACACCCTGTGTAAAAAAACAAATAAACAAGTTGAACAACGAATGAATTTAAATTTGAGGACACTGATGGAAAACTTTCTAAACCTTTTGAAAATTATACTTTAAGAAACGTGAATTTA
Source organism: Smutsia gigantea (assembly GCA_032199065.1). Classification (NCBI taxonomy): domain Eukaryota; kingdom Metazoa; phylum Chordata; class Mammalia; order Pholidota; family Manidae; genus Smutsia; species Smutsia gigantea. Next base: position 72,330 of record JAVSCE010000103.1, read on the forward strand.
CTATTAAAATATTTATTTTCTAGTTTTTAGGCATTCAAAACCACATATATTGAAACTTAAAATATTTAATCTTATCATAATCCTCTACTAGTTACCCAAGAGTCACATCTACGTGAACAAAAGTTAAATGCATTAAATTAACATACCTATTAAAAATGTCCAAGAAATATTCTCCATTACATAAGAGTACCAAAATGAAGTGAAAAGTAGTGATTTTTTTTCTTTCTTCCCCAAACTTACTCTATTCAACACAATTAAAACACTAGCTTGGCAAGATTTAAAAGCTGTATGCGTATTTTTAAATTCTAGGCTGGTAGTGAATGATTAAAGAGCATTAACTATATTAAGTATAATGGCAGGACTGGCCTGAAAGTCACTAGAAAAGAAAGTTGAACTCATGCTATCATCACCAACTTCCAGTGGGTGGGCCTTCAACAATGTCCAAAAATCCCCTTAATTTGTTCTCCATGACAGCTATTTCAAACTTTCTCCCATCTCCCCAACCCTCCAACCTCTCTCAAGCCACTCAGCAAAGGACATCCTCTACTTCAGAGAAAATAAATACAATCAAATGGGAACTCTGACTTGCCACAAGTAGCTCATAAACACTTTACACGCATCTTTCCACGCCCTCCAGAAGAGGACATCTTCTGTATAAAGCAAATCCCTGTATCTGTGCTTCCCAGAGCTCATCTTCTCTGATTTTTAGGAACTGCAACCACTTGATAGCTTCCTTCCTAGATCTTCTTTAAGATCTCCTCTACTTAAATTCTTCCTTAAGCATTTTTAACACCTACAAGTCTCTTTTATTTTTCTAAAATATAACAATACTTTTTCCTTATCCTACAGCCCTCCTTCTTCCTATTTACAGTTTTCAAAAGACTTGTTCTGTTTCTGTTCTCATATCCTTGCACAGTTCCCATCTGACTTCTCCTTCAGCCAATTCCATTGAAACACCTACCATCAAGATTGCTTCATCTTGCCAAATTATCGTTCCTATCTTAAATCTCAGCAGGGTCCCACAAGGTCTACCACCCTTGCTTTTACTCCCACCTTGATGATCAATTCTTCACACTCCTCTTTGCTAGCTCGTACTCTACTCAAACAGTCCAAAATTAAAGCTGAATTCCTACCTCAAGCTTACTACACCAAACAAGTATAAAAAAATATATAAAACTGTTTAAAAAGAAGTTAAGTCCAAACTGCCTGGGGTTGAAAATGCCATCTACTAGTTGTATGCTTTTGTACAGGTTTATTTAAACATTCTGTACCTCTAATTCCTCTTCTATAAAATGAAGCTAATTCAGCCTTCCTATTCAAGCTCACAAAGTAAGCAGTCAGTATGCATTAGTACTATTTGTTGTTATTGCCATTTATTATCACTACTATTGTAGGATAACATTTTTTTTTCAAATTCAAGAATAGAGAAGGGCTTTTCAAAAAAAAGTAGTCTCCTTAGTGATAAAAGAAGACAAAAAATCAGATGAAAAAAATCAAATTTCACTGAATAAATTATTCAATCAATTTGTTCATTGTAACATACGTCAACAGTGGGGGAGGTTGTGCATATGTGAAGACGGGTATATATAGGAACTCTCTGTACTTTCTGATTAATTTTGCTGTGAACCTTCTAAAAAATGAAGTTTGTTAATTAAAAAAAATCAAATCTCTGCACAGAAACAATATAAACAATGCCAAATGACAAGTAAAAAGCATTTGTAATTCACATCACAATGGGATAATTTACTTATCAATTATTATATAGAGAGAATTCTTACAAATCAATTATAGTAGTCCTCTCTCATCCACAGGGATGTGACCCAAGACCCCCCAGTGGATGCCTGAAACTGTAGTAGTACCAAACCCTATGTATATATTCTGATTTTTCATATACATACCTATGGGAAAGTTTAATTTGTAAGTTAGGCACAATAAGAGATGCACAACAATAACTGATAATAAAGGGGACAACTATAACACACTGTAATAAAAATTATGTGAATACGGTCTCACTCTCTCAACATATCTTACTCAGCTGTACTCACCCTTTTCTTGTGATGATGTGAGATGATAAAAATGTTATGTATGAGATGAAGTGAAATGAGATAAGATGACACAGGCACTGTCACATAGCATTATATTAACCTTCCCTGTTTTTGAACCCCGGCTGACCATGGGTAACTGAAACTGAGAACTGGAATCTTGGGAAGTGAAACCACAGAAAAGGGGCAACTATTGTAGTAAAAGACCAAATGCCTAATTTGAAAAAGAGGAACAAATACTTATAAACAGTTCTCAAAAAAAAAAGTAAAAATGGCTCTTAAACAGGATTGCGTTTAAAATGTCTTTGAAATCTACAAATCTTTTATCTTTCTAAAACAAAACAATAATTTCTAAAATAATGGTTTTACTGCGGATAGTTTAATGTCTTAAATTCTACCAACTGGGTAAGGTTCAGATCACTTTTATGTTCAACTAACAGCAAAGGTTACATTTTGACCTTTTTTCTTTCAAATTCCCTATCACGTGACTATACTCTCCTATATTGTGTGAATATACTGTCCTATACATAATATATTATGTATACCTCCACACAACCATTACAAAGAACTCTTTTAGGCAGAACTATACTAAGAAATACATTAGCAAGTATGTCAGAAGGTTGGTCTATTTGTGATTATAGACTGAAAAGCAAAAGATAACTTTTTAGTCAGAGTTTTACGAACAAAGTGAACTTCAATCTAGCCTTGAAAGAAGTATGGATTTCCTTACACAGAATCTTCAAGGTTACTCAGTATAACCTCTCACAAACGCACATAACAATTTATTAGAGTATAAGCTCCTTAATAGCAGAAATCATATGTCAGTCACATACAATAAATGTTTCAGGTATTAAATGATATTTCAGAGATGATCTGGAAGATATGCAAGATGCAATGCTTTGAGTTGGGGAAGAGAGGCACCTTGCCAAACTTTGTCCTCATAGTCCAAATTACTAAGAATGGTAAGATACTGCTCATAGACCCACTATTGAAATGTAAACCACATGAAGACAAAAACAAAAAGAGCAACCTGTAATGACTAGGATTAGGAATATCCACTAGGTTTCTGCAATGAGCCAAACCAGTAATATTGAAGCTTTAAATTACAATGTTTTCTTTGGTACTCAGAAGAGAAATGTATTCTAAAGATATTGTCCCAGAATTCAGAGACTAATCAAATATGGAGGTAAAGGAGGAATTAAGAAGAGCAACCTTGAGAAAGGCAAATCACATTCTCAGTGTTGTAGTTAATGTTTGACTAAAAAAGTTAAATACGGAAGTGTTACCTCACATTATTCCTTTACTATGCTATTTCCACCTTTTTAAATGAAGTTGAAAATACTTTCTCAAAACCTCATCTACATACTGTGCTAAATATATCACAATTTAAGTCAAGTCTTCTTCCAACTTTCTAACAGAAGTCAGTAAATCTTCCCTAGAATGTATCTGCTGTTACGTGACTATAAATGAAAAAGTATGTCACTTTTATCCCAATACAGAAATCTATCTAATCTTTTGGAGAAGTTATTCTAAATTATGTGGAAAACATTTCATTTAAGTTATTCCATTTCATACTTATGAAAAAGTCCTTGGAATATATTCTCAAAATGGTGATAATTTGTTACAGTATGTATTATCAATTCAATAGATTATTAACACTAAACTTACATCAACTTTTAAGAGATTACTTTGCTACTGACACAGGGTACATGCCAGGGATTAACAATATAAAATATTCATTAGCTAAAAGACACAATATTTGAAATTTAAAAACAAACCATTCTAATAACCTGTCTTCACTGCCCAACTAAGCATCTATGTCTATCTAAATTTATATAAAAAAATAGAATTTTTGAAATGTTTAACTTAAAAATCAATTTTATGAGTATTTTAAATTATTTTTAATTAAAAGAGAATACTTATATTTAATGATAAACAAGTGTGATCAATTTCACAACAGAAAACTCTTAAACTGGGCAGAGATACAGTGAAGCTACAAAGTCCATCATGGCTGAAGTCTCAAGCACACAACCTTATGGGTCATTGACTCAAGTAGCCTTAATGGTTTTATTAACGCTTCAAAAGAATAACTTGACCAAAGAGATGGCTTCCATCTGTATTCATTGCCCCTGGGCCCTGATCTCTTGATAACTGGAACTGAGGAAAGTCATTTATGAAATAGCTCATAAGCACCCAAAAAGGGTAAAACATTGGGGCAACTTAGGTTTCAACCTTTCCACATCAGTTAACCTGAGGCCATGAACAGCAAGAAAATGTTATTTGCCTTTAGTCTCTAGAAGAATGATCATTTCTATTTCTGTCAGTAATTGTTTCTGGGTAGGTTAAAAAGTTCTTACCGAGGAAAACCAAACAGTTCTCCAAGAAATGAAACGCATCAAATAGTAGTATTTTATCTTGCTTGTCAATACTGAAAATAAAACTCCTAAAACTTAAATATGAACATACTGCAATTTTAGAAGTGGAACTTGTAATATTGTGTCAACATCAGTGCAGTTAACATTTTGTTTTGTTTCATTAAACTAGCTCTCCTGCTGACATACTAAAACAAAGCATATACTATTTACTATTAGAACATATATTTGCATATATACTTGGGACTCAGACCACCCCAAATGGTTTCAATTATTATCTCTCTGAATAAGTTAGAAGGGAAAAAAGGAAAGAAGGTACTACCCAGTGGCTTTCCTATTTTTTATTTCTTAACTATTTATATGTTTTAGTAACAGTACACAGGTAGACATGTTGAGATAGACTTGTTAGAGACCCTCAAATAATTTTAAGGTGTAAACTTTGTTATTTCAACCTAGATTCACATGAATCTTAGAAATTACACTTTAAGCATTTTAAACAAGTATCTCTGAACAATTTACGAATGAGGAAATCAGGGTCCAAACAACCAAGATCATAGAACTACCCAGTTATAGACTTATCCAGAACCCAGATCCCTAATTCCAATCTAATGTTTTTTTTTTTAAGTCAAGTCAGTACATTTGGTGAACATTTACTGAGCAACAAACTACATGCACTTAGCACTGGACTACTTGCACACAACAGGGAGAAATGGCACAGTCCCTGCCATCAATGAGCAGCAGTCCACTAGGGCAGTAAATAGAACATTACAAAGTGATGACAGGCAGAAGATGTTATGAGAACATGGCAAAAGGAGAGAGAGAAAAAAATTCTTAAGAGCAAAAACCTGTGAAAGGGCATTTTAGAAGGTAAAGCATTAGTCAAGACCCAGCGGACTCAGCCTAATGAACCATCAGTGATTACCTGCTTCACACAGGATGTGAGCAGGCCAAAACCAGACACTAAACTAATATTTTTAGTACTTAATTTGAAGGAAATAGGAAACTCATGAAAAGTAAAGAAAAATCAGTCTGGATACCATGTAAAGAATGAATAAGGGATGCCCAGCAGCACTAAGAAACTGCCTAGGTATGAAAGGAGGACCTATACTAGAGTGGTAGCAGTACTGCAGGAAGCAGGAGTCCAGCCCCTTTTACTCCAGTGACAAGAACTATATATTAAGTGATAAATGAATTAAGGTCTCAGTGAAACAATGTCAAAAGTCATATAAATCCAAATTATGTCACTATAGAAATTACTTTTATCTGTAAACAGGAAAAGCAAATAAAAATTTAATCAAGTACAGGCTGTCTGCCTAACATGCATCCAATATCTTGCCGGCTGGTATCAGGAACTTGACAAAGAAATTTTGTGTTTCACTGACTGTTATATCCCAAGTACTTAGAGCAATAACATTGGAATAGTTTAAGGTACATAGCAGGGCACTTGATATTGAAAGAATGAATCAATGGCATTACTGCAGAAGAGACTGCCTTAACAGAACTTGGAATCCAAGAGTATAATATCAGGTAACAACAAATATATTAAGATAATATTGCAACACAAAATTGCACAGTACTATGAACAAGGGTTATAGAAATTTTAAAAACTGGGCATTACAGTTTCACAGGGTAGATGAAACCTAAGATGGAGATTGAAATCACATAGACAGAAAAGTAAAAGGAAGGGAATTCCAGGCTAAGTGACCAATGTGAACAAAGAATAACCATGGGATAACTAAAAGCCTATAGTTCAACCAAAGCAGACTTTAGTACATGGCAAAGAATTAAGAGAAATAAGATGAAGACAGAATTTTAGATTGCTGAGTCTTTAAAACCAAGAGGACACATTTAGCTGAGGTGTTTAAAAAGATCTCCTTGGAAGTTCTTTAAACAGGCAGGGGTAGGAGAATGAAATAATACAAGTAACTATAAGAAAAATTAGGCAATATATTGATCAAGTAAAGAGAAAAACTAAGACTAAGGTAGAAGTGGTTGAAACCAAGAATGCACAAAGATAACATGTCAGAAGAAAATCAATTAAACTTTGAATATAACTGAACATGAAGGAAAACAACTGTGAAGTAAAACTGAAGAATGTCTCAAAGGTTATTTCAGGATGTTTTTGTTTGGGTGATTGGTAGAATCCTACAGCAACAGACAGGACAGCTGTAGACTACAGGAAACTCAGGCAAGTGGACAAACCAACCTCAAACAGGCCCCCTAAGGGCAGCACCTTGGCTGCATTCTTAGCTCTGCAGAACACATAAACACATGCTTTGCTGATACAATCTACATGAGGCCAACTGACAGTAATCAGGTTTTTTAAGAGTTTTATCAACTAATTCACAGTGAAACATAAACTACTAAATGGATCAAATGTTCAAGTTCACTAAGTGTTCCATTCCATTACTGCCTTAGTGATACAGTGGAAGTCAAATTAGAAGCACACTGCTTGATGAGAAGTGACTTAGAGCTGAAGGTTACAGAATATAACCAATAGCCTTCTAGAGAGTGAAATACTCTCAACCCTAAATAGTTCTGGATAAATATGTACAATTCTGCATATTTAAACTGCTTTTCTAGATTTTCAACTGATAAAACTACTTTCCAATTGATATACTTTCTTTAGACAAAACTTATCTAAATATTATTCTGTCTTTTGATATATAAATACCATTGATTTGGCTACAATCTTATCTACCTTAGGTCTTGCAGAATCTACATTCAAGGTGAGAATACAACCCAATCCTTACATCATGTGGTTTTATCAAACTCTTAAAAGTAGTCACTACCCCTGACTGCCACCCACAAATCTGTGATACATGGTACCAGAGAGGTCAGTGTCAAGGTTATGGGAGCACTCCAAGGCAGGGAGTGACTAAATAAATATACACAGGAGAGCTGGCAAAGACTGGTTCAGAGAAGTGACATCTGAACTACTCTTACAAGGTTAAAGAAGTATCCCACAGTCGCACAGAAAAGAGGTTTAGAGAGATAAACTTATCTGTACAAAGAGAGTAAATGGCATGATTCAAAATAATGAACAGTTCCACATGCTCTGGACATTGGTATGGACTGCACACAATGGACTTTTCTGCAGACACATAGAAGTAAATCCAGGTTTTTAAGCCTGGAAGTAGCCAAATCAAATATATTTTAAAAGGACAACAGCCACTACAATAGAAAAATAAAGTGGAGGGGTAAAAGTAGTTGGAAGCAAAGAGCTAAATTAGAAGTCTGCTGACATACTTCAACCAAGACCAAGGAGCTTGAACTAAAACAACTTCAAACACAAGCAAAAACAAAAGGAATTAAGATTTTTAGAGAAAGAAAAAAGGAATTAAGCATGAGATTAGTAATTATCTCTGCAAGGAAAGTTATCAGTAGGTTAGGGTAAAACTTTATGTAAAGATAAGATGGAAAGAACGGGCATAATTATTCCTTGGAGAAACTAAACAATAAGGGGAATATCTGATGGTTACTAGAATGGTTCACATATTAAAAACATTTTTTATAAGGGGGAAAATGTACAGGCTTAAGGCAAAAAGGAATCAACATGGGGGGTGCTGAATATTCTAGAAAGGAGTCAACTGAGGGAATGTAATCACTTAGGAATCAAAATGAATGAGACAAAAGGTGTAAGTTGAAAGTACAACTTTATGAGACCTTGTCCTACTGAACAGAAGCATAAATAGGTAGAGATTTATTAAATTAAAAACTTAGAGAACAAAGTTTGAGAGACCTTTAAGAATACCACACCAACGTAAGGATCTTGGCAACATGACTGAGAGGTCTAGAAATGTGATAAGAAAGGTCTGATGAACTTGTACATGAAACAAAAGGTTTTGGTAGAAAAGAAACCAAAGAGTAAGAATAAGGTTACCTATTGATATTTAGTATGGATTTATTGATGAAAACATGAAATCACAAATATTTCACTGTTTCAACCTACAAAACAGAAATTTCATACAGTTCAAAAATAATACTTCAAGCAGGACTGTACACATAAGAAGGTAAAGTGAGAGAAAAGGAACTGTAAAATACAGTTATCAACAACTATGATTTGAACTCAAGCACAAACAGGTTTTCAAATTTGTTCACAGAATTAGTTCGGTTTGCCAGCATCAAATACATTTTTAATTTCTTTAGAGTAACAAGTACAAGCTGTTATTTTCCAAGTCAGAATAACAGACTTAATGTATTTTAAGGTAAAAATCATAAACCCTCAATGAAATGCCTAACTACAATTTAAATATCTCAGTTGGACTTACAACATAGTATAATGCATGAGTTTGACATAACTATATTCAAAAACAGCAGCTCTACACTTTCTGTTGAAGGTGATGAAATAAAACAGTTTCAGACTTTAGGCTGAAGGCGATGATATAAAGCTGCTTTTCAGAATTGATTAAATTTAGAAATAAACTTAATAGAGGACATTTTCCTTGATACAAATTGATAAGGCAAAGTGGAAGACTAACAACAAATAGAGGGCAGGGATAGACACTTTTTCACAAGAATAGAGGGCATTCTAATTAAATATAATTCATAAACCATTTTATTAGTGTTGAAATTAATAGTTGTTTATTTTAAAGGATAATTTTCCAGTTAGAGTAGGTGGAATGAATTATGCAGTATCTCATATACAGCAATACCATAGTCATTAAAATGTTGATGAAGAATGAAATAGTTTAAAAAATGTTACAAGCCACTTCATCTCTAGCCAAGACAGGCATAAATGTTTCATTACAGTACTGATAAGTAACAAACAACAGGTTCAATGGAAGAAGGCATCCCTAAACTCTGCCACTCTACCTTGTATTTATATATACACATTTATATGTATTTTTTATAAACTCTGTTACTCTGTATTTTTAACACAGAAAATATCCCTACAGATCTATATTCAAAGAGCCACGAGTCAAAACTGGCAAATTTTTATTTGACATACACATTTTGTGCAAAACAATTCTTACTTATTCCTGAACGTTCACTTCCTCTATAAAATCTTCTTGCTAAAAAATATATGCATAACTCCAAAACAACCTTTATCATGCTCAATTGTGATCGCCAACTTATGGGTCTCTCCCTTACTGAAACTGCATTCATCTCATTTTTTCAGCCCAATCCCACTACCACAAAAGTGCCTAACATAGCAGGCTTACACTATAAGTTGAATATTTACTTTTTAGATGAAATCAAAAGATAAGCATAAATTTGCCCACTGTTCTTTACTGTATTCAGGTTCCTACTATATGCCAAGCACTGAACTTAAGCATAATTCTTCACTTTAAGACCAAAAGACAATATATTATGCTTTCACATATCTCAGAAGTACATCTATTTTTATAAAATAATCCTCTCAACTTAATGCAATAAGTATTTCTTTTACAAATACTCTCTTAAACTAAAAATTACAACTTTGTTAAGTACACTAATAAAGGTTCATTAGACAAATAGAATCAAAGTTTTGACTTAACTAAATTTTAAGCCATATACAAAAAAAATTAGAAAATTCAATGTGGACTTCTAGTGTTAACTATTAGAAAGCTGCATCGTTGTCAATATTTTAATGTGTTGAAAAACACACTAGAATTGAAGTAGTCCCATCACTAACTAGCTACACCAATTAAATAAGCCCTCTCTGGGACTCATTCCTTATCTTCAAAATTACAAGAGTTGGCAAATGATCTCCAAAATCTTAAAAGATCTTACTCTGATGATTACAGTATTTTAATTAAATACACATATTTACCATTTATAAACAACTATCAAAGCCTGTGATGTGCAGTTATTGCTGATGGGAATGAATAATTATCCCTTCCTCATTAAGATTAAATGAGGTAACACTTATAGGAGACCTGACAGGAAATCAGAACTCCAAGTTAATGTAAAGTACACCTAGTCCACTGCACAGCCTTCTCACCTCAATCAGTGGCTTGCAGGAATTTCTCTCAGGAGATTCATGAATGTCAATAGTTCTATTTTTTTTCTCATATTTGGCCAATTTCTCTTATTAAAGGACTCATTTTCTTTATGATCTGAAATTTTTTTACTCACTATCAAGATAAAGAACTATGATGACTTTAAATACTTCTGATATGAATGATTGAGAAGCTATCAAAATCAAGAATAAGCACTCAACAAATGCTAGTTGAAATCAAATTGAATAGGTTTAGTCTTAAAGAAAAAACGTCTCAGTTAAAGTTACGACTTACATTACAATGAATGTTACTAAAGTTTTCTTATCTGTCTCTCCTAACTAGAAAACATATTTTGTTGGCAATAATTCTTATTCCAGTTATCCAGATTCTACTTTTTTTTTTTAAAGATTGCTTTAGGAAAAGATTGGTAAACCCAACAACTAAGCTGTCTAGTAATAAATGATACAGTGAGGCTTCATTATCCTAATGTTAATTTGCCTAATAGAGGAAGAGGTAGGGAGAGAGAGTAAGCATAAATTTAAACAGAAGTAAAATTCTAGTAATGAATTTAAATATTAATAAAAGCAAAACTTTAGAAGTAAACATCATGGCCTTTCTCTTGGGCATTCTGTATCCAGAAAAAAAGAGATTCTAATCATGGAACACTTATACTTGAATACATATGCCCACAACCATTTTAAATTAATCATTTATACTCATAACAAAAATGATCAAAATCTTCTGAAATGATACAAATACTTAAAAAACTATTTATGCTAATGAAGTTTTGGTGGTGCAGAATCACCTAGTATGACTTTTTCTCTCAGGAAAAGAAGGCAAGAAACTATAGCATTGCTTTCTCTAAGTGGATCATTGCATTTGGGCAGTGACAATCAACAGCTAAGAGATAACAAAAATCAGCTAAGCACTGTGTAAAAGGTAGACATGGATAGCTATATAAAAAATAAGTGATTCAGGTTACTATTTCATAAGGCTTCTACTACTTATCACAAAGATAAAAATATTAAACTTTTTAAAAAATAAAACAGCCATAATCTCATAGTGCCTTATTCATGACATTAGTTGAGGGCAGTCTACAATCATATATTTGTAATATGGAGCAGAACAGCTTCTTAAAGTTCCTTCTTCCTAATTAATTTCTACTAGTGGGGTAAAGTCTCCCTTTCTTTCTCCAAAGGCCCTTAGTATTTCCAGATCATTTCTTCACAGTCCAAACCTCTCTCCTTCCAAGAATTTATTGCAAAGACCCATCATTATCACAGAGAGCCTCTATTTTTTTTCCTAAATGACCTTTATGGTAAATTCAGACAGTTAGTTTATGGTCAGCTGGAAGTAACGTGGGGAAATGACTTTTAAAAATCTCCTAGCAGTAAAAACATTTACTGTGTGCTGAATATATGGAGGGAAGGTAAGGTACTCTGTAAAACTATATTCTTCTTTGCAACTCAAGGAGAAAACAAAATTCTAGTTGTGAGCAAAACGTAGTCCAAGTGAAAGAAAAGGAGCAAGCCAATCCTTTGAGCTCTCAAGCAAAGAAATGAGCTGTGAAACAGGCTTAGAACAAGTGTGACACACTAAATGCTTAGAATGATAAGAAATTCCAATTCACCACAGCTGCTCATCCCCTGTGTTCTAATAGCGCCTCACCTCATCAGTGTTATGACAAGTCCATCTCCAGGCCTAAGGGAAACTAATGCTTTGGTGTGAGAAGTGACTTAACTGGACACAGGTAAGGTGGAAATAATACAAAGGAACTCCTATATAATGTGACTTACTGCAGCAGTTCCAGATGTGTTTCGCGCCTCAGTTAGAAAGGCCAATCATTAATGCTATGCATGACAGTAATGATTAATTTCCTTAATACTGTATGAGATTTTATATTAGGTATTAACTAAGTTGAGATTCTAGATATAGAATCACTAATTATATTATTTTTAAAGAAAAATATTTTGAAACTCAATCTTTTCATAAGTTGAAGTGTATTTTTCAAAGTGTACTGCATAACAGTACAGTGGCCAAAAGCCTGGTTCAAAGTCAGATTCCACCACCACTAGCTGTATGATTTTAGATGAGTTATTCTGATCATGCTGTTCCTCCATTTCCACATTTGTAAATAAAGGTTAAAAGAAAAAAGTGGGTAAAAATTGGAGGGAGGAAAAAAACAAGGTTAAGAAAAAAAGATTTAACTACAAAAGGATTTATATAAGTTAATATAAGTAGATAAATATTAACTGCTAAATAAATGCAGCTACGATTGTTATTAAGGAAAAGTAAAATTAAATTTCTTATCCAGCTGACATATTTCTACTTACTCTTAAAGACCTAGTCCAGTCAATCCTTTCTGAAATTTTTCTTCTACACTATACAAACTGAATATTCCCTCCTTTGACCGCTCAAAATGTACATCAACAACATTCACAAATTCTCATATTCAGAATCACAGAATCTTGAGTCAAACTACAGAGGTCATTTAGTTTTAGTTCAAGCACACTTTCAATGCCATATATTTATTGTACTTTTCCCAAAGTCATCTTTAAAGATAACATGTGTATGGTTTTTAATCTAAACGATTAAAAAGAAAATAAAGCCCATAATCAGACATTAAGATCCTGAGTCTCAATATCAAAGCACCAAAAGCTGAAATTGTTTCAGGTTTTTCTAAATCTTTGGTCTATGGCCAAAAGATATTTAATCTACTTTAACAATAAAGCTATTAAGTTTGTTTTTATATAAGTAAAAGAAACAGATAACAAAATCAGGATTTTTGAGAGAAGGAGTTGTATTGTCTCAAGAAGTATTAAGACTAAAAGTATGTGGGACAAAAGTGGAATCTATTAAATAAAATATAATCTCTGTACTTTTTTTAAAAAGCACATCTCTATTATTTTCCTGTTCACTGTTTGGAAAAATGATAATGTATAACTTTACTGAAACATTATATAAGTAAAGACAATATGAGCTTTGAGTCTGATACTACAGTAAGTTTTCAGGGTACTCATAGGTACTGGGCATACAAACTAAATACACACACACACACACACATTTATTCCAATGTTATCCCCTCATTGAGGCTTTCCCTGAATGCACTATTTAAAATAACTACCCCAATCATTTTCTATCCTTTACTCTCCTTTATCTTTGTTGCATTAATCATGACTAACATATATTATATCTTACTTATCATCATTCTCCCCCAAAATTTAAGTTCCATAAAGGCAGGACTGTCTCTGTTTATAAATAGTTATATCCCTGTTGCTAAGAACAGTACCTGGCATACAAATGGTGCTTTTAATAAATAATGAATGATTGAACAAATACTTCTGAGATAACAGCATGTTTGTATGGTGAAACAAAAGGTATAATCATTTCGATCAAAACCAAGAGAATGTTCATTTCACCAAGGCTTTAAAGATTTCTTTTTCCTGTAACTCAAGGGTATAGAAAGAGTAGGAATGCAATCTACAGACAAGTTTATTCAAAGTTCCTTTGGGGCAAGCTGTATTCATTCTTAACTTAGTAACATGGGCAAAACCATGGTACAACAGTAAGGAAACAATAAATTCTCTCTTAGAAATGAACACTTTAGAATATCTTCTGATTTTCTAAAATCAACTAAATTTGCTTTATGTTTTTATCCCAGAGCAAACAACAAAA
>JAVSCE010000104.1:0-78565 GCA_032199065.1 Smutsia gigantea
TAATGATTTTTATTTTGAAATCCCTTTCAGGCACATTCATAAGGTCAATTTGATTTGAATCTTTCTCAGGGGTTGTATTCATATTCATAATTTTAGTTTGAACTAGGTTTCTTTGGCATTTCATATTTGTGTATGATGCCCTCTAGTGCCCAGAAGCTCCACTCTCTCGAGTTATTCAGCCCCTGAAGCAATGTCAGGGGTCGTAGGGGAGTGGTTGGTTCCTGGGGGGAGGAAAGAGCTATTGCCTGCTTCCCGGCTGCTGTGCCTCTCTACACGGCCAGGACCAGTGGGCAGAGCACACAGGTATATGCCTCTATTCTTTGCATTTGTAGTTGCTGTGGACAGGGCTTCCCTCTAGCCGGCCTAACGCCAGGGTAGGACTTGCCAGTTTGCAAGCCAGGTGGGGCTTGCTCGGAGAAAGGCGCAGTAAGCTGCTTATCACGGAGGGGGTCCTTGGAGCTGTGTAGCTAGCCAGGGAGCTGGAGTTCCTGAAGATCATGAAAGTTCCCAACCTGCTGGACAGAGTGCACCTGGATAATTTTGTCTACCTGTCCTTTCTCCTGAGCAAGGAGCTCTGTGCAATCCTTGGCCCTTTAGCAGCCCTCTTGTTGTTAGGAAGTCTCTCAGAATACCCGCCTTTCTTTTGTCCCAGAGCAGCCGTATATCGATCCCTGTTTTCCACAAGTGGCTGTTATCTCAGTCTCTCCAGGAATTCTGTCTGTCTTAGCTTTCCAACCCCCTAATCATGAGAGTACCATGAAAATATCATGAAATGTAGGTTTGTGCTCCCAGATCAGATCTCAGGAGTTAGGTATTCAGCAGTCCCAGGCCTCCACTCCCTCCCAGCTCTGTTTCTCTTCCTCTCCCTGGAGAGCTGGGGTGGGGAAAGGGCTTGGGTCCCACTGGGCCAAGGCTTTGGTACGTTACCCAGTTCTGTGAGGTTTAGTCTTTTCTCCAGGTGTATGCAGTTTGGTGCAGTCCTCTTTCCTGTTGCTCTTTCAGGATTAGTTGTATTAGTTATATTTTTGTATTATATGCAGTTTTAGGAGGAAGCCTCTGTCTCACCTCTCACGCCACCATCTTTTCAGCTGATGGTCCAGATGTTTCTTGATTCTGTACCCACAGGACATCCTCTTGATGGATGTTGCCCAAGATGTAAAGTACCACTGCAGTTCTCTGAACATGGCTGTTTGCACACGTGCCTTCTGGCAGAACGTTTTCTCACTGAAGAATGAGCCAGTTCACTCTTGGAAGAGCTAACTACCTTTTATCAAAGTTCTTCAAATTTAACTCAAATTTCACGTGTGATGCAATGCTTTCCTTGACTTCCTTCACTGATTTAGACCACTCCCTCCCCCATTCCCTCAGCCCATGTCATGTCATTTGCCATCATTATACTTATTCAACTAAGCTGTAACTGTTGCCTTTGTAAATATCCATTCCAAACATATGGCACATTTTTTGAGAATGAGGGGCAGTAGTACCTATCATTGTTAAATAATAAATAATACCATGTTACAGTTGCTCAGTTAATGTTTGCTGAGTCATTGGCAGGAAATTTATTCTGGGGGACGCCGGTGAATACAACTTAGGTGGGGCAACATCTAAATTGAAATTTGCCACATAAATAGGAAGGCATTTATAGGCAGGTAAGTTAAGAGTAAAACACATTTTAGAGAACAGGAGAGTGAGTTCAAGATAAAATGATTGAAACACCATGGGGCATTCAGAAGATTGTCTGTAATTCAGATGGCTGAGAAGGGGGGGATACTGAAAATACAATTCAAAAAATAATCAGGTGTCAAATCACAAAAAGACTTCTGTCACATGTAGTTGGGCTCCATCTTGTAGGTCATGGGGAACTATTTAGGTTTAAGTGAGAAGTAATAAGACGTGTATTTTTTTCACAAATAAAAGAATCCCTTTCTTTTTTTGAATTAAATAACTAGTATGCATTCATTATGAAAATTCAAAACAATACAGAAAAAATATAAGGAAAAAAGATATAAAAAAGTGCAAGGAAAAAGCTTTAACATGTCCATCACCTTGACATACCACCATTAAAATTTTGGTGCTGCTGTCATGTATCTTTTTATATGTATCTGCAAATGTACCTCACACACATGCATTTTACATAAACTGAATCATATAATACCTTCCAGCTTTATTGTGTACCGTTTTTATTCTCTCTTCCTGTTTTAATTTGTCTACTCATTTTCCCTTCTCCTTCCTCATTCTCACACAATGTTAATATGTTGTTACATGTTAATCATCATGTATACATACAAATTTCCCACTTAATATGTTTTGAAAATCCCTTCATGTCAGCTGGTATAGATCTAACTCAGTCTTTTTAAAGGCTATATATTAATCTATAGTATGAACGTACTAAAATTTACTCAACCATTCCTTACCAATGGGCATTCAGTGGGTCTTCAGATTTTGACACTGCCAACTACGGTGCAGTAAATTTTCTTGCAGATATAACCTTATATACTGGTGTTATTTCATAGATCAAATTCTCAAAAGAGGAATTGGCAGATTGAAGTGTAACATTATTTTTAATTTTAATAAGTGTTGCCAGATTCTGTCTAGAAATGGATATAGTAATTTTTACACCAGAAATATATGAGAGTATCTTTTCCTCATATACTTGCAGCGTATAGGTAGGGTTTTCCAGTTTTTGTCAATCTGTTAGGTGACAAATGGTATCTTATCGTTCCTTCAATTTGCTTCTGTTATTAGGATTAGGCATCATTTTATTATATGTGCATGGGATATTTGAATTGCTCATTTGTCAATTGCGTATCAATTGCCTATTAATACTGTTCATTAGTTTATAGAATTGTTTCTAATGAATCTGTTGTTTCTAATTAATCTAGAGCTCTCTGCAAAGCATAGATATTAAAAATCCCATGCAGCAGGCATTTTAGAATATAATTATGACAACCAGAAATAGACTAAGAGTGGTCTTAGTCTAGAAGGTAAGAAAGGCAGAAAATGTCTGAGGCAGAAAAATGTCTGAGAAGACTTTTGAAACAAAGGAAAGACAATGTGCACCTGAACCAAGACACCAGCAGAGCCCGTGGAGAGCCTGGGGATGGGCTGCAGAGATCCCCAGTAGGTGTCCTCTCATCAGAGATTGCTACTCACAGAACCCTTGGCTTTTCACACTTCTCTTTTTATCTCAGTTCCCAAAGGTGCCTTATGTACACTGTGAGAGCAAAGCCATGACATTAAGAAAACCAGAAAAAATGACCCCTTCCAGTCCAAGTCTCAAGTGTGAACCAGAAACCTTTTTTGCACTCCTTGCTAGGTTTCTTGACAATAGTTAAATACATCTGTGACTCAGTGCCCCTGAAAGATGCCAAATTATCCTCCGAATATCAGAAAGATTTATGAATTTTCCAGTAGTTTTGCTGTGAAGTATGTTTTGATTACTTTTGCCTTAAAAATAGGTCACTCATATTTTGATATGTGGCAATCCTCTAATAAGCAGGATATTTGGTTTCTTAACCATAATGCTCCATTTTAATATTATGCCACAACTGAGCTTCTTGGAAGAACTGACCACTAGTCACCAGTTTCTAGTGCACTCCTAGGTACTACTTTTAGCTAACAGATTCTCTAATCATTACCATTGCTAGCCTTATTTAATAGTGGAAGCAATAACTAGAAGCTATTAGCTCTTATTTCTATGGACTGTGTGATGTATGACTTCACTCAGAAACCAATCTTTAAATGGCATTAATACAACTAAAAAAGACATTTAGAAGAAATACTGTTAAGATTTCAGGCCTGGGAGTATGGCTATATTCAGTGAACATGTTTTGGAAACAAATGAGTTTGTTTAAAAACTCTTTTGGATAATTTAAAAGACAGGTGCTGTGAAAAATCCAAAGAATGATTTATTCATATGCTTTGAAACAGGAAATCAGCATGATGAAAGTCTGGAAAGTCCCAAGGAATCAGGTAGCCACCGAAGTATGGACTATCCCTTCAAAGAATTTTATGTAGACTTATAAGGGTGTATTTTACTGCTATAATTCATAATTCAAGACATCATGGTCCCCACTATTTATTTTTGTGTTATTCTAAAGGAAGATTCTATAACATTTCTTAAGAAATTAATGTATTTTTAGGCAACTCTACTAATCTTAAAAATACATAATTTGCTTTCTTTGATAATGTGGTTACTATGGCCATTAAATCATTTAATCCTCATAACTGCCCTATGAGAAAGGTATTTTCTAGTTGAGGAGACATCACAAAACATCTTAAAATCTCTCAGCTAATTAAGAGCAGGGCTAGGACTTGCACCCAGGCAAGTTGGTTTTGACGGTCGGCACTTGTCCACTGCTCTAGAATATCTGACAGCGGATGTGCCATCTCTGCTGTGAGGTCTTCTCTCTCCCATCAGCACTTTCCACAGGGCATGCACCAGTCCACCCACAGAGGCATTACCATATCCACCAAAGACATGTGGTAATGCCTCCTGAATTTTTCAGTGTCATCTGACTTTAAAATAAGACGGCTGATCCCTTCAGAACTTCTAGGAAGTAGAGCTATGCAGTGGTTATTTCAATTCAAAGATGTTTCTGGTGCACAGTAGTAATTCAAATGAACATTATTTCCTCTTTCTTTAGGCTCTTTCTCCCCATATATTTGTAGAAAATATGGTTATTAACCTTCATAATCATGATTTGCTGAATTACCATTTTCCCTCACAAAATCAGACATGTTCCACACAGACATCCTGTGAGATGGATGGCACCAATATCATTCCTACTTTACAACACGTGCCAGTGCAGTTTTTAATGTTCTGTAACTTGAAAATGGTGGAGATATGTCTACAACCCACCCCTACTGACCTTAGAGCATTGCTCATGAGAGACAAGAACAGTTATTTGAGAAAAATTTGGTTGAGGAAGGCAAGAAAATTCTTTCTCTGCAGCAGGCCAACGCAGTGCCAAAAGACCACTTGGGCCCTGAAGCTGATCTTCGATTTTCTGCGTGGCAAAGAAATGAATAACAGTCAAGCTTCGTTGAGCACATTTATTGTTCAGTGACAAAGCTGAAATCACTTTGTTCTCATAGTTGACTTTCCACTGAACTCTGAAAAAAGTAAGCAGTTACTTGGTTCATGTTATTTATCAGGGCTTAGTTTATTTTAAGCTTCCAGATTTGATCTGTCATGCTAGAAATGATAATACCCCTAAGCAATTATGGCATTTGTCATTTGTTGCTCTATTGTATATTTCCCTAAGCTCCACAGGAAAAATAAATCTCTTTTGAGTGCTCTATGTATAAACCATTTGGTAACAACCATAGCAGAAAAAACTACTCAGCAATGCTGAGGTCTGGCTAACAAAAGTAATTTTGGACTTCTTTTTCCAGTTTTCAGCCTAAAACTTTCCACAAAATAAAATCCATGTGGACCAAGAGGTAGTTCAATGTGCTCTAGATAAATAGTTAACTTCTGGAAGATATCTTCTGATGAGTTGCTTGACTCTACTCTTTCTAGGAAACAAAAATACCTGCCTTTTTTTTTTTTTGATTTGGGGAATTTATTGTTTCTTCTCATTTTTTCAGTCTTATGGGGAAATAAATAGTTCTTTGAGGAAGAAGGTTTATATTCCCATCTGAAATTATAGTTTAAACATTTTTCCTGATAACAGATATTTAAATTAAACCTCCCTTTGCTCAGTAAACATATAATGGCTATTTGTCTTTTGAATAACATATGGGGGAAACAAAGATGAATTTATAAATTCATTTATCTTTTATACAGACACAGAATTTGTAGTCTTATAAATGACTGACATGGAAAACCAGAACAAAAGATATCACTCTCCCCCAAATAAAAACGAAGAGGGAAAGATTTATTATCATGGGAGAAAAAGGGGAATGATAGAATTTCAGTTCCTTCAAAGATGAATTACTTTCTTCCATGTGAACTTTAGTTACTTTTAAGTACACATAAGGGACTTAAATTTGTTTTATAGCATTGTCATCTATAAAACAGTTAAAAGCTGGGAGCTGTCTATGAAAAATGATGGAATTAATTATAAAATAGTTAACCTATAACTCCTCCCACCATCTGCATTAAAATAGTAGTATAAATTTTCTTATAGGGTCATTTCTTAATAAAACAGGTCATACATTTTTGAGAAAATGGAGTTTCTATTATCTATTAAAGAGAAAGGGCATCTATCTATTCCTTCCAAAATTATATCAAATTATTAAAGTTAGCAAAAAATAAAAAAGCAAGAAAAAACTACAGCCTTATCTCTAATGGAATCTGTTATATGATTTGTCAACAGTCCATTCCTAATAACTTTGAGGCTGATGAAAGTCTCACAGTGCACATGAACAGGTAACAGTAGTAACTGATGTTTTACAGTAAGTTAATACAGTTTAGTCTATAACAGATTTTATGCATAAAAGGGTGAGAAGAAAGTATAACAGTACTGTAAACTATTCTACATCACTCCTAAAGAATTCCTCTACAAGGTGACTAAAAACAGAATGGTCGTACCTATTTCCTATTAGTGTTTGTCTATATTTTTATTTACTTGAGAAGTCTAGGCTTTTAGTTTATTGAACAGGGGCTTAGACTGAAATTAGGTGGGATAACTTGTAGCTAATGGGACTATCTTCAGGAATTACCTTCAAAGAATGAAATTAAATACCTCTTCCATATAACATCCCCTCTAATATCTGAGGGTAGCAATTGTACATCTTGTGGCATAAGAGGTCTCTTGACAATTTCTTAAATGACATGATATGAATTTCCCTTTACCATTATCCCAACTTTAAAAATTATCCTCGTAAGTCCTAAGCAATTCCAGGGAATGTCATCACCAATGCCATGCTAGATTAGAGTATTATAAATGAATCTGTATTATAGAGCACTATAAATGATCATGAATATGCCTTCAGATCACATTACTTCCTTGGCAAACAAATTACACAGTCGAGTCATTAAATTCCCTGTCAACTAATCTTTCAATTCTTTCCCAAGGATGTTGCCAGGGACCAATTCTCTCCATCCTACTTTAATCTAAGTGGTGGTTTTGGATTCTAGTGCAAGGTCTATAATAATCCCTGTCAAATTTCATATTGTTGGATTTTCTTATTTTATTTTACTCTTCTTTTGGATCCACATTTTGACATCACTGTATTTGCTATCCGTTCTGGCTTCATGTCATTGGCACATTTGCAAAATACGCCCTCAAAGTTTTCATGTAAGTTGTTGATATAAATGTTAAACACGATAGGGTTAGGCACTATTAACTGACATTTGCCTTGAAGTTATTATCAATTTATTAATCAGCATCTTACAATGGTTCAGTTAATAATATATTTTTAAATACTCAATGTATTATGTGTTATTTTGTCCTATACCTTGAATTCTAGCTACATCATGGCTACGACTTTTTCCTGATTTATAAGTTACTCACTGAAGGTACAAGGCCTTGCTTTAAAAAGATTTAATTATAAAAACAGAAAACAAATAATTTATACACAGTTATTGGGTAAGTACTTTCATAAACCTTGTTTTTATACCTTTTCCACTAGAAACCCCAAGTCTATCTTAATTTAAACAAATAAGTTGGGTTTTAGAGGTCAAGATGATATTAAAAAAATAAAAAATCTGAAGGTTCAAGATTGGCTTAAAGACGGTGGCATGAGAGATGCGACATAAACCTCTTCCCAAAATCACATAAAATATGAAAATATAACAAATACAACTAATCCTGAGAGAGCAAGAGGAAAGAAAGCTGCGACAGACTGCCTACATCTAGGGAAAATAGCAGACTTCACGGAAAAGGGTAAAGTATGAAAGTCATAATCTGATGAGACCCAAGCCCTTTCCCCTCCCTAGTTCACTAGTAGGAGAGCGAGAAATGGAGTAGGGAGTGGGTGGAGGCCTAGGACTGCTAAACACCCAGCCATGGAGGTCAGCTCTGGGAACAAGAACCTGCACTACATGGTGCTCTAGACATTAGTGGGGTTGGAAAGCTAAGACGGGAAATACTTGGACAGACTGAATCAAATACAAAAATACATCAAAAATATAATCCATCATCATAAAGTAGGATTTATTCCAGGGATGCAAGGAGGGAACAATAATCAAAATTCCATCAACATCATATTCAACATCAACAAAAGGAAGGACAAAAACTACATGATCATCCCCATACATGCTGAAAAGGCATTTGACAAAATTCAACACCCATTCCTGATAAAAACACTCAACAAAATGGGTATACAGAACAAGTACTGCAACATAATAAAGGCCATATATGACAAACCCACAGCCAACATCTTGCTTAACAGCAAGAAGCTGAAAGCCTTTCCCTTAAGATTGGAAACAAGACAAGGATGCCCACTCTCTCCACTTTTATTCAAAATAGTACTGGAGGTCATAGCCATGGCATTCAGACAACACAAATAAATAAAAGGCAATGAGACTGGTAAGGAAGAAGTTGAACTGTCACTCTTCCACATTAAATGATATTGTACATAAAAAACCCAAAAAATACACCCCAAAACTCCTAGAACTAATAACTGAATTCAGCAAAGTTGCAGGATACTAAACTAATATACAGAAATCTGCTGCATTCCTATACACTAATGATGAACTAGCAGAAAGAAATCAGGAAAACAGTTCCATTCACAATTGCATCAAAAAGAATAAAATACCTAGGAATAAACCAAACCAAGGAAGTGAAAGACATATACCCTGAAAATTACATGACACACTTAAGGGAAATTAAAGAGGACACTAACAAATGAAAATTCATATCATGCTCATGGATATGAAGAATTAATATTGTCAAAATAGCCATCCTGCCTAAAGCAATCCACAGATTCAATATAATCCCTACCAAAATACAAACAGTATTCTTCAATGAACTAGGAGAAACAGTTCTAAAATTCATATGGAACCACAATAGACCATGAATAGCCAAAGCAATCCCGAGAAGGAAGAATAAAGCAGGGGAGATCTTGCTTCCCAACTTCAAGCTCTACTACAAAGTCACAGTAATCAAGACAATTTACTACTGGAACAAGAACAGACCCGTAGACGAGTGGAACAGAATAGAGTCCAGATATTAACCCAAGCATATATGGTCAATTAATATATGATTAAGGTGTCTTGGATATACAATGGGGAAATAACATCCACTTCAATAACTAGTGCTGGCAAAATTGGACAACTACATGTAAGAGAATGAAACTGGATTACTGTCTAACTCCATACACAAAAGTAAACTCCAAATGGATCAAAGACCTGAATACAAGTCATGAAACCATGAAACTTTTAGAAAAAATCATAGGCAAAACTCTCTTGAATATAAACATGAAGGACTTCTTCATGAACATATCTTCCTGGGCAAGGGAAACAAAAGCAAAAATGAACAAGTGAGACTATATCAAGCTGAAAACCTTCTGTACAGCAAAGGACACCATCAGTAGAACAAAAAGACTTCCTACAGTATGGGAGAATATATTCATAAATGACGTATCCGTTAAGGGGTTGACATCCAAAATATATAAAGAACTCACACACCTCAACAAAAAAAAAGCAAATAATCCAAATAAGAAATGGGCAGAGGACATGAATAGACACCTCTCTAAAGAAGAAATTCAGATGCCTAACAGGCATATGAAAAGATGCTCCACATCGCTAATCATCAGAGAAATGCAGATTAAAACCACAATGGGATATCACCTCACACCAGTAAGGATGGCCAACATCCAAAACACAAACAACAACAAATGCTGGCGAGGATGTGGAGAAAAGGGAACTGTCCTACACTGCTGCTGAGAATGCAAATTAGTTCAACCATTGTGGAAAGCAGTATGGAGGTTCCTCAAAAAACTCAAAATAGAAATACCATTTGACCCAGGCATCCCACTCCTAGTAATTTACCCTAAGAATGCAGCAGCCCAGTTTATAAAAGACATATGCACCCCTACGTTTATCACAGCGCTATTTACAACAGCCAAGAAATGGAAGCAACCTAAGTGTCCATCAGTAGATGAATGGATAAAGAAGATGCGGTACATATACACAAAGGAATATTATTCAGACATAAGAAGAAACAAATCCAGATATTTGCAACTACATGGATGGAGCTAGAGAGTATTATGCTCAGTGAAATCAGCTAGGTGGAAAAAGACAAGTATCAAATGATTTCACTCATATGTGGAGTATAAGAACAAAGAAGAAAAAAACTGAAGGAACAAAACAGCAGCAGACTCACAGAACCCTAGAATGGACTAACAGATACCAAAGGGAAAGGGACTGGGGAGGATGGGTGGGAAGGGAGGGACAAGGGGGAAAAAGGGGCATTACGATTAGCAGACATAATGTAGGGTGGGGCACGGGGAGGGCTGTATAACTCAGAGCAGACAAATTGTGACTGTATAGCATCTCTACTCCGATGGGCAGTGACTGTAATGTTGTATATTGGGGGGGGGGGACTTGATGATATAGAGAATCTAGTAACCATAATGTTGCACATGTAATTGTAGATTAACAATACTAAAATAAAAAAAAAGCACTGGTTCATATGTACAACTTCTAATATTCCCTCCTAGGGCTTTAGTTTAAAGGAAGACAGCTGTCCTGGGTACATTTCTGAAAGTACATCAGTATTTTGCTGGCCTATTGTCATTTCTGCTATCATTCATTTTTTCCACTTAGAGCTGATTTCTCTCCTCTGATATCTAATGCAGCAATAACATTTGTAATGAGTTTCTAAGAATTTATATCCATGTGATGAAAGATATAATTCCATATACCAAATACATAAATGAGGGACCCATATAAACTATCTAATAATGTTGACTCAAAAGTGATCTCCATGGCCAGATTTTTTGAGTGTAATGCAAATGACTATTATATTTATTAAATAATTGTAAAATTAAATTATATTATCTTGTATTCTTAAATAGTAAATATTATACAGTAAATCAAAGACATATTTAATCCTTAACAAAATATTAATTTTATAAAAATAAAATTGTGGTGATATTTTACATTAAATCTTACTGAATGACTTATTTTTTTCTACCACCATTCTCAGAACAAACAGTTTTAAGTACCAGATGCTCATAAGTGAGGGCAACCTTAGTATCACCCACACATAAAAGTTTAGCATAACTCAAATAACCAGGCAAACATCATTTCTACTAAGAACTGTCTCACTGTTTCCAAGCAAGGTGTGATTAACCCTAGGTCAATCTTCCAGAGTCAGAAACCTAATAGTAATTTAGAAAGAAGATCATCTGATTCCTATATAACATAATAGGGCCCAAAAGGAAGGACAAGAAACACAGAAAGAATGGAAATAACCAAGAGCTCAGACAGTGGTTCTCAACTGAGGGCAATTTTTCCCCTTAGAATATGTTTTTGGTATCACCACTTGGGAGGTATGGCTGGAATCTAGTGGAAAGGCCAGGAATGCTTCTAAAATCCTACAGTGCACAGGACAGGAAGGATTTAGAATCAGTTTCAGATTTTAAGCTGATTTTTTGTTTTTGTTTTTAAATCCTATGGGCATAGCACCTTGTATCTACTTTATATTGAAAATCAATTGACTGCCCATGGGACTATACTACCAAGACTCCAACCTTTTATTCCTTCTTATATTGTAACAACCTGGTTAGCAGGAATTGCTTTTAAGTGTACAAGCATGCTTTTGGTAAACACCAAAAGAGGTCATAAAAAAATGGCAAACACATTTCTACATAATCTCCTAATAACACAGTTAATGTCAGAAAAAACAATAAAACATATGGTTGGTAAAATGAAATGGAGGACTGTGTTTAAATATTATATTAAGTATATAATACGTTAATGTGTTTATACAAAGTGTTCTTCAAAGCTGGATTATTTTTCTAATATTTAAAGAGATTTCCTGCAAAAAGATTCCAACTTCTAAAGTGCCTACACAACAATATCCTCAAATGTCCCTGAGAAATACTTGAAGAACTTGGATAATTTCCATGAAAATAATGTATTTTTACATCAGCTATTCAAATATTTTATTTAGAAAGAGAAAATGTTTTTAAAGCCCACTGTTTCAAGGAGTCAGTTCTCTTCTCATTATTTCAGTCAAGTTTGTATCACATGCTTTTGGAGAATATTCAGTGATAACACAATGAATGCTATAAACTAAATAGAAAACATGTAAATATGCAAATAAACCTTTGTAGACATTAAATGTTATCTTTGTAAAGATATTTTAATAGGATATCTCTAAAATAACTCATTTACTGCATACACATGGTTGAATACCTTATACCTGCAAAATATTATACCACCCAAGAAAGACTGAGGATGAATTGAGAGAGATTCCAGAGAAAGAAAAGATGAAAGATTATTTCACATGAAAGGTGAATAGCACATCTATATCTTCTATGCAAAACAGAGAAGCCAAAGAGTAGCTTGAAGCATCACATGGGTTCAGAAATGCAGATTCAACATATGAGAAAATAAGAGAGAAGAGATTTAATTTCTCTCCATGTATGCTTCTGTAGTTTAAGAGAGAAATAAGCAAAATCTATATTAACTGTCCTAATGAAGCAAAAGAGCTTCTGACATTTGGAATTCATGTTTCTGTGGTGCTGTAATTTTTAAGGTATAAATATTTATATTCTGGTTCAGTGATCAAAAGAAATGAAAAATTAATTGTTTAAAGAGAATTAAGGAGTCAGTTATGTTGAGAATAACATATACATTTATTCATTCAACTAATATTTATTAAAAATAATATATGCTGTGCACATGACATACAGAACACCAAACAAGCTTTTGAGTATACTGTAACTAATATTTCCAGGAATTAAAGTGATGATATAAAGAAGGTTCTTTGACTTTTGTAGAAATGAATCAGAGCACATGGGTGTACACATTAATATAAGAGATTCAGGTTAGGGAGAAATAAATATTTTCATGTTAAAGGCACTGTGGGACTTCTGGGAAGAGGGCAGTGTAGACAAAGCTTGACCCCAACCTGCTCCCATCTTCACACTGAATCTACACGTAAACACAGAGTAGTTTATCTTTAGGAAGTACCCAAGACTGAGCGAATACCTTCTGCACAATCAGCAATAGAAAAGTCACATAAAAAGCAGCAGAAGAGGACTTCTGGGAAGATGGCAGCATGAGCAGGGTGGCAGAAATCTCCTCTCAGCACTATATTTATCTACGAAAACACAGCAAATACATCTATTCCTAAAAGAGACACAAGAATACACAGGGAAGCACACAGCATGCAGCTACACCCAAGAGGACTTGGCACCCCAAGAGGCGGGTAAGATACAGAGCAGCGACCCAGCAGGACCCAAGCACTCCCCCACCCCAGCGCACTGGCGGGAAGAGAGGATTCAGAGCTGGGAGGGAGTGGAAGTACACCCTGCAAAGTAGCCAGCACTGGTGATCTGTACGGGGAGTGCTGACGCACATTGCGCAGTGCAGCAGAGATTGGAGAGACAGAGGGGCAGGATCTGAGTGGGGAACGTGCAAGGGTGCTTGCAGCCGGCTCCCGGGAAGGAAAAAAAACGTGCACACTTTCTTCAGCGGTCTTAAAGAGACAGGAGCCCAGCGGAGGAGCGGATCACCCTGGCACACTCAGTCCAGCAGGCTGGGAGTCCTGGGGAGTTTCAGACACCTTAGCTGGCGACTGGGGAAGCATAGCCATACTTACAATTCTCACTGAGATCAACAGCCTCCTATTCGTTACCACCCCTGCCAAAGCGATAAAGGGCCCTGCTGAGTGGTGCAGCTACGGCTGCGGAATACTGGGGCAATAGCGCCACCTACAGCATTCCCACAGAATCTACTCCTGGTGGGCGTTTTTTATTTTATTTGGCTTTTTTCGTTTTGTTTTGTTTTGGTTATCTTTTTTGGTTTTCTTTTCTTTCTTTTTTCTTTTTTTTCTCTCTGTCTTCTTTTTTTCTTTTCCCTCCCCTTTTTTTCCTCTATTTAAAGTCTTAAAGAGCCCAGCTGACGTATGTGGCAACTACCACTGACCAATTCTACAGCCATGAGAAGACTGAGGACTATGGTTCAGACAAAAATCAAACAGACAACCCCAGAGAGGGAGCCTGAAGGGATGGAAATGCACAGTCTTCCTGAAAAGGAATTCAGAATAAAAGTCATAACCATGCTGATGGACCTGCAGAGAAATGTACAAGAGCTGAGGGAGGAAGTGAGGGAAGTGAGGAAAGATAATGCAGAAACCAGACAAGTGATCGACAGGCTTAACAGCAGAATGGATGAGATGCAAGAGACTGTTAATGGAATAGAAATCAGAGAACAGGAATACAGAGAAGCTGAGGCAGGGAGAGATAAAAGGATTTCTAAAAATGAAATAATATTAAGAGAACTCTGAGAAAAATCCAAAAAGAACAACATTCGCATTATAAGAGTACCAGAGGAAGAAGAGAGAGAAAAAGGGATAGAAAGTGTCTTTGAAGAAATAATTGCTGAAACTTTCCCTCGCTGGGGAAGGAAATAGTCTCACAGTCTACCGAAGCCCACAGATCTCCCAACACAAGGGACCCAAGGAAGACAACACCAAGACACATAATAATTAAGATGGCAAAGATCAAAGATAAAGACAGGGTATTAAAGGCAGCTAGAGAGAGAAAAAAGATCACCTACAAAGGAAAACCCATCAGACTATTATCAGACTTCTCAACAGAAACATTACAGGCCAGAAGAGAATGGCATGATATATTTAACGTTATGAAACAGAAGGGCTTCGAACCAAGAATATTGTATCCAGCATGATTATCATTTAAATATGATGGAGTGATTGAACACTTTCCAGACAAACGAAAGTTGAGAGAGTTTGCCTCTTATAAACCACCACTACAGGATATCTTAAATGGACTTCTCTAGATGGAAACACTCCTAAGGCTAAAAAGATGTCACCAGAGAAAATAAAATCATAGCAAAGAAAGCAGACCATCCAAATACTAACTAAAGGCAAAGAATAAAAGACCAATATAGAAACAATGAAGGAGGAGGAATAAGAAGGGACAGAAATAAAGAAACATCAGACAGTGTTTACAATTACTTAACAAGAATGTTGACTTAGATTGTTAGATAGTAAAGAATCAACCC
This sequence comes from Smutsia gigantea, assembly GCA_032199065.1. NCBI lineage: Eukaryota > Metazoa > Chordata > Mammalia > Pholidota > Manidae > Smutsia > Smutsia gigantea. Next base: position 15,152 of record JAVSCE010000104.1, read on the forward strand.
TTGAACCTCTGGGAACCACGAATCCACAGCCAACAATGGCAATAAGTACATATCTATCAATAATCACTCTAAGTGTAAATGGACTGAATGCACCAATCAAAAGTCACAGAGTAACAGAATATATAAAAAGCAAGACCCATCTACATGCCGCTTGCAAGAGACTCACCTCAAATCCAAAGTTATACACAGACTAAAAGTGAAGGGATGGAAAAAGATATTTCACGCAAACAAGGAGAAAAAACCAGATGTTGCAGTACTTGTATCAGACAAAATAGACTTCAAAACGAAGAAAGTAGCAAGAGATAAAGAAGGACATTACATAATGATAAAGGGGTCAGTCCAACAAGAAGATATAACAATTATAAATATATATGCACCCAACACAGGAGCGCCAGCATATGTGAGACAAATACTAACAGAATTAAAGGAGGAAATAGACAGCAATGCATTCATCTTAGGAGACTTGAACACACCACTCACTCCAGAGGACAGATCAACCAGACAGAAAATAAGTAAAGACACAGAGGCACTGAACAACACACTAGAACAGACGGACCTAACAGACATCTACAGAACTCTACACCCAAAAGCAACAGGATACACATTCTTCTCAAGTGCACATGGAACATTTTCCAGAATAGACCACATACCAGGCCACAAAAAGAACCTCAGTAATTTAACAATATTGAAATCCTACCAAGCAACTTCGCAGATCACCAAGGTATAAAACTAGAAATAAATTTTAGAAAGAAATCAAAAAGGCTCACAAATACATGGAGACTTAACAACACTCTCCTAATTAATCAATTGGTTAACGTCCAAATCAAAACGGAAATCAAAGAATATATGATGACTAATGACAACAACAACACAAAGCCACAACTTCTGTGGGATGCAGCAAAGGTAGTTCTAAGAGGACAGTATATTGCAATCCAGGCCTATTTAAAGAAGGAAGAACATTCCCAAATGAATAGTCTAAAGACACAATTACTAAAATTGAAAAAAAGAAAAATGAGGTCCAAAGTCACCAGAAGGAGGGGCATAATAAAGATTAGAGAAGAAATAAATAAGATTGAGAAGAATAAAACAATAGAAAAAAATCAATGAAACCAAGAGCTGGTGCTTTGAAAAAAATACACAAATTAGATAATCCCCTAATCAGACTCATTACGAGAAAAAGAGAATCTACACACATAAACAGAATCACAAATGAGAAAGGAAAAATCACGATGGACCCCACAGAAATACAAAGAATTATTAAAGAGTATTATGAGAATCTATATGCTAACAAGCTGGAAAACCTAGAAGAAATGGACAACGTCTTAGAAAAATACATCCTTCCAAGACTGACCAGGCAAGAAACAGAAAAACTAAAAAGACCAATCACCAGCAACAAAATTGAATCAGTAATCAAAAAGCTACCCAAGAACAAAACCCCCAGGCCTGATGGATTCACCTCTGAATTCTACCAGACACATAGAGAAGAAATAACACCGATTCTCCTTAAAGTTTTTCAAAAAAATAGAAGAGGAGGGAATACTTCCAAACTCATTCTATGAAGCCAGCATCACTCTAATACCAAAACCGGGTAAAGACTTCACCAAAAAAGAAAATTACAGACCAATATCCCTGATGAACGTAGATGCAAAAATACTCAACAAAATATTAGTAAACCGGATTCAAAAATACAAGAGGATCATACCCCATGATCAAGTGGGATTCATCCCAGGATGCAAGGATGTTAGAACATTCGAAAATCCATCAACATCATCTCCCACATCAACAAAAAGAACAAAAACCACATGATCATCTCCATAGATGCTGAAAAACCATTTGACAAAATTCAGCATCCATTCCTGATTAAAACTCTCAACAAAATGGGTCTAGACGGCAAGTACCTCAACATCATAAAGGCCATATATGACAAACCCACAGCTAACATCATACTTAATGGCGAGACGCTGAAAGCTTTTCATCTAAGATCGGGAACAAGACAGGGATGCCCACTCTCTCCACTGTTATTCAACATAGTACTGGAGATCCTAGCCACAGGCAATCAGACAAAACAAAGACATACAAGGCATCCAGATTGGTAAAGAAGAAGTCAAATTGTCACTATTTGCAGATGACATGATACTGTACATAAAAAACCCTAAAGATTCCATTCCAAAACTACTAGAACTAATATCTGAATTCAGCAAAGTTGCAGGATACAAAATTAACACACAGAAATCTGTTGCTTTCCTAAACACTAATGATAAACTAACAGAAAGAGAAATCAGAAAAACAATTCCATTCACAATTGCATCAAAAAGAATAAAATACCTAGGAATAAACCTAACGAAGGAAGCGAAAGACCTGTACTCTGAAAACTATAAGACACTCCTAAGAAATATTAAAGAGGACACTAACAAATGGAAATGCATCCCATGCTCTTGGCTAGGAAGAATAAATATTGTCAAAATAGCTATGCTACCTAAAGCAATCTACAGATTCAATGCAATCCCTATCAAACTACCAACAGCTTTCTTCAATGACTCGAACAAATAATTCTAAAATTCATACGGAACCGCAAAAGACCCCGAATAGCCAACGCAATGCTTAGTAGGTGGAATAAAACAGGGGCAATTGCGCTCCCTGACTTCAAGCTCTACTGCAAAGCCACAGTAATCAAGACAATTTGGTATTGGCCCAAAAACAGACCCACAGACCAGTGGAACAGAATAGAAAATCCAAACATTAACCCAAACATATATCAATCAATATTTGATAAAGGAGCCTTGGATATACAATGGGGAGATGACGGCCTCTTCAGCAGCTCGTGTTGGAAAAATTGGACAGCTACAGGTACGAGAATGAAACTGGACTACTGTCTAGCCCCATACACAAAGGTAAACTCGAGATGGATCAAAGACCTGAATGTAAATCATGAAACCATAAAACTCTTAGAAAAAAACATAAGCAAAAATCTCTTGGACATAAGCATGAGCAACTTCTTCATGAACATATCTCTCAGGCAAGGGAAACAAAAGCAAAAATGAACAAGTGGGTCTGTATCAAGCTGAAAAGCTTCTGTACAGCAAAGGACATCATCAGTAGAACAAAAAGACATCCTACAGTATGGGAGAATATATTCATAAAAAACGTATCTGATAAAGGGATGACATCCAAAATATATAAAGAACTCATGCACCGTAACAAGCAAAAAGGAAATAATCCAATTAAGAAATGGGCAGAGGACATGAATAGACACTTCTCTAAAGAAGAAATTCAGATGGCCAACAGGCACCTGAAAAGATGCTCCACATCGCTAATCATCAGGGAAATGCAGATTTAAACCACGAGATATCACTTCACACCAGTGAGGATGGCCAACATCCAAAACAGAAACAACAGCAAATGTTGGCGAGGATGTGGAGAAAAGGGAACCCTCTTACACTGCTGGTGGGACTGCAAATTTGTTCAACCATTGTGGAAAGCAGTATGGAGGTTCCTCAAAAAACTCCAAATGGAAATACTATTTGACCCAGGAATTCCACTCCTAGGAATTTACCGTAAGAATACAGCAGCCCAATTTGAAAAAGACAGATGCACCCCTATGTTTATTGCAGCACTATTTAGAATAGGCAATAAATGGAAGCAACCTGAGTGTCCATCAGTAGATGAATGGATAAAGAAGATATGGTACATATACACAATGGAATATTATTCAGCCATAAGAAGAAAACAAATCCTACCATTTGCAACAACATGGATGGAGCTAGAGGGTATAATGCTCAGTGAAAAAAGCCAAGCCGAAAAAGACAAGTATCAAATAATTTCACTCATATGTGGAGTGTAAGAACAAAGAAAAAATACTGAAGGAACAAAACAGCATCAGACTAACAGAACCCAAGAACGTACTAATAGTTACCAATGGGAAAGGGACTGGAGAAGATGGGTGGGACGGGAGGGATAAGAGGGAAAAAGGGGCATTACAATTAGCAGACATAATGTTGGGGGGGCATGGGGAGGGCTGTACAACTCAGAGAAAACAAGTAGTGATTCTATAGCATCTCACTATGCTGATGGACAGTGAATGTAATGGGTTGGTGGGGGGGACCTGATGAAGGGGTTGTTTAATAACCATAATATTGCACATGTAATTGTCGATTAATGATAATAAAATAAAGTATATTAATAAAAATAAATAAATTAATCAAATCTAAAAAAAAAGGAAATGTGTATAGAACAGGAAAGAGAAGGCTGAATAAGTAGTGAGGCAGAAATCTCCTCCCAATCCCACATATAACATGAAAATACAGCAAATACAACTAACCTGAAAGAGCAATCAGAAAAAATATGCAACAGATCCCCTACATCTGAACAAAAGAGAAGACCTCACAGAAAAGGGTAAAGTACCAAAGCCACGAACCAGCCAGACCCAAGCCCTCCCCAGCTCACATGAAGGAGCAAGAGAAATACAGTGGGGAGGGAGTAGAAGCCCAGGACTGCTAAATACCCATGCCTGGGGATCTCCTCAGGGAGTATGAACCCACATTACATGGTGCTCTGTAGATTAGAGGTCCTGGAAAACAAAGACAGGCAAAATATTCAGAGAGACTGAGATTCAAGCCTCTTATGGACAACAGATATCCACAGCCTACCACTCAGGGGCAAAAGAAAGGCAGGCACTTTGAAAACTTCCGCATAGCGAGAGAGGTGCTAAAAGGGAAATGATTACACAGAGCTTGCTGTTCAGGAGAAAGAGCAGGTGGACATAATTGTAATGGCACATTCAGCCCAGAAGATGGAGAATTTTCAATAACTTTAGATGCTCCATCACCTTGGCTGGAGGCACAGTGCTGAGGCCTCCCACTGCGATATGCAACCTGCAACTCCTTCCTCCCGGCCCACACCAATCCACCATGCCAGCCAGAGAACAGCCCCACCTATGACAACTACAGGGGGGAAATGCAGAGGCTCCTCCCTGTGTTGTTGGCCCACTGGACCTGGCAGTGGAGGCAGGAACTACAGCAAGGAAGCAGCTCTTTCCTGCCAGCAGGCGCTAGTACCACATGCATATGAACCTCACCACCACTCCAAGTGCTGGGCAGCTCCAGAGGGTAGAGCTTTTGGGCACTAGAGAGTACAGTCTAAACAGAGTTATTATTCTGTAGTAATCATGATAAATATGAAACAGCAGAAAAATTTTATACAAAGCAGAATCCCTCACACACCAGAAAGAGGGCTAACTGAAACTGAAATCACCAATTTTCTTAATAAAGATTTCAAAATAAAAATCATAAATGTGCTCACAGAGCTAACGAAACTATTCAAGATCTCAGGGATGACTTCCAAAAGACAGAAATTTTGAAAAATACAGTATCTGAAATGAAACATACAATGGAGCGATTTAAAAGCACAGTAAAAGAGGTAGACAAGATGGTAAATGGAAAAGAAATTAGAGAACAGGAATACAAAGAAGGTGAGGTACAGAGAGAAAAAAGGATCCCTATGAATGAATGAATAATAAGACAACTCTGCAAATAATCCAAACAGACAGTATTTGCATTATAGGGTTACCAGAAGAAGAAGAAGAGAGAAAAAGGGATAGAATATCTCTTTGAGGAAATAATTGCTGAAAACTTCCCAAATAGTGTCTCAGCCTATGGAGGTGCACATCTCCCAACACAAAGGACCCAAGGAAGAAAACATCAAGACATATAATTAAAATGACAAGAATCAAGGACAAGGACAGAGTATTATAAGCAGCCAGAGAGTGAAAAAAGATCATCTACAAAGGAAAACCGATCAGGCTATCATCAGACTCCTCGGCAGAAATCTTACAGGCCAGAAGGGAGTGGCATGATATATTTAATGCAATGAAACAGGAGGGCCTGGAACCATGAATGCTCTACCCACCGAGATCATTTAAATTTGAAGTAGGGATTAAACAATTTCCAGATAAGCAAAAGTTGAGGAAATTTGCCTCCCATAAACCTTGTCTACAGTAAGTTTTAAAGGGGCTGCTATAGATGAAACTGTTCCTAAGGCTAAATAGCTGTCACCAGAGAAAATAAAACCACAGTAAAGGAAGTAGACCAATTAATTATTAAACAAACGCAAAATTAAGTCACCTATGTGCAAAGTCAGTCAAGGGATGCACAGAGAGTACAGAAAACAACACCTGACATATAAAGAGTGGAAGAGGAAGAAAAAGAAGGGAGGAAAAAAGAGAACCTTTAGATTGCATGTGAAATAGGAAAATAAGTGAGTTAAGTAAGACTGTTAGATAATAAAGAAGCTGCCCTTGAACCTTTGCTAACCATGAATCTAAAGCCTGAATTGGCAATAGGTACATACCTATTGGTAATAACCGTAAATGTAAATGGACTTAATGCAACAATCGAAAGATACAGAGTTACAGAATGGATTAAAAAAACAAGACTCATCTAATATGCTGCCTACAAGAGACTCACTTCAAACACAAAGACATACATAGACTAAAAGTGAAAGGATGAAAGAAGATATTTCATGCAACTAATAGGGATTAAAAAGCAGGAGTTGCATCAGACAAAATAGACTTCAAAACAAAGAAAATAACAAGAGATAAAGAAGGACATTTCATAATGATAAAAGGATCAGTCCAACAAGAGGATGTAACTGTTATAAATATCTATGCAACCAATATAGGAGCATCTATGTATGTGAAACAAATATTAACAGAATTAAAGTGGGGAACAGAATGCAATGCATTCATTGTAGGAGATTTCAACACTCCACTTGCCCCAAAGGACAGATCAACCAGACAGAAAATAAGTAAGGAAACAGAGGGCATGAACAACACAATAGAACAGATAGACCTAACAGACATCTACAGAACACTGCACCCAAAAGCAACAGGATACACATTCTTCGCAAGTGCACATGGAGCACTTTCCAGAATAGATCACATACTAGGTCACAAAAAGAACCTCACTAAATTCAGAAGGATTGAAATAGTACCAAACAACTTTTCAGACCACAAAGATATGAAGCTAGAAATTATGCAAAGGAAAAAAAAAGCCCACGAAAACATGGAAGCTTAACATGCTCCTAGATAATTAATGGATGAAAGACTAAATAAAAATAAAGATAAAGCAATATATGGAAATAAATGAAAACAACAGCTCAACACACCAAAATCTGTAGGATGCAATGAAAGCCGTTTGAAGAGGAAGGTATATAGCAATACAGGTTTACCCCAGTCTTGCCCTTTTGTTCAACATAGTATTAGAAGTCCTAGCCACAGTTATTAGGCAAGAAAAAAAAAATTAAAATTGGAAAGGAAAGAGTCAAACTGTCACTATTTGCAGATGACATGAAATATCTATAGATGACCTTAAAGACTCCACCAAAAACCTATTAGAATTAATAAGTTAATTCAGTGAAGTCAACGGATATAAAATCAATTAGAGAAATTTGTTGAATTTCTATATACAAATAATGAACTAGTAGAAAGTTAATTTAAGAAAACAATCCCATTTGCAATTGCATCAAAAAGAATAAAATACCTAGGAATAAATCTAAAGAGGTAAAAGACTTGTACTCTGAAAACCAGAAAACACTGATTAAAAAAATAAAATATGACACAAATAAAAAGCTATTTCAATGCTCATGCATAGAAAGAATAGAGCTAAAACTGCCATACTGCACAAAGAAACCAACAGACTCAATGCAATCTCTATTAAAATACTAATGGCATTTTCCCCTGAAATAGAACAATTAATCCTAAAATTTATGTGAAAATACCCTGAATATCCTAAGCAACCTTGTGGAAGAACAAAGCTGGAGGTACCATGCTCTGATTTCAAGCTGTACTACAAACAGTATTGTTTTGGCACAAGAAAAGATACATAGACCAATGGAACCGAATAGTAAACCCCCATAAATAGTCAATTAATATATGAAAAAGGAGGTAAAAATATGCAATAGAGAAGAGACAGTCTCTTCAATAAATAATCTTTGGAAACTGAACAGCTACCAAAGAATGCAAAAAGAATAACACTGTGTCATTGTCTTATATTATACACAAAAGTAAGCTGAAAATGGATTAAAGACATAAACATAAGATCTGAAACTATAAAACTACTAAAAGAAAACATGGGCAATGAACTCTTGAACATCAACATTATAAATTTTTTTATGGTGTCTCCACAGGCAAGAGAAACAAAAGCAAAAATTAACAAGTGGGACTACATCAAACTAAAAAGCTTCTTCACAGCAAAGAAAACCATCAACAAAACAAAAAGGCAACCTACTGAATAGGAAAATATACTTGCAAGTGATATATCTGATAAGGGGTTAGTATTCAAAACATAAAAAGAACTCATGTGACTCAACAGCAAAGAATGAATCTGATTTAAAAATGAGCAAATGACATGAAGAGCCATTTTTCAAAGACATGAAAAGATGCTCAAAAAATCACCAATCATGAGGGAAATGAAAACCAAAACGACAGTGAGATCTCACTTCCCACCAGTCAGAATAGCTAATATCAACAAGCAAAGAAATGACAAGTGATGGTGAGAATGTAGACTAAAGGGAACTTCCGTACACTGCTGGTGGTACTGTAAATTGATTCAGACACTGTTGAAAGCAGTATGAAAAATTTTTTAAAAACTAAAAATACAAATATCATATGACCCATTAAGTCCACTTAAGGGAATCTACCTAAAGAGAACAAATCATTAATTCAAAAATATATATGCAGCACTATGCTTACTTATTTTTTTAATTGAAGTATCATTGATACACAATCTTAAATTGGTTTCAAATATACAACACAGTGGTTCAGCAGTTACCCATATTAAATCCTCACCCCACTAGCACAATTGCTATCTGTTAACATAGAAAAATGTTACAGAATCATTGACTATATTTCTTCATGCTATACTAGCATCCCCACGGCCAACTTATGATTGAGAATTTTTGTGCCCTTTTGTCCCCCTTCGCCTCCCCACCACCCCACATTAACCTTTCTCCCCACGGTAATGTACCACATCTTCTTTATCCATTCATCTATTGACGGACACTTAGGTTGCTTCCATGTCTTGACTCTGTAAATAATGTGGTGATAAACATAAGGGTGCATAAATCTCTTCAAATCAGGGATTTTATTTTCTTCAGGTGAATTTCTAAAAGTGGAATTACTGGGTTGAATAGTATTTCTGGTTTTGGTTTTTTTGAGGAACGTCCATACTGCTTTCCATACTGGTTTTATCAATTGACATTCCCACCAACAGTGCTACAAGGGTTCCCATTTCTCCACATCCTCACCAGCACTTGTTATTTCTTGTCTTTTGGATAGTGGCCATTTAGACTGGTATGAGGTGATGTATCATTTTGGTTTTGATTTGCATTTCCTTGATGATTAGCAATGTGGAGGATCTTTTCATGTGCTTGTTGGACATCTATATTTCTTCTCTGGAGGAATGTCTGTTCAGTTCCTCTGCCCATTTTTTTTCTTCTCTGGAGGAATGTCTGTTCAGTTCCTCTGCCCATTTTTTAATTGGGTTGTGTTTTTGGTGTTGAGTCATATGAGTTCTTTATATATTAACTCCTTATCAGATAAATCACTTACAAATATATTGTCCCATTCCATAGGTTGCCTTTTTGTTTGTTGATGGTGTCCTTTGTGGTAAAGAAGCTTTTAAGTTTGATATAGTCCCATTTGTTCATTTTGGCTTTGTTTCCCTCGTCCAAGAAGATGTGTCTAGAAACAAATTTCCCATGCTTATGTTCAAGAGATTTTTACCTGTGTTTTCTTTTAAGGGTTTTATGGTTTCATGTCTTACATACATGTCTTTGATCCATTTTGAATTTACTTTTGTGTATGGAGTTAGACAATAATCCAATTTCATTCCCTTGCATGTAGCTGTCCAGTTTTGCCAACAACAGTTATTGATGAGGCCGTCATTTCCCCATTGTAAATTCATGGGTCCTTTATTGTATATTAATTGACCATATATGTATGCATTTATATCTGGGCTCTGTATTCTGTTCAATTGATCTATGGGTCTGTTTGTACAGGTACCATACTGCTTCGATTACCATAGTAGTATAGCTTGAAGTCAGGGAGTGTAATACCCTCAGCTTTGTTCTTTCTCATGATTGCTTTGACTATTTGAGGTCTTTTGTGATTCTGTAAGAATTTTATAACTATTTGTTCTAGTTCATTGAAGAATGCCATTGGCATTTTGATAGGTATTGCACTGAATCTGTAGATTGCTTTAGGCAGGATAGTCATTTTGACAATATTCTTCCTATCCATGAGCATGGGGTGTATTTCCATTTATTGGCGTCTTCTTTAATTTCTCTCATGAGTGTCTTGTAGTTTCAGGGTATACGTCTTTCACCTCCTTGGTTAGGTTTATTCCTAGGTACTCATTTTTTGATGCAATTGTGAATGGAATTGTTTTCCTAATATCTCTTTCTGCTAGTTCATCGTTAGTATATAGGAATGCAACAGATTTCCTGTGTATTAATTTCGTATCCTGCAACTTTGCTGAATTCAGTTATTAGTTCTAGTAGTTTTGGAGTGTACTCTTTAGGGTTTTTTATGTACAATATCATGTCATCTGTAAACAGTGACAGTTTAACTTCTTCCTTACCAATTTGGATGCCTTTTATTTCTTTGTGTTGTCTGTTTGCCATGGCGAGAACCTCCAGTACTATATCGTATACAAGTGGTGAGAGTGGACATCCTTGTCTCTTTCCTGATCTGAAGGTAGTTTTCAGCTTTTCACCATTAAGTGTGATGTTAACTGTGGGTTTTATGTTGAGTTACGTACCTTCTACACCCATTTTGTTGAAAATTTTATCATGAATGGATGAATTTTGTTGAATGTTTTTTCAGCATCTGTTAAGATGATCATGTGGTTTTTATTCATTTTTTATTGTTAACATGATGTATGATAATTGATTTAGGAATATGCCATCTTTGCATCCTTTGAATAAATCCCACTTGGTCATGATGGATGATCCTTTTAATGTATTTTTCAAATTGCTGCTAATATTTTGTTGAGGATTTTTGCATCTATGTTCATCAGTAATATTGGTCCATAATTTTCTTTTTTTGTAGTGTGTTTGCGTGGTTTTGGCATTAGAGTGATGCTGGCCTCATAGAATGAGTTTGTAAGTATTCCCTCCTGTGCTAATTTTTGGAATACTTTAATGATGGGTATTCGATTTTCTTTAAATGTTTGGTAGAATTCATCTGTGAAGCCATCTGGTGATGGACTTTTCTTTGTTGGGAGTTTTTTTATTACCAATTCAATTGCATTGCCGGTGATTGGTCTGTTAGATTTTGTTTCTTCCTGGGTCAATCTTGGAATGCAGCCTTTTTCTAGGAATTTGTGCATTTTTTCTATGTTGTCCAACTTATCAGTATATAATTTTTCATAGTATTTTCTAACAGTTCTTCCTATTTCTGTGGTGTCCATTGTGATTATTTCTTCTTCATTTCTGATTGCTTACATGTGTACACTCTATTTTTTTCTTGATAAGTTTAGATAGGGGTTTATCTATTTTGTTTATATTCTCAAAGAACCAGCTCTTGGTTTCATTGATTTTTTTTTCTATTATTTTATTTCTGCTCTGATATTAATTATGTCTCTCCTTCTACTAACTTTGGGTTTCATTTGTTCTTCTTTTTCTAGTTTCATTAACTGTATGTTTAGATTATTTGGGGTTTTTCCTGTTTCTTGAGGTAGGCCTGTATTGCTACATACTTCTTCTTAGAGCAGAATTTGAAGTGTCCCACAAATATTGGACTGTTGTATTTTGTTTTTATTTGCTTCCATGTGTTACTTGATTTTTCTTTTAGTTTGGTCACTGATCCATGGATTATTTCGAAGCATGCTGTTTAGCCTCCATGTGTTTGTAGGTTATTTTGTTTGTGTAATTTATTTCTAATTTCATACCTTTATGGTCTGAGAATTTCTTGATACAATCTCAATCTTTTGAATTTGTTGAGGTTCTTTTTGTGGCCTAGTATGTGATCTTTTCTGGAGAACATTCCATGTATACTTCCATGTATACTCTACATGTATCCTGCTGCTTTTGTATGGAATGTTCTGTAGATATCTGTTAAGTCCATTTGATCTAATGTATTGTTTAGTGTTTCTGTTTCCTTGTTTATTTTGTCTGGTTGATCAGTCTTTTGATGTGAGTGGTGTGTTAAAGTCTCCTAAAATGAATGTGTTGCAATCTATTTCCCCTTTTAAATCTGTATATTTTTGCATATTTAGATGCTCCTGTATTGGGTGCATAAATATTTATAATGGCTATATCCTCTTGTTGGACTGCCCCTTTATCATTATATAATGTCCCTCTTTGTCCCTTACTTTGTTTCGAAATCTATTTTGTCTGATATAAGTACAGCCATCCCTGCTTTTTTCTCCCTATTATTTGCATGAAATACCTTTTCATCCCTTCACTTCTAGTCTTTGTATGTCTTTGGACCTAAAATGAGTCTCCTGTAGGCAGCATATAGATTGGGCTTGTTTCTTTATCCATTCTGCCACCTATGTCTTTTGATTTGTGCATTCAGTCCATTAACATTTAAGGTAATTATTGATAGGTATGTACTTACTGCCATTTTTATTAATCATTTTCTGGTTGTTTTCATAGCCACTTCTCTGTTCCTTTCTTCCTCTCATACTTTCCTTTTTATTTGAATATTTTCTTTAGTGTTGTGGTCAGATTTTTTAACTTTTTCTTTATCTATTATAGGCTTTAGGTTTATGGTTAAAGGTTCAAGGATAGTTTCCTGACTATATTACAGTCTACATTAAGTTTCTGATTGCTCTATTTCAAACACAATCCAGAGGTAACTTTTTGTTTTTTCCTTCTACATACTTTTTGATAGATGTCATAATCTGCACTTTTTGTATAGTCCTTGATTGATTACAGTCTTAGTTGGTTTTACTACTTTTGTTTTAATTTCATATTTTCTTGATAATTAATTCATCTATTACCTTCCTATGGATTTAATTTCACTGGTGAAAACTATTTAGACTTAGAACATTTCCATCTACAGCAGTCCCTTTACCATATCCTTTAATACTGGTTTTGTTGTTATAAATTCTTTGAGCCTTCATGTATCTGGAAATTGCTTACTCCCGGCCTCAAATTTAAATGATAATCTTGCTAGATAGAGGATTATTGGCTGAAGGCCCTTCTGTTTCAGTACATTGAATATTTCATGCCACTCCCTTCTGGCCTGTAAAGTTTGTACTGAGAAGTCTGCTGATAACATAATGGGGTTTCCATTATAATCTTTTTCTCTCTCTCTGCCGGTTTTCAATATTTTCTCCTTATCCTTAACCTTTGTCATTTTCATTATTAAATGTCTTGGTGTTGTATTCCTGAGGTTCCATTTGTTAGGGGCTCTCTAACTTCCAGGACCTGAGTGTATATTTCCTTCCCTAGACTGGGGAAGTTTTCAAGTTATTTCCTCAGAGAGACTTTTTACTCCTTTGTCTCTCTCTTCTCCTTCTGGTACTCTATGTGAATATTGTTTCATTTGGAGTGTCACACAGATCTTTTATCATGTTTTCATTCCTAGAGATTCCTTTTTCTTTCTGTTCCTCACCTTTGTTGATTTCCTGTCTAATTTCGATCTCATTGTCTCCTCTACTTGCAACAATCTATATTTATTCCCTCCATTGTATTTTTCATTTCAGTTACTGTATTCTTTAGCTCTGAGTGGCTCTTTTTCAACTCTTGTATCTCTTTTGTTTTAGTCCTCCCTGAGATCTTCAATACTTTCCTGAAGATCTGAGCATGACTGTTATTCATGCAAAGTGAGCATGACTGTTACTTTAAAACCTTTTCAAGAATATTGGTAATCTCTGTTTCTTTTAGGCCTCTTTCTGGTGCCTTATCCTGTAATTTTTGTTTTGAACATATCCTCTACCTCCTCATTTTGTCAGGGTTTCCATGTTACTTCCTTTTTATTACATGGATCTGCTATGCTTTCCAGATCTAGAGAATAATGGGTTTATGAAGAAGGAAGGCATCCTGTGGTACCCAGAAGTTCAAGACTCTTTCCTTTCCAGTTCCTGGTTCTCTTTTGCTGGAGCCCCAGTTACGGTTGGTAGACAATGAGCATGGCCAACTTTCTGCCTGCCAAGAGTGGTTTATTTTATTCTGCTACAGTCTTAAGCTTGCCTCAGCCAGCCCTTTGTGATCAGAACAGTGGCTTCTGCTGGGATTGTTGTGGATGGGGCCGCCCTCTGCCTATCCTGCTTTGATGGTGGGACTACTGGGTTAAAAGGGTAGGCGTAATAGTGACATGGCTCTGGGGTGGCCCAGAGGCCCTGGGGCAGACATACAACATGGTGAGTCATGCAGTGCCAGAACACATAGCTAAAGTGAGGCAAACAGTACTGTGCTTGGCTGTCTGTGGGGAGGAAGGAGTGCTCAGAGCTGGGTCCTGCAGGTGCCTCTCTAACAGGACTGAAACAGGGACTAGAAAGCTAGGAAATCCTCCCTCTGCCTGTCATACAGCCAAATCTAATGCTGCTGCACCACTGGGCTGCTGCACTAGCAATGCTCAGGGAAGTGCCTTGGAGTTAAGCTGCCAGTGAGGGGTGGAGCATCTGGGGCTCCCAAGAGTACCTGACTGCTGTTGAGCTGAGGGAGGGATATGGAGGTATCATCCACTAGCCCTTTCTCCTGCAGTGAGAACTCCATCCAACCTCACCCCTTTGGCACCTCTCCTGCTGCTGACAAATCTTTGAAACTGCTTCCTCCGTGTTGTCTCAGTGGGACCAGTGGAGTGCTTGTCCTCCACAAGTGGCTGGAGTCTCGCATCCCATAGTACTCCTTGTGTCCCTGGTGTCCAGCCCTGCTAATCTCTAGAACCCAATGCAATGTGGACTCGTGTTCCCTGAGCAGATCTTCAGGGCCAGGTGTGCAGTGTTCCTGAGCACCTATCCCCTCCCCACTACATTCCTCTTCCTCCAGCCTATGGGCTGTGATGGGGGAAGGGCTTGAATCCTGCTTGATTAAGTGTCTGCCACTTTACCCTTTTCTGTGTGGTCTTCTCTTCATCAGGTGGGCGGTCTGTTCTGTAGTCTTCAGGTCACTTTCAGGTTTAGTTATATTTACTGTAGTTGTTCCCTTGGTGTGTGTGTGGGAAGAGGTTTCCTCCTTGCCTCTCTACTCCACTATCTTTTCCCCCCTCTTCTTATTGTAGCATTATTTGCAATAGCCAGATATGGAAGTAACTGAAGTGTACATCAATATACACACACAATGAAATATTACTCACCTATAAAAAGGAATGAAAGCTTGCCATTTATGAAAACATGGATGGAGCTACAAGGTACTATGCTAAGTGAAATAGGTCAGAGAAAGACAAATAGCATATGATTTCATTAAATATGTGATCTAAAATACAAAACAAGTTAACAAATAAAACAGAAATAGACTCATAAACACAGAGAACAGACTCGTGGTTGCCACAAGGGAAGTGGGTATAATAGGTTAAGGGGATAAAGAGGTATAAACTTAAAAACAATTTAGTCACAGGACGAGAAGTATAGCATAGGAAATACGACACATAATATTGTAATATTTTTGTATGATGACGTATGGTAACTACACTTACCACGTGAGCATTTAATAATATATGTAAGTGATGAATCACTAAGATATGTATCTAAAACCAATATTGTATATAAACTATATTTCAATAAAAATTTGTTTTAAAAAAAGATACTATGCTGGTTTTGAAGATATTGTTTCTCAATTTCAAATCCTCTGCTCTCAGCTTTGGGACCCTAGGGCTGGGATTCAGGAAATGAATTTCCTGTTTGCACAGCTGAATAAGGGCACTAGTAGGAGCCTGGGTGGCTCAAGGGGACAAGAGCAGCTGCTCTTGGCAGGCCTGCTGCTGCTGTCGCTCTTCTTTCCAGTTCCTGTGAGTGTCACTCCAGCCATACTTCCTTACCCTAGCAGCAGCAAGTCCAGGTTTCTGTTCTCTATCACTTAAAAAGCCAGCCTCATGGTGCACTAGCTGGCAGTATGCAGAAAAACCCTGAGCTCCCTAGGATTCCTCCCCCAAACTTCTAAGATTTAGTAATTCCCACTTTATTCTTCTAGCCCTAAAGTGGGGTGGTTGCTTCCTGTATAGTTTCTATTTTTATGATATGTTACTGCTTTGTTTTCTGCCTTTCAGTCTTCAACACGTAGTTTGAAATTTTTTATATGAAATATCTTCTTTTAAAATAACAAGTGATTTTGACTGGACCCCAACTGACAGAGATTAAGTATTTGACAGCATGTTGTCCTGATTTATATTAAGGCTTTAATAGTATTAGTTATTATCAGTGTCATGCTAACCCAACCTGCACTCTGTAATATTATTCAGGACAGAGCACAAGTGTTTATTATTGATGAAATTTTGGTAGCATTTATTTGTGGTACATTATTTAAGTACACACACTTGTCTTAAGTACAATATCTGGAAAACATTTAGAAGAGTGTCTGGCACATAGAATATATATGTGTATATACACACACATTATATAAATTTAATAAAAGATTAAATAAGAGAAGAAATAAAAAGATAATATGTTACTATCTTCTGTAAGTAGGTAGATACACTCTTGAAAAATCCACAGCGATCCTATATTTGCTACATTTGTCTCCTAGCACTCATTCAACCACAAATATTCATTGTTACAGGTCTCTCTTTTCATGGTTCTTATGGGGGGAATGTCTCTGCTACCAATTAGCAAACTTCAAAACTTCACGTTGGTTAATTTGGTCTTACATCTTCCCTGTTATCCAAGTGCTAAATAGGTGTATGACAGTCAACACCATGTTCATCTAATTTGCAAGACCTTATGTAAGCATATGTTGATACTTGCATTTGTATCACACTGGGTTGGGGATAGCTTCTTACCACTTGCCTTATTTGATCTCTACAAAGAAATCATGTTTTACATTAAAAATTTTTTTTTGAAGTACAGTATCTGCTCATACCACCATAACTCACTGGATATTTTATTTGATTAGAATTGAAAACAATCAACATTTCTCTTGGATGATATGTGAGATTCATCATATATAAAAATTTTAATAGCTCAGAGAAGATAATATTCTATTCCAAAATTGTGAACACCTGAATGATTGGTATATTTCTGTATGAAATTGGCATTTTTGTACTTTTTCTCTGAAATCTTATCAGAACTTCTATTACTTTGTGGGTTTGTCTGTGAGTGTTGCATATGTACATGCTATTAAACCTACTCTGGGCAAAAATGATTCCTTTAATTTTCCCTTAAAAAATATAGTTTTCCCATAAATAATGCTACTGCTTTTTAAAGGTCATATGATAGGCATTTGGTTAACATATTCATAGGGAACACCTTTTATTCCACCAGAGAAATCCTGTAACATTCATCTGTTCCTCCACATCTAGATCAAGTCAGAGTCAGTAGGACTTCTGATGTTTTGAGTGTTTGTAATGGACACCATGGAACCCTGAAATCAAGGGTTCCTAACCAATCTCATGTTGTATTTATCACATTCCCCACAACTGTGAATTTTTTCCTAGGATTTCATTAAGTATGACATAAACATTACTGGAAAATAGTTTATGAGCCCTGCTGTGTGTTCTCTGTCAGCCATTGACAATTTTCTCAGTTGTTTGCTTACATTGAAAAGTTTTTTCTAATTATCAGACAGACATAAATACACCAATTCCTTAGGCAATCACCCTCTAGATAAACTGATTTCCATAAATGTTTCAAGTTATAAGTGTACAGCCTGGAGATCTATTTTTTAAGATGATTTAGAATTCACTGTAACAAGGTATGTTCTGATTCTCCCAGCAAGAACAGAGGTTCTGCAATCTACTTTAAAATGCCAAACATTGGCATTTAAAATGCCAAAGACCTTCACAGACATTTCCTAGACTTGTATTTTAAACACAAAGGAAAAGAAAGAAAGGCTTCTAATACTAAAGATGGAATCTAATGTTTCTTTTCCCAAATGAAACAAAACAAATGGGTTTTTCTTGTGGGTTTGTTAAGAACTATCAAGAGTGAGACAAGGCCCTTGACTTACCTGTAGAAAAATACTAACTATAATTCTGATTCTCTGAGTCTAGGCTGTGACATTTAGCCAAGGACCAGTTTAATTTCAATTACACATCCTGATCTTGAACTCCCATCATTTCTTTTTATTTCCAAATTACAACTTACTATTTTTTTTCTTTTCAGTAAATCCAAACCAACATTTTATCTGGAAGTTTACAGAGGAGGAAGTAGAAACTATGATATAACAATGAAATCATGGTAATTTTCATAAACAACAAAGCCTAGCCACTGTGAACTGACTGGGCTTGTTAATGAAGCCTTATTGACTATTGGTAGGGTATGCTATGCTTCCTAAAGTCCCCAATTAAAACCAGCATCATTTTGCTGGCATTTCTCTATGAGTTTTCTATTTAAATGAGTTCTTTAGCTGGTTAACCACTTACTCCCTTAGACAATGATACACCGGGTAGGTCCTCTTCATGTGCTTGGGAGGGGGGAATAGAAGCAAGGAGGCAGGAGTGAGAGAAATCCCAGCTGTGTGGCTGAAGGAACTTTAAGGGCACCAAACAAGAGCTGTGGCTGGACTGGAAGACTTAAAACATCATTTGTCACTGACCTCACAATTTTGTGTGGGGCCAGTACTATGTAACAAATAAGATATTGAGGACACATATTTTTAACTTACATTTTAAATGTCCTATGACTCTTGCTCAACAGTAATAAAGAAACATATATAAAGATTCTACTATATTGAGGCACTTGGATGTCTTTGATCCTTTTGGAGGAAGGAGGCAGGAAAAGTTGACTGAAAGCAGAGAATGAGGAAGAAGAGATCAGAGGTTGTTAGTTACAGATTAACTGCAAAGAGGAGACTTTGACACTGTAACTGGAGTTGGTTTGTACAACCAGTCTGATAAAATTAAAGAAAACCAGGCAAATTCACCAAATATTCTATTATAATGTACAGCATTCTTCATTATTTACTCTTTTTTATACTCTGTATGTGTCTGTGAGAGAAAACCATGCTCTCCAATAAAAGTGACTTATGAGTTAGTTATAATGGTATCCAAACCCATAGAAATAAGTTAAAGATATACAACAGCTTTAGGTTTTGTAAAGACAAAATAGTTCTTTCTTTTTTGTATACATGAAAGAAAAAATGTTTAAATAATGCATTAGCTTTTTTCCTCAAATTTTGTGTGTGGGAAAACACTAGGGGACACTGTGACTTTATAATAAAATGAGCATACATTTTTGAGTCCACATTAACCCTAAGACTTGAAAATTTAGCATTTAGTGTTAAGCTACATTTACTTTTGGGGACAACAGAAACTACTATAGAGTTGGTTTCAGGTTTAAAAAAAGATTAAAAGGTTAAAATATTTATTATACTAGTCGACTCAAATTTCTTTCTATTGTATGACAAGATATTCAGTAAGATCTTCATTATGCAGCAGAAAATCTGTTTACAAGTCTTCATCATCTAAGATGTTGTCGCTGGTTTCTAGATTTTTCTAGATGGTTTATTCATTAAGTTAACATAGTTCATGTCTATTCCTTGTCCATCTAAATTTTAAGCAAAGTAGCATTTCCCATTTATATATATATTTTTTAGAAAACTAAAAAGACCTGATTTGTGTTCAATTATGTGTACAGGGTGATTTTACGGGTATCTTAGCAGTTTTCCTCCATTATGCAAGCTTCCATGCAGGAATCCTAGAGACGCATTCAACTATTCTACTAGAGTTCTTTTCCCTTCCAAAGCATTTGATCTGTGGTTTAAATCATGGGAAATTGTCTATGTTAAAATAGTCATAGATGTGTGTGTAATAATAAATTTAGCTGGGCTTTGTCCCCGGTTCCTAGGAAGTAGCTTCTAAACACTTGGAATTTCCTGAGTGATTAGGTTGTCTTCATTATCCAGGGTGGGCCCCAAGGATAACACCTGATAGTTTATGATGATGAAATGACTCATGGTGCATCCCTCCATAGTTTATACTAACATGGTTTGTGTTAGTGATGGATGACTCAGGATGGGGGTGCTGGTCATATCAGAAAAACAAGCCACATAATTAGATGGTTGGGGCTTCAAACCATGTGATATCATCCCAATCTCTGGGGAAGGAAAGAGAGCAGCTGACTGAATCATTGTCAGTGTGCCTGAACTCAATCAACCATGCCCACATAATGAAAACCAATGAAAACTCAAGGCACTAAAGCTTAGGTAATCTTCCCTGGTTGGCAAAACTGAGTATCATCACACATCACACATGGGAGACTGCTGCTTCCTGAGGGCATGGAAGCTTCGTGTTTGGTACCTCCCCAGACCTCATCCTATGTACTTCTCCTTTTGGCTGATTCTGATTTACATCCTTTCTCCATAATAAAACCGTAGTTATAAATACGGTATTTTCCTGAGCTCTGTGAGTCATTCTAGCTAATTATCAAATATGAGATAGTAGAGAGAACTTCTAAATTTGTAGCGAGCTGGTCAAACTTTGGGGGCCATATGACCCTCAAACCTGTGGCTGGTTTTTAAAGTGAGGGCAGACTTGTGCAGGGCTGTCCCTTTGAGTTTGACAAGTTCATTGCAACATATCAGGCAAAAAGCCCACATTTCTGATTAGTTTAACATGTTCTGATAGATATTTGGATTTTTTTCTCAAAATCTCTGTATAATTCTCTCCCATATTTCCCTTAGGTGTTAGTGACACTTGCTTACAAATACCTCTTTTCAGTTAAGCATTGAGTCAATTCTATTTCTCCCAGAACAGTAATCTATTCTATGGCTTATATATGAAAATATTGGTTTCAAGATTGTGACCTCCTTTAGGTGTACGAGGTTCTCATGGGAGGAGAGTGCATTGTAGCATCTTTCTTTTTAAATCTGAGCTGCTCATTCTCCTGTTCTGCCTTCAGAGAGTGTTACCCAGAGGCAACAGGTTGAGGGAAATGCGGCGTCTTAGGCAAGTGCTGCATATTAGTTCTATCCCAGTTTTGAAGAGGGGCCCCCAGATAATCTGACAGCAATGGAACAATGAGACTGACATTTTAAGGTTCTACCCAACCTGACAAACAGTGGACAGTTTACATGTTTTTTTTCCATCTAAACATCTTCTCCCCCATTTTCTATTAGCATCCTGATTTCCCTAATCTGAGGGTAATTTCCCTCTTTCAAGTAGACTTGAGAGAGGCAGTGTCTATCCTCACAGCTGCTCCCATCGCCATGGTGCAATCAGAAGGGCAGATAGGTGACCTAAATTCTGCCAGCTGGGAGCTCGGTAGGTGACATAAAGTTATAGAGATAGTTAAAAGTCAGTCAGTTTTATGTAGGCCAAAGTGTTCCTCTCTTAGTTTCTATGAGTTGCTCAAATCTTCCCAATAAACTTTATTTTTTCCCTTAGGTAGGCAGTCAGATTTTGTTGCCTATAATCAAGAATACTGATTCACTAGGTCTTCAGATAGTGACTTATAATTGTGTTTAAAGGTCAGCAAATTCCCTAGGATAGAATATACCTGTTAGGTAATAGCTTTAAATAGAATAATGTCCATAGGACCAGACTAGGGATAGAAAGAATTAGAGTATGTTAGTAAAGCAAGGATTGCTTCAAACATTTAGAAAATATACAAATGACCTCAACAATAGTCTGACTTGGAGCATGGCATGGAATACAGGCAGGAATAACACAAGAGTCAAAGGTGAGTGCAGAGTAAAGGGAAAATATAACAATTAGGTTATTCAAAGATATTTTAGCTTGAAGAGGAAAAAGGGTGAAAATATGTGTTAGGGTATGAAACATTATGTTACAACTCAAAAGTACTAATGCTCTAACATATGTCTAACACTATAATACTGCCTTTTTTCTCTCTTAAAAACAGAAGATGAGGTTAGAAATAAATCACATCCTAAAAAAAGATTCTAATTGAGAAGAGTTATTTAAGGGCAGAGGGTGGTTGAAAGTTCCTATGGAAGATATATAGAAGAATTTTTTTTTCCACTCTGGAATGGTTTAGACTGATTCTGAATTCTGTATAAGCAAATATTATTATAAAATATAAAAATCTTTCAAAGGAATCTCCACTACATAGAACAACACATTAATATGTAATCAGAGGAACGATGATATTATCAACACTTTGGATCTAGTTAGAAATGCAGAATTGCAGGTCCCCCTCCAGATCTATTAATTAAGACTTGCATTTTAACAATATCCCCAAGTGATTTGTATGACAAGTATTGGTGTAAAGCACAGAGCAAATATTCTATTGAGTTCAAATGTCTTGATTTCTAAGCTACTTTTTACAAGTTGGGAAGGCCATTTTAGAACATGAATTAAATTGCTTAGTTCACTTAGTATTAAACATGCAGTGAAGGCCTACACTGAAAGAATTAATTATAGACAAATTATATTCCAGGGTGAAACTATGCAGTCACTTGAACTAAATTTCAGATTCAAATCTAGACAATTAAGATAATTTTAGTGAAGTCAATCTTCTAATCCCTGTGATCATAGTATAGAAAGCCAGAATAAAGTCCAGAATGCCTTAATTTTAAACAAAAGGGATTTATTTAGTTACAAAAAGTACATCCCTTATAATAATATAGGGCAAAGACTACTTTTTACCATACTTAAATAATTTCAATTTGAAGAATTTAACATATGTTTTAAATACATGATACACACACACTCAGACTCAAGCATGTAGATACATAGGCAAGCATTTATCTCCAGACTCCAAAATGTATGCTTTTGCACAGTCCCCTCCTAAATTGTATGTACAATGCAGTAGAATATAGTGGAGATGATGAACTTTCATGACTGGGTTATGAAAAACATTGACATGGCCAATGTGATGCCTTGGATCACTAGCTCTGGAGTATGCCAGCCACCTTGTCATGAGAGCACTCAAGCAGCCCTAGCGTGTGGTGAGGAATGGAAGCCTCCTGTTAACAGCCAGCTCCAATTTGCAAACCACTACAGTGAGCCATCTTAAAGCAGATGTTCCAAACTGATGGTTTGATCACAACCTCCTAAGAGACGAGTTAGAATCAACCATTAAATCACTCTTTCTTGACCCACAGAAAGTATAAATAAATAGATGTTACTATTTTCCTTGAAATAATTTGTTATGCAGCAACAATTAATGGTAGATACAGATTTATTTAAGATTGGTACTGCATTATATCATATAAATTCCCTCCATAATTCAAGTTTTAAAATGATCATATGTAATATGTAAAGTTTTTAAAGACCATCCAATGTGGCACCTTATTTCCAGTAAGGCCTCACTTAAAACATTCAAGATAAATTAAAATAATTTATCTGAAGGTTTATGCAGATATGTTCTAGAAGCTCCTGTGAGGATCATTATGAAAAAAGTGATTTGGTCTGCCATGAATGCATGATAATAAAATAGAGAAACAGTTATTTTTCATGTAAAACCTTAAAGTCTTGAGAACAAAAACTGAGTGCAGCTCACACTCTCACTTTTGTTTCATTTTATTTTTTTAGGTGCCCTGTTTTAACCAATTGCACAGAGGTTTTCCTGATTATTTTTCTCAAAATAGTTTAACTAGCATAAATAATAGCTATCATGTAATGAGGAAAGACATGTTCCTAATAAACAAAATAAAGAGGTGTTTGAGGTTGACTAAAAAGCAAGGTAAGAGTGTAAATATGTAGCCTATGTATTTGTAACACAGGGTTAGGCTCACTAAATTCTTGGCTTCTGCAGCCAGGGTTTCTGTCTAATGGTGTTACCATGCAGGTGTGGCAAATGGCCTTTTGTTGGTTGGGAGAATTTAGTAATTCATTCTTCTTGACAAAAGCTTAGAGGCAGATAAAATTCACCTCACTCTCTCAAGGTAAACAAGAGAGAACCAAATTCTGTTGCAGTTAGTCTGAGATTAATTCTACAAGATCAATACTAAATTATTGACAATCTCATATAACATGCAGGCATTACCACAGTATAATAAAGAAAATCATCATAAAAGGCCAGTAACAGAAAGAGCTGGGGCTATGTATGTACAAGTTCAAGTGTGAACTGAGTTCCTGTAGATAGTTAATGAATAAAAGCAACAATTAATAATAAAGATCTTTATATTAGAAAGAGTCATTTCACAACAAGCAGTGTGGGATTAGAAAAGAACAGAATTCACAGGAGAGAGCTATATAAGGAAAGGAGAGAGATATGGGCCAGAACAGAGGCAATTTTATTAGCTATAGTCAATACAAGTTTCATCAGTTCTTAGGGAAGAACAGGAAGTTAAAAACAAACTCTGTTTGTTTTAATGTATAGTTTACAATATAACTTGCTCAAGTTAATTGCATAGTAAACAGTACAGATATCACTTCAACTGGTCGTGGTCATTCTACCGAGTCTCTATTAATTCCTTTGCTATCTTGTATAGCTTAAGGTCTCAAGCTTAAGGTCCCTTTAATTTGAAAATCAGTTTATTGCAGCGAGCTTTGGTAACCATTGAGCACATAGGAATACAGTCTATATTTTGGTGCCAGTCTGCACATTTGGGCATTAAATCTCATATAGGCAAAATGAAAAATATGGGCTCAGTAAAATTATAGACATCAGATTACATAAATATGTATTTCATTCTGTTAGAATTAAAAAGACAATAGAGAGAAATGACAAAATTAATTGTTCACCTTGAATTATTTTCTAAATTCACTATATAATTTTTCCATCAAAAGGGAGAATGCCAAATCTTAATGTCTCAAACAGTGCAGTCAGCTGTAGGTACGTACCACCTTAGAAATACATACCTCTGCAGTGGGAGCCTTGCTGTCCCTTAGGGTGGGACACACAGTTCATTACTTTCTGTAAACTTAGGAGAAAACTTGACTCTGGGAATTTGGTCCTTGAAGAAAGGTAGCAGCTATCTTTAGAGAATTGCCATAGAAGAGACTCATTTTTCATATCTGCTTTCTATTTATGATCATGATCCTTCTCTTGCAAGAACATCATTTTCAGTCAGAGCAGTGAGCCTTCTTCATTCCTAAGGCCACCCAGTAATGATCCTCTCCTCATGTGTTTTTCCTGAAGTTACAGGCTGTGGTCCAAGAGTAGGGAAGCTGGGTTCTTCTTTTCTGGTTCTGTGGTAGATTTGTCATGAATCCTTGCAACACAATTGTCCTTTCTGCCTGTTTTCTCAAATGCAAAGTAGAGCTATTTTCATTCTTTTCCCCTTTTCATCAGGATATAGCTGGAAAAGATCTGTGAGCTTCTTGGGAAACATGGTACATAAATGTCAGATATTATATTTTTCACTAGGTTAATTCTAGTTTAAGGGGGAAACGAGGGAAGTGGGCAAATAAGGAAGAGGCTTCAGGAATGTTTGGTAAATGTTTTGGAAGAATAAACTGCTCAGTTCTGATCTTTGAGGTTTTAGTAGGAATAAGTAGATATATTCAGCAGGTGACCCACTGGCAGAACTATTTGCTGGGTATATACTGCAGTCAACACATTTGAGCTCAGGAAACTGGAGAGCAAGGAAAGGTGTGAATCTAAGAGAAGAAAAAGCTTGGAAGAAAATGGTGGAAAAAATAAAAGGGAGAAGTAGACTCTCCAGACCTACGGGCAACTTAAAATAATACACCTCTATTTCAGAGAAGTCTGATTGTTGCTACTCATTGTGTACCTAGCCAAGGTTTTTGGCTAAGAGCTTAGGAGAAAGCCATTGTTTGTTATTCTTCCATATAATCTACTGGAATGAGATATTTTCAAGGTCCGCTTTTCATGGGATTTCAAGGAAGATTTTAGTTTTACTTCTAATGTATATTGCATCCATCTTTTCCTTTTTGTTTCAATTCCTATAGTTCAGGTTCATATCTCCCTATAATTTGTATTACTAATTCAATATTCTGCCTGCTCCAACCCCTTTGACACATTGTGACCAGAATAAACCCAGTACTGTGGCTCTTCCACTCAAATCTTTTAGTGATTCTTCATTTTTTTTAATCAAATGAAGTTCCTTGTTTGGGCATCCAAAGTCTACCAGTTTGTTCTAACTTACGTCTTCTTCATCTCCCACATTTTTCTAATATCAGCTCAAAGGTCTGGTTTGTTCTCCATACCCTGATGAGGCTTAAACTTTACCTACTCTGGACATTGCATATAACTTTCTCTTAGACCAGCAAATCTCTCTGACCATTAAGAAAAAAGAACTTAGGAAAACCCATCTGTGAGATTTCAGATCATGTCCCATTTCCTGTTTCCAGAATAATTTCCCTGATCCTATTTGAAAATAAGCACTCCCACATGACATTAGCTTACAGCATTAAGTTCTCTTCACGTAACCACTTAACCTAGAATTCATTCATTTATTATCTTTCCCTATTCATTTGGCCATCAAACATTTACTGAGTCTACATTATGTGCCAGGGACTAGTTGCGAGTTGGAGATACAGAGATGAAAGACCCAGTACTTGTTCTTGAGTAACTCAGACCATTGAGAATACAAATGTATAAGCAAAGGGCACTGTGAAAACTGTGGCAAAGAAGTGACACTTCAAGTCCAACATGAGCAGAGTACAGGAATGCCTACAAAGACTATTTAAGGAAGTAGTGATGGGATGTAATGAAAACAATAATAGTATCAAAATAATATTAGTAGTAAAATGAAGTGCCATGCTAGGCATTTTTAAAGTGCAATAAAATTCCCTCAAGTACAATTATTAATACTACTTTTAGATGAGGAAACAGGCTCAGAGAAAGGCTATTATCTGGCCAAGGCCACATAGCTGGGGATCAGAATGGCTAGAATAACACCCAGCTCTGTTGGAGAAAAGGGTGTCAGGACTCAGGAAAAGATGGCTGGGGGAGGGTAAGCGGAGACAAAGATTCTTTTCCCCACCAGAGAACGAGTAATTGATTTTGGATACCAGGATTTACACAAGTTTCTTTGTCATGTATTGCTGACTTAGTAGTGTCTTTAACAATAACCTTTTTTTATTAAGGTATTATTGATATACACTCTTATGAAGGATTCACATGAAAAAGCAATGTGCTTACTACATTTACCCATATTATCAAGTTCCCACCCCAATGCGGTCACTGTCCATCAGTGTAGTAAGATGCCACAGATTCACTATTTGCCTTCTCTGTGCTACACTAACTTTTTAATATAAATAGTGTTAAACGTAGGTGGAAGGGAAGTTTAGATTATGCTAGGTTAAAGTCATTGGAATTGTAGGCAACTTAGTAAATACAATCCCCTTTCCCACACAGGTTTGGAATAAACTGGAGCTAGAGAATGAGTCAAGAGACAGATGTCAGATTATTATCTTAAATGATGATAAAGTCTAGGTTGGAAGTCAGTTAACCAAATGGCTTGAAAGAAACGTGTCTGTCCTGTCACAGGCAGCTCCGGAAAATAGCAGACCTCACTGCAGAGGTGCAGTATCATCCCTAACCTTGCACCTGAGCCCCATGGGCTCCTAGGGCAGAGGTGAGAGGAAGGGCAGTGCCAGCCATTCTTCCTCCAGTTGTACCGATCCTTAGATCCTGTCCTCCTCTGGGAATGACAGCATGATGAAGCAGAGAAAGGCAAGCAGTGTTGCCCAAATGGATTCCCTCCATGTGAAAACATGCGCAGAGGCAGAGACAGAGGCAGAGGCAGAGGCTGTTACCCCCAACAAAAACTGCTTGCTTCAGTTGTGGTTTTTCTCATGCAATGTTACACAACTATGAATAAAAGCATAGTAAAAGTAGACTAAACTGGAACTTAGATAATCTGGCTTCTAATAAAAACTCTGCCACTAATTTGTTTTGTGGTCTTAGAACAAAAAAAACAAAATCACCTGGGCATATTTCCTCATCTCTATAATTAAAATATTGGGTGAAAAAATTTCCTTTTGGCTGTAAAAATTTTAAATTTGGTAATCTATGAGAATGCTCTCCTCAAGTCTAGTGCTATGTGTGGCATGAGAAGCTCTTGACAATTTCAACCATTCACTGTCTAACGTACACTTGCAGGTATTATTGGCATTTTGTGTGGCTTTTGGCTTGGATTCAAGGTGGATTTGAAGCTTAAAGATGATTCCTAGTTACAAAGTATAGTAGGAAACTGCACTGGTCAGCCAGATCTCAAGTTACTTGGATCTCCATGGTCTTCAAATCACCAAGAGATGCGTTTTAAAGTTTCAGGGTAGAACTCCCAAATGTGCACAGTTTGGTTTGGTTTTGTTGTTCCAAAACCTTTGCCAAAATCCGCAGTGGTTTTTGTATATGGTTATTATACTTACACCCAAGCTCTACTTTATCACACTACATCTTATTTTGGACGTGACTGGCCTCCAGAAGTAAACTCAAAATGTAGCTTCGGAATTATCTTACATTTGCTGATGCATGAGCAATGAAAAGCTACTCCAGTAAGTAAAAGTTCCAAGTACATAAACCATGGTACTTTATGACTGGGATCTTATTGGTGAATATATATTGACATTATTCTGGGAGAGCAGATAGCTTTTAGAATAGTATAAAGTAAACAATAGTTTGCAAATGTTTTGAAATAGCAAACTGATGAATTTGTTGACCCTGGCACATACATAAAAAAACTCTTAGTTGCCTTGGTTCAGCCGGGGCTTTTTCACTGTCTATTCAGCCCATTCTCCAATTCCCTGTCCTTCCCAAAATAATGTAAATCTCTGAAATAATGGATAGAAATTGAGGTGTGAGAGAATATTATTATTCTACACTCTGTTAGAATGAACACAGAACACATTAAAGGACTAAGAAAGTAGAAAAAATAAAGGCAGTGAGATTACTCTAAAATTTGCAGTTTTCTAAGCCTAATCAAGATAAGAAGGGCTTAACATTCACAAATTTTTCTCTGATCTTTCACATTGTTTTAAAACTCCAAATTTCACTATCTCTAATGAAATAGAATTTAAAATTTAAATTTAGGGAGATGGAGGTGACCTCTAGCCCAAAGTTTTCCTTTTAGAGATGAGACGGATTCTCAGACAGGTTCATTAAATCGTCAAGGCCCTGGAGACCATGGACAGTGGAGGCGAGAGGAGCCCCAGGCCTCTGATTCCTTGTTCTTTGACAGTTGGTGCTGCTTGTCTGCCTTCAATGAATTAACAGAGGGAGGGCCTCCACCTCTCCCTGAATATGCTCTGGTGTAGAAAGTATAATTTTGGTGTCCCAATTAATCAACTCAAGAAAGGTTTCCCCTCCCCCTCACCTCTTTTAAATCTAAAAAAAAAAAGTATAATCCAGGAAAAAAGGACCTTTTACTCTTTCACTTTGCTTCTATGTGTTTTCTTCCATTTTGACCTTCCCTTCAGCTTTTCAGGTATTGCCTGGGCTGGATGCCCAGTATTTTTATACCTCGGATAAGATCAGTGTCCTTATCTTGCAGATGTTCAAACAAAAACTATGTTATGGTTTCCTTGTCTTCCCCCTTTCGTGGTTATTCCCTTTCCTTCTTTTGCTTCCTCCTTTGCTTTCTGCTTCTTGACTAGGCTCAAGGGAAGATGGATGTCTGCTCTCTGTCCATTGTCCTGAAAATGGAATCAACGGCAAGGCCAGAAGTGCTCTTTCTAATCCGCAGACCTAGTTGTAGACACTGAGCATGTTGAGAAATAACCCCCAAAGTTTTCTATTTCTCATTAACTTTTAAAAGCCTTGCTGACTATGTGTGCTCATTACACTGAGTTGTAAATGATGTTTGGAGAGCATGATTCCAGTCCACTCAGTGCATAAAGAGAACACAAACAAGCATTTTGCAATTGCTTTTCCAAGGTGACACATGCTATAACATTAAGCTAAGTTACTGCTGTGAAAGCCTCAAGTCCCAGAAGTCTCAAACTGCTGAAAACAAACATGAAATGAAAATATATAATTTGTTCCATGTTAACTCTCTCATCTCCCACCAACTTATTAAATACAGGTTAAAGCTCTCTTAAGAGAAAGTGCCACAGGAGGACCTCTGACTTCTTACCCCCTCTTCCAAATAACTTTGATTTCTTCTCTGACCTGTGTGTTATTAATGCTCCAAGTGACTAAGGCTGGCTGTTGAGGAAACAGGACAGATGACACCAATGGCCACTTCTTTTCCTAGGCAAACTGAATTCCCTTTATGTTGCCATTTATAACGAATATTAGTATAGTTTCAGTTCTTATCTAAACACTGCAGTGGTGTTTGTGTGACTGGACGGGCTCTAGTCTTATTGATAGGATAGCCCTAATTGTAGCTTGTCTATTTCTGATGGCCTTCTGTGTGGGGAATTTGCCATATCAAAAGATCCTTAGTCCACCTCCAGAAACTCAGCTAAAGAACTTCCTCAGGTAGGAAATTGTCTTTTGAAAACCTGATCCCATCAAGGCAGATGCTTTGTTTTGAGACCAAAAAATAGCTGCAAGCATTATAAACATTAACTTGGTACCTGGGGATGAGCAGCATATATACCACCCTAAATATGTCAACTCTGTAGCATTAGGGACAAAACTGTGGTGCATAACAAGGAAAAATAAATGACTCCAGAGAGCACAGTTTGGTATTATTATCAGGAAATAATAGGCCTTCGCACATAAATTATGCTTCTGTTGAGAAAATTGCTCATTTGCAGAGAAATCAGCCTTACCTAAAATCTCTTCAACAGATTTTCCTAGGTCTGACGCTTTGGGGTGACAGAAACAGTGATGCCTAGCTAAGCCTCTGCTGGTGTGAACTCTGGGAGCCAAGGCTGCTCAGTAGGACCCTGGCTTTTGCCTCGGGTGGCAGTGTTACTCCTAGAGTATTGGGACTACTGGGTAGCCATTTGGAAAACAGACCAATACCTCACACTTTCATAAGACTGAATTCCAAATGAATTCGAGATCTAAATGTAAAAAATGAAACCATACAGGTATTAGAAGAAAAGGTAGGTGAATTCCTCTTTAACCTTGGGCTAAGGAAAGACATTTTAACTATGTCTAAAATTCAGAGCCAGTAGAACACTGATATATTTGACTGAAGTAAAACTCTTTTCCATGACAAAAAAAAAACACAATAAATAAGGTCAAAAGATAACTGATAAACTGAAAGCATGTACAACATGTACCACAGACCAAAGGTTAATGTCCCCAACACATTTTTAAAAAAGCAAACTCTTGAAATTGAGCAACAAAGGACTAAAAACTTAATAGAAAGATAGGAAAAGGATATAAACAGAAAATTCACAATGTGTATTTTATAAATGGCCCTTAAACATATGAAAAGATATTAACACTCATGCAGAGTCATACAAATTAACCCTGAGGTACCTAGGTATTACCTAGGTATTTGATGAGTTTATTCCTAGGTATTACTACCTGTAAGATTAGCAAAAATCAAAATCTGTTAATAACTCAGTTTATCAGAAAGACTTTGGGGGAAATTGGCACTCATAAATTACTGGAGAGAATGCAGATTGGTACTTTTGGAGAGGAATTTGGCAATACAGAACTACATAAGCCCTTATGTTTTGCCCTAACAATCCCAGTTCTAAGAATTTATTCTAAGATATGTATTTTCAAACAACATGAAAATACATATGCACAAAATTATTCATTGTAGCATTGCAAAATATTATAAGAATCTAAATGCCAAGACATTGGAGAGTAGTTGAATAAATTATGGTACAGAGAATGAAGGATACAGTTATAAAAAGGAATGAGGAACATCTCTATGAACTTACAAAGAGTGATTTCTGGTATATACTGTTCAGTAAAAAATGTAACTTGCCAAAGAGTATTTATAGCATACAGCCTTTTTGCAAAAAAAAGAAAAAAATATAAGGGGCTGTATGAAAAATACATGTGACTGTCCACTTGTGCAAAAAGAAATACAGGAAGAATAAACCAGGAACAAATAAGATTAGTTTCCTAGAGGCTATGAGTGGGAACGTGGTGAAACTAACGGTGACTGAGGATGCAGTAGAGGGGATAAGGGAGGATCAGGGTGTCCCGAATACCTATTGAATAGTTTTTTACTTTTTGCCTTATATTAATGCTTCACATGCTCAAAAATAAAATTAAATTAACTGCAATGAGGGTGGCATCCAAAATACAAACAGTAACAATGAACCTAACTGTATTACCAACTAGTAAGGTAACTATACAGAAGTGGATGAGGAAGAACTAATTCAGGTAACTTTGTGACTATATACAGCAAGGCACAAGACAAGAAGACTTTTATGCATGTATTGTACTCTAATAATTTTGTTTTTCACAGAAGTTAGGTTAGCAAATTTGAAGCTACTTTATATGTATTATAGAATTAAGAAAATAAATTTATTCTAGATAATGAAAGTCAGATTTTTTTGTCTCCTGAAGAAAGTTGTAAGTAGGGAAGTGGGCAAGGCTACACTGGACATGGTGGTGGTGGCAGAGAATCAGAACTTGTGGTTTTTAATGTTTATACAGATAGAGGTAGAAATAAAGAAATGTGCATGTACGAATATGAGTACTTTCTGGCTGTGTCCTCTGAGGGGGTCTAGAAGCAACAACGAGGACACCTAACTTCCACAGCTTGGTCTAACATGTGATGCTCTGATAAAACAGATCAGGACTCGTTGGAGAAACTGCTGGTTTTAGGACTAAGGCAGGGAAGTACAAGATGAATTTGGAAATCCTGCAGTGCCAGAAGTAAGGAAGCAGTGAAAAATTAACATGACAGGCTGAAAGACATGGAAGCCAATTGAAGGAGACCTCAAGACGAAATCTGGGACAATTTGAGAAAAAAAATCCATTTTAGTAATAGATTATAATTCATATGATGAAAAACACCCATGTGTCCACACTAAAATGAATGAATAAATGAAGGAGAAGGGATAGTTCTTATGGTAGAACTCCCAATTTAAAAATGTGGCAGGAATTTATGATAGAAATAAAATATAACCATTTAGATAATACCTCAAAGGTGAGACCTGGTAGACACTATCTTAACCAGAAGATTGAAGTTTACATCACCAGTAATGACACATGTCAAAATCATGTTATTGAGAAGAGACCACATCTACTGTAGCATTCCTATCAATGCATTACCTGAATTTAATCATCAAATATCAGAAAATTCAGTTTGAGGGACATTTTACAAATATAACATGTATTCTTCAAAAGTATCAGTTCATAAAAAACAAAGAAAGATCGAGATTGGAAGAGACTGAGGCCAGCAGGTGATTTATTTGTACTCTAAAGTTGGAGAGCAGTGATCTGCACCTTCACTAATGTTCCTCCTAGTGAGCTGGGAGGGGTGCCTCACGGTAGAGAACTAGCCTCTTCTACAGTCTGCACTTAAGCATCCCTTTGTCCTTTGCTCTTCCCCTACTGGTTTCCCTTGCACCAGGATACCCACCACTCAACTTGTCTTTCCCAGGCACTGATCTATTCAGGGGCAATACTGTCAGCTACAAATGACTAGCCAAGGGGTGAGAGAGAGGGGAAAGAAATGCTTGGGACCAGCCAGACTGCTTGCCCCCAGCTGTAGATGGACTTCCACCCTGTTCTGACGGTGGCCAACTCCAGCTGCTGCTCTCTGGACCCTCACTCAGCAGTGCAGAGAAAAGGACACAGCCAGAACGTTCACTTCCACACATACCCTTTCGGGTGGTGTGCACATCCACACATACTCCCTTCTCTCTAAACTAGGACTAAACTATCTTCTTCCTTCCCGTGGCTTTGTGTAAGTTTGCTAAGCGACCCTCCCAAATCCATCAAACTCCTTATTATCGCGGGGCCCCTCTAGGATTGGAGAAAGGAGAAAGGGAGCCAGCAACCCAGGCAAAAAAATTACTTTCCTGGAATCAGACTCAGGTAATTTTTTAGACACTCTAAAATTTGAGAAGTGCAATTCATTTTTTTTTCTGTTTTTATTATATATATGGATAGCTTTGCATTTGTGTCATTAAGCATTAGTAAATTATTTCAAAGTATGGTGATAGTTCAGTTAATTTCTGAGGTTAGATTTCTCTGCATTTGAACTGAACTGATGGGCTTATTCAGAGGGGTCGTGTCAATCCTATAAGGATTCTAAGATGTCCACCTATAGATTCTATGGCTGAATTATTTTATTTGGGAAGGGCAATTACTAAGAAGGAGGAGAGAGCGGATGACATGTATTCTAAATCAGTTTAACTCTATAGCTAAAAAGTAT
The DNA here is from genome assembly GCA_032199065.1 of Smutsia gigantea. Classification (NCBI taxonomy): domain Eukaryota; kingdom Metazoa; phylum Chordata; class Mammalia; order Pholidota; family Manidae; genus Smutsia; species Smutsia gigantea. The sequence continues at coordinate 49,370 of JAVSCE010000104.1, forward strand.
TGAACAAATACTTATTTGAGATTAATATATTTTTAATTTTGCAAAGCCTGACGTTTTTTCTACCCAGCTGAATGTAGGACATTCTCTAGGAATGAGCTAAGGCCACAAGACTTTAAGTCCTCATGAACACACAGAGTACCACCTGATAATGAATGCTTCTGAAGAAAACTCTTGACATGGTGGTTCCCCATCAATGGTAACATTTTGTCTTTTTTTTCCTCTCTTTTCTCTTACCTCCTTCTCTCCCATCTTTCCTTCTCCACCACCACCCCCTTTTTTTGGGCTTTGCTAAATAATTTTGATATTATCAAACAGTACAGAAAACATCAGTCAACTGAAAGGTCAGTGCTGTGTGTGAAACTAAAATAGAGGGAAACAGTTTTAGTTTCCATTTGCCACTCTGAACTGAATCTGAGCCTTGTGCTTCTGGAAATAAATTTTCTTTTGTGTTCTACAGAATGGCTAACTACAATGGATCACCTGCCATCTCATATCCCAAGATAGCATTCACCTCCCTCCTTCTCATGATTCTCACAAGACTCTCGATGACTGTTCTCTGCCTCTATTAAACCCAGGTTCTCTTTCCTCATGAATGAACATTCATTCTCCTCATTAAAAATCCCTGAATAAAATCATTTCCTTAAATGTCCAGTGCATTTTTGTTCTTTACACCACTTATAACACTGTTTTGAATTGTATATTTTTTAGTATATAATTTCCATCCATATGGAGTTCTCTAGGTGGGATAGATTGTTTCAGCAAGCAGCAATATATGCTTCACACTTATAATTTTCCTGATGTCTTAGACTCTTTCTCCACCAGTTTGCCTTTAGTTTATTAATGATGAGAAGTATTTTAATTGCTGCATTTCTAATATTCCTTTTGCTGGTTGAAATGAATTTAATTTTATTTATGTGAACACACAGATCATACATTGCACAAAATTTTAACTTTCAATGTATGGTTTCCTCTAAGCCAAAGCAGAAGTATTTTCTTGTGGGTATCTGGTTGTTGTTTTTTTTTAAGGAAAATGATGAAGATTCAACATTTCTTTAACTCTTTAGTTGTATCTGCCTTATATCAGGGCTGATTCCCCCCCCCCTTTTTTTTAACTTCAGTAAAAGAAGTAAGGAAGAGGTGGCACATATTTTTTGTCACAAAGCCCTAGCATTCCTCCTCACATCAATGGAAAGTACAAGCCTCTCTTGTTTGGAGTCCAGGGAAGGCTGCCACATAAAACCATATAAACAGCCTAATTTGTTCACCCTTCTCTGCCTGACTAGAATGTGCTTGTAATGTCAGGCTCTCTTTTTTCTTGGGGTGTTGTTTCCTGTCATCACCTCCCACACAGTTTCTGCCCTTGGAGTCTTATCTCTCATAAGAGGTTAAGAAAAATCGGAGGGAGTTGCTGATCAGCCAGCAGGAACTGTCAAAGCATCAGTCATTCTGGCCTTCCTCCCAAGAAACAAAAATTATTCTCCCAGCCAGCCTCCTCGCTGCCCTCTGGGCTCACGTCTGAAACTGTTTGAACTCTCCCATATGGCTCTCGACATGTGATTGTGTCATTCCATCAGGAAGCCACTCAAAGGGCATTTTCTCAGTTGATTTATATTTTCCTTTTATCTCTAAGACGCTCCTAGGAATACAAAGTCTTTCTTTGTCTTGCTCTCTCTTCCCAGTTTCCTTTTATGTTCCATAGTCCATTCATTTACTAGATTGAAGGCCAAAAAACACACCATGTGTGTCTGTTCTAGATTTGATATTGTCATATCAAGTGTTCTATTTCCATTTGCATTTGTGTGATGTGTGTGTGTGTAGTAAACAAGTTTCAAAAGATTTAAAGACTCTCCATTAAAAAAACCAAGTCTTTGGACACTGAAAAAGAAGGAACATTTTCCTATAAATATCTTTAGCAAGAGGCCATTTAAGAATATGTAATAGTCTAGTAGTCCAGGTACAATGCTCTAAAATGAAGTCAATATTTGGAAACGTCAGAGAGCAATGGTGTGTGAAGCCATTTATCCTGTCTGTTCTGTGAGTGGCACAACTTATCTTAAGCAAAACAATGTAAAACCACTTGCTGTCAAGGAATTTACAATCTAGCTATGCTGAAAAATTAGTAGGACTGAAAGACAGACTTTAGACATAAAATGTAGACCTTAGAATTCCATCCTCAAAATGTTTAGGTATAACTTTCAGCCATCATAGGGAATGAGAACATTGATGTAATTCACAAGAAAGACAAAAAGTATGTGGAGAAGAAAAAAAGGGAGAAAATGGATTTACACTCATACTGTGTTTCTGATTTTTCTATTTCATGCTCACTTTCTTCCCACCAACATCCCAACATTTAACTGATTAGCTTAAGAGTGAGAGGAACTCTTTCACTTGGTATTTGGACTTCCGAAGAAAGATCTTGATGAATTGTGAGAGACAATTTATTTTTAAGGGAGGAAAGACTCTCTTGTTCCTTGTCAGTTATCGACTAATCACAACTTGGAATTCCATCTCCGACTCCTCAAACAATCTAACAAAGTATATTTTGTGGTAATTAACTCTATTTCACTGCACACAGACTCACAGCTCCAATGGGTTCTGCACCACCATTGTAAGTGATGCTGAAATCCATATGGCAGTAAAACACAGACTGTCTGGCGAGCTTTATGGGGAGAGTCATGGAAAATATGTGGAGCATGCCCTGGGCTATAATCTACCCTCTTCCCCACACCCCCCATCCACACACATAATAGTAGTCAACTATTATTTTTCTTGTCTGATTGACTAGGACATTTTCAGTTGAAACATAAGGTAGAAATCCTTTTATTTTCTTTCATAGGTCCTAAAAGTCTCAAAAGGCACAGAAGGATGAACATTAGTCTACTAACATCATCATTAATTATACAAATCAAATCCTTTAATCCTTTTCAAATTCTTAAAACCAATTCTTTTATTTGCTATGCATTTTGTATCCCTAGTCAGATTCACTTAATTGCTAGTTAAATTAAAACACAAATGAAAAGACTGAGTGTGCCTACATATCCTATAGATTGGTTTACTAGTTCATTCATTGATACTAGAATATTTATGATCCCACCATGTATTGAGCTCAGGAGAAATAAAAGTAGGAGGGTAAACAAGGTTCCCTGCTTTCATGAATGTTATATTTTAATTTGAAACAGCCAGTTAAATCTTTGTTTTTCCTCAAAGTCAATTTTTAAAATGTACTTATTAAAAAAATTACTGCAGACCTACTGTGTGCCAGGCCCAGGGATACAAGTATAACTATGGCAGGGAGTGTCCTGTCTCTCACAATGATTAGTGTCTTTAATAATTGTAGAGTTGCCTCTTAAATGAGGCTTTTTCGGAATATTGGCACATACATCAAAAATAAAAGAAAATCACATTCCTTTGGCTCTTTCTTAGGAAAGCGGATAGAGGTCAACACACCATTGCTACCCAAGTCCATCAGACACAATCCCACTGCACCCCACTCCCACTCTTGCAACAGGTTGCTGTTTGGGACTGAAACCAGGTTAATCATTTGGCTCTGTTGTACAGTCTGTTTTCCAAATGTGTATCTTTAAAAATTAGTGTCCCATTCAGTTTGGACAATGCTTTTGTGATGAGAAAACAGTGGGAACCAAGACACTATGTGGAAAGAATCAATTCACATTTGCCAACCCATATTCATTCCAGGGCATGATGCCTTTGACTGGAATGGTCAAAAGAAACACACTATTGAAGCTCTAGGTGTTTCTCCACCCTACACTTGTCAAACTATATAGCTGATGTCAGAAATCATTGTACTACCTGTCTCAGCTATCTACCATTCTTGGGTAACAAATCATTATGGATGCTACCATATCATTTTGTAAGAAATATTTTTACAACATTCTTCATGCTTCCCCTACCTACTTAACTGGAGTATAGTGAACATAATTTAACCTTTGCTTACTCAGTATAAATTATGAGTTAATAATTATGCTTGGTTATAATACAGTGATCCTCTAAGTGCATAAGACAAAATAGGTTTAGTAAAAGGGCTTTACATAACTTTATTCACCCTACTCGGTTATCTGTACTTGTTTGCCACAGACCTTAATGTGCTTGTCTACTTGGTTGTAGCATCTAGTCCTCTCCTTTACAGTCTTCTGAGAAAGCAGAGAGCCGAACCTGTAATGTTTGTATAAAATAAGATTAAATGGACATCAGGCAAAGGCCTGAGGAATTTTTGGGCCTGAAATGCATTAAGATATAAACATGATAAGCTACTATTTAGTCTCTTTGAATATATCCACCATCACACTCTCAGGTGAAATTGCTATGTAATGAAAGTGAAACCTTTTTTGACTGATTCAATTCAAATGTTTAAGCCAGTTATAAGTAAAGATGGCCCATAGTGAATAAAAATGTTTATAGCAGAAGGGATCTGTTTTTTGATTCTTAGGAGATGTGCATTCTGCGTTTACGAACTCAGAGAATAAGCTTAATTGGAAAGCTACCCTGGGATAGACTTAACACGCCTTGGTTTTTACTTAGTGTAATTTCAGTGCTGCTTGTAGCTACATACTGTAGTATCTAAAATGAAAGCCATTGTCTTCAGGAGAAGGGTAACAAGTATGTGCTTATTTATTCAACAAAATGTTTATTTATTAGGTCATAAATATTGGGTACTGTTCTAATTTGTTGAAGATATGAATATAACAAGATAATGTGCATAATTTCAAGGCATCAGCATGTGGCAGAAAAGCCAGAGTATAGTTCTTTTCAAGATGACATCATTAAGTCTGCACTTGAAGGCATTCCTTTTGTTCTTTTAGGTTTTTTTTTTGTTTTACAATGTGTAATTTATATATTAACCTGTCATGTCCTCATCATAAATACCCACCCCAACCCTGACCTGAAGCATGCCAGTGCTGGGAGACATCCCTTTTTTTTCTAAACAAATATAATAAAGAAAACATATAAATGAGAATAACAACACTATGGTTTAGAAATTAGAGATACACTGCCATGGGCAGGACAGAGGTTAAGGTCTCAATGGACTGGAGGTCCCGAAGCAGGCAGAGGTCCCTGGGACATCACCCCCTGTAGATTAAAAGCTAAGGGCATTCCAAGTAAGGAGAGACAGGACCTGTTATTGTTAGTGAGCACACTGTTCATGAGACAACTATAAACAAAACCTGTTGTAGAAGACTCCCTGGATCCATAACTTATTTAACATTACAGCTTAGAGAGGTAGGAGGATACAGATATAGTTTGTAGAAGTAGACTGAACCTTCTGTTAGTATGGGAATAAGAGTTGTGACACAGAGCAAATTTCATGGACAGAAACCCCATCCATCACTATAAGACTGAGTAGAATTCTCAGGGGTCTGGGATGGGTCAATTCCAGTGTTAAATAGGGTGAGGAAAAGAGAACCTCCCATTCAAATGAGATTGCAATTCAAAATTTCAAGAAAAAATACTCTCTCAGTAATCCAAATAAAGATTTGACCCTGATGTCATTAAAGTAACATATCTGAAAAGGATATTAAAATAGGTATGTAGAGAAATACCAAGGACATAAAGGAATAGTATTTATTAGAAGAACACAAAATTGTTAAATAAAAAAAAGAAATATGGATTGGGACAGGACAATGCTCACTTGGCATAATTTAAGAGCAGACTGTATGAGGATTTCACCAGAATCCTCATTCAATTCGTTAGTTTGCTGGTCAGACAATGAGGTAAGAGGATATGGATGGAGCCACTGTGGAAAGAGATGGTTGGAGCCAGGCCTGGCTAGCAAACTCAAGCGACTGTAAGAAATAAAACATTTCTCCCAACCTATCCTTTCCCTTGATTTGGTTTCACCCATTTCATAGGGCATTCACCCCAGCTGAGAACACTCTCCCCAAACCCCCATCGACAATGATGTACAAAGACAAAAAGTTTACCACCTGCAGACATTCCCCCAAAGAACCAGCAAAACATAATTCAGCAAGAAGGAAAAAAATGAAAAGAGAGAAAACAAAATGACAGATTCAAGAAACAACAGGAGAAAATGGGCTAAAACCACTCTGAAAGATAGTTTGTTTTTTTAAAGGAACTTTCTTGAGCTCTCCAATATAGAAGCCACTAGCTGTATGTGGCTATTTAGGTTTAATTAAAATTAAATGAAATTAAATATTCACTGTCCGTCATACTAGCCACATTTCAAGTGCTCAGTACCACATGGGACCAATGGTCACCATATTGGATGGTGCAGATGTAGAACATTTCCATCATTTCAGAAAGTTCTATTAGTGCTTAGGATAGGAGAGGGAACTCTGGAAAGCTATGTAATTTACATTCTTAAAGGACCTAGAAAGAATATGAGTAGTATCAATAGATTATATATCCACTGACTTTAGGGATATAAGATTAGGTCTCTTATAAAATCCTGTTTAATGAAAAATTTAATGAGTATATAATTTTCTCAGCTCTTTATTTTGCGTGGGAAGCAGCAGATAGAATAAACCAGCTTTTTTCACATATATCTATATATCACCTCATAGTATGGAAACAATTTAAATGTCCATTGAAGGATGACTGGATAAAGAAAACATGGTATATATATGAAAGGTAATATTATTCAGCCTTTAAAAAGAAGGAAATCCTGCCATTTGCAACAACATGGATGAGCCTGGAGAACATTATGCTAGGTTAAATTAGCCAGTCACAGAAGGGCGAATACTGTATTACTGTGCTTATCTGAGATACATAAAATAGCCAAATTCATATAAGCAGAGTAGAATGGTGACTGTTAGGGAATGAGTAGAGCCAGAAATAGGGAACTGCTAGTTGACTGGTATATAGTTTCATTTAAGGAAGATGAATAAATTCTATATCTGCTTTATAGTATTGTGCCTACAGTTAACATTATTGTATTGTATACTTAAAAATTTTTTAAATGGGTAGATCTCACATTAAATGTGATTACTGCAATAAAGACAATAAGTTACAATAAGTTATAATAAATAACTTATTGGGATGATTAAAAACAGATGATACATGCAAAAACAATTAGAATCTCAACTAATTCAATAGATTCTCAGTACACAACAGCCATTTAGTAATATTGTAAAGATGCTTACTGTTAAGAGAAACAGACCAATAAGCAACTGATATTTAGGTCTTACCACTTTCACAAACAAAAAAAATAACACAAACAGATGCATAATTAAAAGACATCCAGGTAGACATCCTACAGTATGGGAGAATATATTCATAAATGACATATCCGATAAGGGGTTGACATCCAAAATACATAAAGAACTCACGCACCTCAACAAACATAAAGTAAATAGTCCAATAAAGAAATGGGCAGAGGACATGAATAGACACTTCTCTAAAGAAGAAACTCAGATGGCCAACAGGCACATGAAAAGATGCCCCACATCACTAATCATTGGAGAAATGCAGATTAAAACCACAATGAGATATCACCTCACACCAGTGAGGATGGCCAACATCCAAAAGACAAATAACAACAAATGTTGGTGAGGATGTGGAGAAAAGGGAACCCTCCTACACTGCTGGTGGGAATGCAAATTAGTTCAACCATTGTGGAAAGCAGTATGGAGGTTCCTCAAAAAACTCCAAATAGGAATACCATTTGACCCAGGAATCCCACTCCTAGGAATTTACCCTAAGAATGCAGCAGCAGCGCAGTTTGAAAAAGACAGATGCACCCCTATGTTTATTGCAGCACTATTTACAATAGCCAAGAAATGGAAGCAACCTAAGTGTCCATCAGTAGATGAATGGATAAAGAAGATGTGGTACATATACACAATGGAATATTATAGAGCTATAAGAAGAAAACAAATCCTACCATTTGCAACAACATGGATGGAGCTAGAGTATTATACTCAGTGAAATAAGCCAAGCCGAAAAAGACAAGTATCAAATGATTTCACTCATATGTGGAGTATAAGAACAAAGAAAAAAAACTGAAGAAACAGAAAAGCAGCAGACTCACAGAACCCAAGAACGGACTAATAGTTACCAAAGGGAAAGGGACTGGGGAAAATGGGTGGGAAGGGAGGGACAAGGGGGGAAAAGGGGCATTACGATTAGCAGAGTAATGATGGGGGGGCACAGGGAGGGCTGTACAACTCAGAGAAGACAAGTAGTGATTCTATAGCATCTCACTACGCTGATGGACAGTGACTGTAATGGGGTTGGGGGGGGGGACCTGATGAAGGGGTAGTTTAATCACCATAATATTGCACATGTAATTGTAGATTAATGATACCAAAATAAATTAAAAAAAAAAGACATCCAGGTGCCATTCTAAATGATGTATAATGTTGGAAGCATGCTTTTTAAATTTTGAGTTAAAACTCTGAGTTTTCAAGTTTGAAAAACTCAAGTTATAAATGAGTATACAGTGCATTATCTCCACCCTTAATCTCCCAGCTACTAAATTTCACAATTCCCACCTCCCTCCAAAGCAGGTAACCATTGTCTGCACTTTCTTTATCTTTTCAAGGATGTTTTAAGCAATAAAGTACATATTTAAAAATGAGTATTTTATTTCTTCTGTTTTGCCTAAATGATGGCATGCTTACACAGAGTTCTACATTTTTCTTTCAGTTAATATATACTAGATATCTTTATATATTGTATATAGAGGACTTCTTCATTCTTATTATATGCCTGTGTAGCATTCCCAATGTGTGGATTTAATGTAATTTAACACATTGAACAATATGAAATTGCTGATAACTGACTGCTTTAGACCTATGAAACAATAATTTCATATAATTTATCATATATTTAATTTCCTAGTGAAGGATGTTTTACATTTAATAAATGTCTTATTTATGAAAACTCAGCCACATTCATTCATCACATGTTGTCTACGCTGCTTTTGTGAAGCAGAGTTTGGTAATTGCAACAGACCACATGGCCTAAAGCGACAAAAACACTATCTAGATAAAAAGTTAAATCCTATTTGTAAGTAACTCAATTGTTCTCTATTTTAAAAAATTTGATGGCCCCATAGAGAACTGCTCTCATGTAGCTGTAAAGTTTATACTCCGTGAATGGAGACAAAATTGTTCAATTGTTAACAGCTCTAAGTTCACTTTTCATATATTCGCATAGAAACTTGGAATTGAAATGAAAAAAAATAACTTAGAACAAGAGGCATTGATGAAAACATCAATTATCAATGTTTTGTCTCGGGACATAGTCTTCTGAAATAACTAGTAAATCTGAAGTAGACTGGTTTTCAGCAGAATTGTGTCTCCTGATTCTCACGTGGTTAACAATATTATTATTGTCCCATGGTAGATAGCAAATGTCAAAAATATTCTGTGTACATTAAATCACATAAATTTTCAATTACGTGAAAATGTGATACTTAATTTTTTATGTACCAGGTACTGTCTCTGTTACAGTTCATTACTAAGAGAGTTCATTGGAAAAAAATTTTAGTATTTCTCTCAGTAACAAAAGTCGTAGATTCACATCACAAATTAAGAGGCCAAACTGTACAATGAAAGCTTTCAGGTTATTCTTTTGCTCTCTATGGCTTTACAGAGCAGCTTCCATTTCACACTCAGATTTCACTTATACCTGCTTTTTAATTTTGTTTCTTACCTGACCTACTTTTGGGCAACCTTACAACTCCTGCATCTCAAAGGTGTTTGCAATAGACTTAGCAGAAATGGTTAGATCCCAAAGTGTGGGCAGAAGCAGTAGTTTCTAATACTTCCCCCAAGACTGAGACCCAAAGTTGTTAGTTGAATCTAGCTAATCTTGTCCTAATGTTCTTTGTTTTATTAGTGGACAGTCACCATGCCGTCCTTGAAAGTCTTTCACACTTTGGGCCTAAAAAAGCTTGAGAAATGAGAAAGAGATTATCATGTTGTGGGAAAGTTGGGGTTCCTATGGCCATGATCCTCACTGAACTTAAACCACTTAATGATGTAACTGGCCTATTGCTAGGCTACTGCTTTCACACCTGTAGGCAATAAGCTATTATTGCGCCATATAGAGAGCTTGGCCCAGCACTCTGAGCAGAGACAGAGATGCTAGTGCTCAACCTACCGCAGGGAGAACAAGCTGGGTAATAAACCCTTTCACCCCAAAGAAGTTGCTGTCACTTTCTTTGGTCACATTGAATCCATAGCAAACTTTCCCAGGGGGCTGAAACGCATTGGCAAGGCAATTGGCAATAGTCAGCAAGGCTCACCGTTGACCAAGGAAAAAGACAGGCTGCCCTTATGGGAGGAGTACTTCAGTGGGCTGCCTCATGAATGGGGAGACAGTGGATTGTCCCCCAACGAGTATGTGGTCTGAGGTGGCTTGCCTCCTAGAGGGCTGGGCCCCACCCCAGGACTGGAGACAAGTGGAGTGACACCTGAGGCTGTAGGAGTGGCCCTTGGTATAGTAAGTAGATCCTTTGAGAAGCAGAGTGTCCATGAGGCAGTGGGGACTGTGGGTTGAATGCTTCTCACAGTATTAAGTCTACAGATGAGAGGAATACACTCCTGAAAAAGACACAAGAAATGGCAGCACGAGAACACAAGCTGCAAACTGCTGTGAATTCATCGAAGAAGGAAATGGCATTGATATGAGAGGAGGCAGCACAACGATGCTGGGAGCAAGGTGCCATAGAAGAAGTAAAGGCCATGAAGAAAAAGGACAAACCCCTGCAGAAACCACAAGAGGCAGTGCGAGAACATAAGCTGCGAGGTCCAGTGAAGGAGGTAAAAGATTCCTTACAGAATGAGACAGCACCGCTGCCAGGTGCTCTGGAAGAGAAGAAAGATGCACTCTTGAGGGAAGCACAGGAGGACGCAGCATGAGAACGCCAGCTGTGAAGCATTGAAGTGAAAGTAGTAGAGATTCTGATGACTGAGCTAGCATTGCTACAAGGCTCAGTAAAGGTTGCAGCAGAGGAGGCACTCGGGGGAGGGGAGAGAACGGAGCCATCAGCCCTAGAAATGGAGAGGCTGGGAAAGGATGAAGGGGTGCTGCTGGGGGCACTGACACCTCCTCTATTGAAAGCATGCCCAGTGCTTGTAAAGAAAATAAAGATCCAACAACCGAGGGTTCCTCCAGGAGAGGTGCAGCCCTCTCTCCAAGTCGTGAAGCACTCTATTCTCCACGCCTATACTCAGTCTGAGCTGGTGGATTTGGGCTCCCGGTTTAGGCAGAAACCTTTGGAGGCATTATCAGCTTACTCCTGTGCCTGAGGGACTTAGGCATGGACGGAATTGTTCTGCCTGGATCAGAGATGGGAAAGATGGCTTCCCTAACAGTTCAGCCTGCCTTGAGGCAGCAATTACAAAGCGCACATCAGAGGCCAGGAAATCACTCTCTCCTCCACTGGCTTATGGCTGCACTTTGTGCTGTGTGACCCAATCAGGATGATCTACCATCCTCTCCTGCTAGAAGGCAGACGTATGCTGATCTCCAACAGGTGTTATGGGAGCTACGCATAAGAAATGCCATCTATAGTCCAGAGAATCATGGCCCAGATGAAGAGCCTTTCATTATGCAGATGGGAAATATTGTGCTTCAAATGGCTCCCACATCCCTCTTTGGGTCCCTAGTGGCCATTCTTGCCCCTCACTTAGGGCAGCCCATAAGTGAGTTGACACATACAGGAGCAGACTGAGGAGAGGCTGAAGCAATTAGAACATGGAAAGAAATAAGGTCTGCTACTCACAAGAAGAATTTAAAGGGCCCCGTGAAGGTTATGAGGACCCAGATATGGGTTGATTTAACACGGGTAGGAGCAGACGAAGGGAAATTAGATGGGAAGTGAAATAGGATCTTCCTAGAACTATGGCAACAACTGAAACCAGAGCAGCAGATCCAGCCATTAAGTCCAAAGAGGCAGAGGTTAGAGACAGAGCCACAAGTCCAGCCTGTGTGTTTGCAAGACTTCCTGCTAGAGAGTGAGCCAACCTCACTCAAGCCCACAAAGGAAGATGATTGGGGAACACGGTTCAACTGAGAAGAAGGTCAAGATACCTGCCCTGAGGAACCAGGGAGGAACTAGAGGCCACATGTTGAAACAGCTATCCATTGGTCCCCAGTAAACATACGTGTCCTGGCTCTGGTGGACACAGGGGCTAAATGTTCACTGACTCATGGTAACCCTGAGCGGTTCCCCAGGATCCCACTATGATTGATGGATACGGGGGTAAGGCTATCAGAGTGAAAAAAGCCCAAATACCTTTGGGAATATGGCATCTACCCCCAAAAGAGTATATCGTATATATATCTCCTATTCCTGAATATATTTTGGGGACTGATATTCTGCAGGGTCTATGGATGCAGACCACTGCAGGAGAGTTCAGACTGAGAGTATGTGTGGTGATGGCAGTTCTGAGGGGACATGCTAGGCACCCGCCCATAGCTTTGCCTGTGCCTCGGTGGGTGACTAATACCAAACAATACAAACTGCCTGGAGTGCATAAAGACATTGGAGAAACTCTCCAGGAGCTGGAAAAGGTGGGTATTATAAAGCCCACCTATAGTCCTTTCAATTCCCCAGTGTGGCCGGTAAAAAAGCCAGATGGCTCCTGACATATGACTGTGGTTTACAGAGAACTGAATAAAGTCATACCCCCTATGCATGCTGCTGTCCCCTCTATTGCAGATCTGTTGGATACTCTCAGCCACGAACTAGGAATGTACCATCATGTGGTAGGTCTTGCTAAAGCCTTCTTTTCCATTGACATTGAGCAGGAAAGTCAGGAACAGTTTGCCTTCACATGGGAAGGAAGGTAATGGAATTTCACCATCCTTCCACATGGATACCTCCACAGCCCCACCATCTGTCATGGACTTGTAGCCCAGGACTTGGCTACATGAGAGAAACCGCCAATGGTGCAGCTGTACCATTATATTGATGATGTCATGCTCCTGTCCGATTCTCTTTCAGATCTAGAAGGTACAGCACCTAGACTGCTGCAACACCTACAGGAGAAAAGATGGACTGTGAACAGTACCAAGGTTCAGGGACCTGGTTTGTCTGTCAAATTCTTGGAGGTTGGCTGGTCGGGTAAGACCAAAGTTATACCAGAAGCAGTTATAGATAAAGTCCAGGCCTTTCCTACCCTTACAACTATAGCATTGTTACAGGAGTTTTTGGGTCTTCTAGGCTACTGGAGAGTGTATATCCAGCACTTGGCACAAATTCTGAAGCCCTTATACCAGTTGGTACAAAAGGGCATCAGGTGGGACTGGGATGAGACATGCACATCTGCCTTTACTACAGCAAAATGGGCAGTCAGGGCCATGCAGGCCTTGCATGTGACAGACCCATCAAGGCCCTGTGAGCTGGATGTTCATGTGACTGAAGACGATTATGGCTGGGATCTCTGGCAGCAGCTTGAACGAACTCGCCAACCCATTGGATTCTGGTAACAACTCTGGAAAGGGGCATAGATATGATATACTTTGATAGAAAACAACTGGCTGCCGTGTATCATGCCTTGCTGGCTACAGAACCCATCACTGGAATGGCCCTGATAAAGGTAATAACCACCTATCCCATGTTGGGGTGGGTACGAGATTGGACCCAAAAGCCAAGGAGTGGTGTGGCCAAGTGGGGTGGTCACCTACATCAGCATAGTGCCTTCTCTAGTAGCCCCTTGAGTGAAGAACTCCAGTGCTTATTATGGCCGGTGACATATACTAGTGAAAAGCAGGAAGAACTTGCTTTTGAACCATTAGTAACAGAGAGTCCCTATCAGGTGGGAAGAGCCCCTATACCTGAAGATGCATGGTACACATATGGCTCTAGCTGTGGGCAGCCCCTAAAATGGAGGGCCATAGATTTCCATCCTAAGACTGAAGATGGTGAGGGTGGCTTGTGATCAGCCAGGAGCCCTCACCTATAGTTGTCTGCACTGACAGCTAGGCTGTCTATTGGGGCTTGACCCTGTGGCTACCAACCTGGTACCATGTCAACTGTCTGGATGGTCACCAACCCCTTTTGGGGGTAAGAATTGTGGCAAGACTTATGGGCCCGTGGTCAGATTAAAACAATTACATTATATCATGTGTCGTTTGCCGCTGGCATTCCCAGGAAATGATGAAGCAGATAAATTGGCCCAGATATGTTGGTTAGAAGAAATCCTGCCTCTGATATAGCCCAACGGTTACATCAGCGTTTGTTGCATGTGGGGCAAAAGACAATGTGAGCTGTAGCCCATTGGGGGGCTTGCCTTTGAGCTTTGAAGAAGTTAGTAGAGCCCAGCAGAAGTGTGTTGTTTGCTCTAAAAGGGACTTACACCAAGTTCCATTGCCACATGGGACAATAGCTAAGGGGCCAATACCCCTCATCAGATGGCAGATAGACTGTATTGGGCCTCTTCCTGTGTCAGAAGGATATTGGTATGCCATGACTTCTGTGGACACAGCTACTGGGACTTCTGGTTGCTCTTCCTACACATTGTGCAGACCAGCAGATGACCAAAAGAGGCCTGGAGCATCTCTTTGCTGCCTATGGCTGTCCACAGGTGATTGAGAATGATCAGGGCACACATTTTACTGGATGTGCACTGCAAGAGTGTGGTGCGAGAGCTGGGAATCAAATGGAAGTTTCATGTGCCGTACAATCCTACTGCAATAGGCATGATAGAGAGGCACAATGGCTTGTTAAAATCCAGACTAAAGTCAGATACCAAAAGTCTGTGGGGATGGTCAGTCCATTTATGGACCGTGCTATGGTATTTGAATAAGAAGCCCCAAAAGGGAGCCCTGAGCCCCATAGACATGTTAACACATATGGCTGCCTCCCCTATACAACTGTAAATACAAACCAAGGAAGAATCATTGAAGCTGTGGTTTGGCCACCAGGAAAATATCTTGCTGCCAGCACCAACTTCACTGAATCCCGGAGACTCCACTGAGTGAACATGGCCTTGGACCTTTCGACACATGGACCAACGATGGCTGGCTCTCCTTGCATTTTGGGGACAAGGCCTGGAAGCTGGCCTCCTGTGTATTCCTGGAATAACAGCAGAGTGGCCACCAAAGGTCACAGTAGTATATCCTGAACAGCCAGAAGGTAGGATCATCTTCCTGGGGAGTTTTATTTTATGTTTATGTCCAGCGCATGCACCTCTAGTAGCACTATATATAGACCCTTCAGTAACCCCCACGGGGAAAGGAGTAAAAGTATGGTATACTAGACCTGGAAGGGACCCCCTTCCTGCTACAGTACTATCACAGGACCACTCTCTTGCATGCATCCAACCTGATGAACAAGATTTGCCTATATTGGTGTCATTAAAATATGTGTCTTATCGCCCCTAAGGTCTTTGTGGATTGGGAACCTCCTCTGATTTGAGAATTATTATAACTTTTATTACCTGTATCAAAATCTTACTGCATCTTAATTTTTGTTATCTTTAAGTTGTTGTAATCCTCTGTTGCTGTTGTGGAATCTGGTTACGGTGCTCCAGCTTTCTCGCATGGGGACCATTGTGGAAGACTGAAAATGTGCAGACTGTAAAGCGAGAATTGTGGAGGGGTGGAGTGTGGGGAAGTTGGGGTTCCTATGGCCAGGATCCTCACTGACCTTAAACCACGTGGTGATGTAACTGGCCTCTTGCTAGGCTACCACTTCCACACCCATAAGCAATAAGCTATTATTGCACTATATAGAGAGCTCGGCTCAGTGCTCTGGGCGGAGGCAGAGACGCTAGTGCTCGACCTACCGCGGGGAGAACAAGCCGGGGAATAAACCCTTTTGCCCCAAGAACATTCTACTGTCATTTCTTTGGTCACATTGAATCCATAGTGAATTTGCTCTGAGCTGAAACCCATTGGAAAGACACATGTTGTAGTGAGAGGTATGTTGGGTGCGTAGCTGATGATGTTGAGATTGTCCCCCAACCATGCTATCAGGATGGACATTAAAGAGTTGTGAATTCTGGGCATTTCTGGGTGACTTTGATTGACTGTTCTAGGATTGAGGTAGTTCAGTTCTATTTGTTTCCTCTAGCAAAGCAGGCTCCAAGGAGTAGGAAGCTGGTGCCAGGTGTGTAACACCTCAGAGACCCACAGCCCTGCTCCACAACCTGCCATCTGTGTATCTACAGAGCTCTTGGAATGCAGCTCAAGTGGAGGAGTTCTTTTATCTGGTCATCAAATGAAATTTAATGCAGTGAGTTATTTGGAGAAGGATGAAGAAGCTTTGCTTTTCTCCATGCTGGGGAAGGTATCCACAATATGAGCAAACTCAAAAGAGTATTAAAAGTATCATTCATATCCACACTTACTTAAAGCTGGACAAATAAAATATTTATATTGGCCAAATTCTATTTAGGGTCTGTAAGTCAGAGACCTCTGAATTCAACCCTTTATTATCCAAATGAAGAAATTGAAGCAAATAAAATTTAAGTGACATCCAAGAGCTATGACTAGTCAGCAGCCACACTAGGATCAGAAGGTGCAGTATTCCTATTACTGACTGCAAACTGAATGCCAACCACTTTTAACAGCCATGTGTAGTCATGGCATTCATAGATGTTTCCAAGTATGCTTTAATGCATTTATACTTCCTGAATGGAACCTCTTTTGGAGTAGTAAGTTCTATAAATTAATCTCCCTCTTTGTAAAACACTACACTAATCCTGAGTTGGCAAGAAACCGCCGCCCTTCCTTAATAGTACATTTCACTGACGCTTAAAAGAAGAGGCATCTGGGTTTTTTTCAACGCATCTTGATCTTATTCTTGCAAACTTGGCCCTTCTAAATATACCTCCACAAGGACAGTACACTGATTATGCAAATCAATTCACTGCTTTTCTAGGTCACAGCAGGCCTACTTGTACATAGAATGTGCCAACAGGAATATCAGGGGGTTCCTGCAGCCAGAATGTAAATGGTTTTACTGACAAAACTTGACCAGAGATGAAAGATGTTATGTAACTCTTATCTCCCCACTCACATAAGAGCTGTGGACTGAGAGTATTCTGCCACTCCGGAAAGAAAAGTCATGTTGGCTTACAAACTAAATGGATTACAAAAGTTACTGGCTAAGTTTATTCCTCCTAGTCAGTCATTAACTCTGTACAGTCTTATAAACTGTTTGGGTCTCAGATTCCTCATTTGAATAATTGTGTTTGTTTTTAAATGGGTTAGGAAGCATGTATTTAACTACGGTAGCTAATACATTGTCAACATACCGAGACAGGACTTGATCAAATAATGCTGGCTGTTTGGTATCCTGAGATGCAAAATAAGTACCTGCATTGCTTTTGGAGGCTTGATATGTTATAAAATGTTAAGAAATTCACTAAAATTCTAATATAAAGCACTGCATTATTTCATAATTTCTCCTCCACAGTGAGTCAGAGTATACATCCTCTGTATATATGGATTTCCATGTATACCAGATTTGTCATAGACAGGTGTTACCTTTGTTAACTGGAAAGGAAAGAAGTTTGGTCAGGTAAAATCAACTCTGGGCGTGGACTAGCAACAAGCAGGATCAGGGCTGGTTCTGCTAGTCCCCCATGTGGGACCCTGGACGTGATCTGACCTCCCTGGGCTTCAGTTATCACCATAAAAACAGCTTTCATAAAAAGTTTTTTATAAGCATGATTTTATAAAAAGGATTTTGTGAACCAGAAACATTTGTACAAAAAAAAAAGCATGTTGTCAGTGTGGTGGTTTAAGAGCACAGAGGTGAACATTAAACATATTTTGTGTCTCTTTCTTTCTGGCCTTTAATCTCTTGTCTTCTTTGGGAAAATATCAAAGAAAAGAAAACATGATTGCTTTTCTGGAAACACTGGGATTTAAAGCACATCAAAATATATTATTTCTTGGAGGTAATATCACCTCTGCTTATGCGGGGTTCTTAACAATTTATACTTTCATAGACATTACATTTGATATTGATTTAATGCTCAGACACAGGGCTGTTGAGGATTTTTGTACTCTTCTGTGCATGTGGTTGGACAGCTATGACTGCAGAATTCTTCCTTACATATTTTTCAGTGCAGGTTAGACATCCAGCCGTCTGTTGGCCATGCTTCTGAAATCTTTGAGAAAGCATCAACAGAATTTCCTGTAGATGGTTATAGATTTGACATTTGACCATTCAGGTTGTTTAGTTTATATTTAGTGAAATAAATTTGGAGATAGACTTGTTTCAAAATTCAGTTCTATAAAGCTGTGTTATCCTAGGAAAGACACTCTGCTTCTTGGAACAGTTTCCTAACTAAACGGGGTGACCATTTAATCTACTGCACATGACCGTTTGGGGGGATGAAATAGATCCTGGGGTAAGTAGATCCTTATATTCAATGCCTGGCATAAAGTAAGATTTCAATAACTGTTCACTCTTTCTTTCCTCTTTGTTTATCCCTCTCTTAGTTGACTTAATATCTGTCTTACCTTCCTAATGCTACTGCTTCCGGAAATGACTCTACTCTCTTAGTCTTCCTATTACCTGTACAGGACTTCCGCATTTACCCAATGGGAGGATTCAGACTGCAGTTAAGATGGGAGCCCAGTCGACAACCCCTGCAGTGAGAATCAGGAGAACGCTGTCCTACCTACCCCTGGCTGTGGGGACTTATGGTCTTGGTTAAGTCACTTTTGTGTTTCCTTCCCCCCAAAATGAGGATGCTGATATTTGCCCTACTATTTTAGAAATACTTTGTTACCTCAGACATTAAAATTATTGGACATTTTGAAAAGTTTGCAATGAAATGGAAAAATAGGAAGATGATTATAGTTTTGCCACTCTGAAACATGTCCTGGAATATTAAATGAGCTTTCCCTTTAAAATACCAAAACAAGTTAAGAGGTCAACTGCGTGGTCCACTTTCTAGTCCAATAATCTGGGGATTTTTCTGCTCCAGTGTCATAAAAACCTCCAAAGCCCCCCAGCATTGTAAAGTTCTGTGAAGTTAGTGATAAAGTGATCCAGAATGCTTCAGGATTCCTATGGAAGGGACATTAAATATTGGATTTAGGAATTCATTCTGTCAAGGTTTGCTAGAGACATGGTATATTGGAAAAAACTGATGCCTTTTTCATCTTCAAAGTAGTTTGCAAGTAATGAAACTCTGTCATGGAAGTTTGATTTCTAGCTACAGAAGTGGTGCATTTGCTCTGAAACAAAGTACTAGAACCAAAATTAAAGCAAAAGAATTCGTATATTCAAGTCTGCTGTGCTGACCTCAGGAGCTTCTCTCATAGAGCTAATCCCCAGACTCTCCTTAGCTTAATGACAGATACAGTTTTGACCTCTTCCTGAAATATATGAAGATTGATATCTGCCACAGATGAAAGCTGTGAGGAAAACAACAGACCCTCACTCGGATAGGATGTAATCATTTTCCATTCAAGGTGAATCAATGACAAATCTCTCCAAGAGAGAAATTCTGCAAAGTGTTGTCTAAGGCTTAGCCCCTCACCATTCAAGAAAGATTACACTTTGGGGTTTTTGGTTTTTTTTCTTTTTCATTTCAATGTGTGCGTGTATATGTGTTGTTTTCTTCTTCTACCCATTCATTTCCCCATCTGTGAACTCCTTTTTACCAGAAAAGGTTTTGCCAGAACAAAGGTCTCAAAAGAAATTCAGGCAGGCAGACACAATGTTGGCTGAACACATAATGGGAGTTAGCAGCCTGACTCAGGAGAAGAAATTGTAGTTATTAAAACCCAGAAACTTTCTTTGATTGAGAAGAATGAGGATAGAATAAAGCAAATGAATGAAAACAGGATTACAAGGTTAATAAATTAGAGGATTCCTTCAAACTAGAGACACTTTTAATTGTCACTCAGGACTTGAGTTAATTGAAAATGCTTTTATGCACCAGAGAGCTCTAAGCCAAAGGACGTGGAGTAAGAGTAGAGCAGGTGCCTTTGTGTCGAGGCCTAGTGATGCCATTTTAAAAAATAAATATTTTCATTCACTCATTTAACAGATGATGATTGAGTACATATGTGTCACGTGTCCCTAAAGACGAGACTCTATTAGAGATTAAGGTAAGATAAATATGTTCACAGTCCCACTAGATTCAGTTATTTTGAGGTGGGATTACCTTTCCAGATTGTTCTATTCCAGCTGTCCCTAATAAATTGCTGTTTACCATCTCTAATAGCCAGAAACAAACAAAAAACATCACCCAGGAATTAGACAGAAGTGACAAGCATGAGCTTTTTGTTGCTGGACTAGCGGACGAAGGCCTCAAATGTGACTCAAGTATATGTATGGGGTGCAAGGTACCACGGGGGATGCATTTTTAGCATCATTAAGTTAAAGATAATGTTAAAAGGAAGAAGGCAAATCTCATGTAAAGTTAATCCTCAGGGTGCTATCTTTTTTGTTTGTTTTTTGTTTTTCTTTAGAAAATCTAAGTAGTAGTAAAGTCAGGGACCACCCAGCATGATTTTTCTTTCCACCCACCGGGCCAAGTAGCGGATATTAGGCTACCCAATAGACAAGATTTAAAAGGAACATTGGTGCAAGACAGTTCTGAAGGAAGGAGCTGTGATTTTCCAGAGATATGGGATTGTGGAGAAAAGAAATAATTGAGAATTGGGGATACTGAGAAAAGCAAAGCTCTTATTCAAGATTGAACTTGGGGAAAAAAAATCAGGAGTAGAATTAGGAAAGCAGGTAGATTCACGAGAGATGCTCTAGAGGCTACAGACTGACCAGCCCCAAAGCCCCTAGCAGTGAGGCTCCATTTGTGTGAGTTACAAAAATGCAAATTAGTTAGTAGTAAGGAAGAATTTTTTAAAAGATAAATACTGAGTTTCCTGAAAATATGAAATGAATACGCTTTAAAATTTTAACTAATGTGTAAATGAGGGAAGCAAATCATAAGGTTCAAAAGACAATTTTTAGAAGATTTTGTATATACAGTCAGGAATACTGAAAATAATGTCAATAGAAGCAAAACTGTCTAATATCTCAGTGGGCAACAAATTGTAATGTTTGTGTTATTGTTTCAATCAGGAGGAATTCAATTTTCTCTCTACTGGATAAAATTCATTTGCATAGTTATGAATAGGAGTCATTTGCATTGCCATGGAGAAGAATCATTTACAACCTAACTTCTACAATTTAATCTCTAGACCTACAGAACATACAATAGCCTACTGAATAGAAAATTAATCAAAATTGCACTTTTCTGGAGAATCAGATTATCCTTGGAGGGTCCTTGGGCAACCACCAGCATGCCACTGACAAGATAACTAGTGATCTTTTGCCCACTTCCAAGTTCAGACTTTCTTAGACTAAGGGGACAACTTTTTTCAGTCTCCTAGGTCAATACAGTTTTGTTATTAGTGAAAAATTATTTAGATCTTCATGAAGGTTCAGAATCTTTATTCACTTTCAGAAAAGTAGCCAGAGGGTTGTCCAGAAGAAGGAAGGGAATGGCCCCTATTCTCCAGTCACCAGCAGGCATCTGAAAGGAAGTTTATTTCCTTGACTCTCCCTCTCCCTGAAGAACATTGATGTAACTCCCTAGAGTTATCAATATATCCTCTGGGACAGAATAAAATACCCTTTTGCATAGTATTGTCATGTAAGTAACAGATTTTCTAGATGATCTAATAGAGCATGACTTGAATGCACTCTTCATTATTTGAACACTCTGATTAGTTTATTCAAGATATTATTTATATTTAAGTATTTTGACTGCACTTTTAAATGAGACACCTGGGTCCTATAGATTTATAATTTTCCATCTGCCCACCTGAAGACATACTGTTCCTGTGGTTTTTTTGTATGGCATTGTATGGAGTGGGTCCCATGCTAGAAGTCAACCTGGGTAGGCACAAAGGTCCTGAGCAATACTGTAGGGGGATAAGATGGTACACCATGAGGAAAGGGATTCAGGACAACAGCTGACCACAGAGAATGGATCAGGCAGTCCACAACATTATGAAAAAAATTAGGCATAACTATGCCACAATTTAGAAAATAATGTTAGGAGCTTCAGTTCAATAATCAGCAACTATTGAAAAAGGATCCATTCATAAATAATGCCAATAACAGTCAGAAATGTATGAATCCAGGGAACAGAACACAGTTTACATATTCTAGAGGGTACACCAAGCAGAGTAACCAAGTCTAACACATGAAAAAGAAACCTTGGTATAAATCTAGACTTTGGACAGTGTAGCTTTTTGGGAAACATGTTTTTTCCTTCGTACAGTCTATCAACATATAGTTGGCATTAGACAAATATGGTGAGCTGCACACAGGGGATCAAGAAGGGCCATGTGAGAGCCCTATAGGCAAGACTGGATTCCTTGATCTGGCTAGGAAAGTTGGCTGGAATAATTCTGGGGCGGGAGCAGTAGACCCACAGTTAGGAAATTCTGAAGGTAATGGCACAGGTACAAATCTGGAACTACATAACTACTACCTAATTATCCTATTCTCCTTTAACCCTGAGCAAAATTTAATAGAGTATATCTTGTTGAACATCCTATCTACTATCCTGAACTGCCTTTAACTGGCTGTTGGTATAGAAACACTAGTACATGCAAGCTTATACTCATTCTACAATGTCTATGTTCTTTTTGTATATCAACTTTCAGTAAGTGATCTCACCACCTCTTTTATAAAATCCTGCCCCTCACAGTCTTGTAATAAACTCACATATATTTCATATATTTCCCTCATCTGTTCTCTAGGTTTCAATCCTCCAAGCTTTATAATTGTATATGTCTTTTCCACCTATTGTTATGATTATTCTATGGTTTTTGAAGTTAACAATCCTTATCTGGATTTTCTGTTAATTTAAACCTAATTTTCAATCTGTCATTAAGTCATTATTTCTACTCTGTGGCCCCTTGTTTCCTAAACCTTTTTTGTTATTCTGCTCAACCATTGTCCTAAATATAAACTCATACTGATTCTACTAACCCAACTGATTATTAAATATTCAGGAATTTTGTGAGTGGGTTTCAAAAACTGTCCATGTGGGAATGTTATACCAGGGGAATTTTTAGTTCCTGCAGCTGAAATGTCCACTTTACAGTTGAGGAAACTGAAGTACAGAAATGTTCATCAATTTTCCCAAGATCAAAATGCAAATAGGTTGTGGTGGTAGAACTAGAATATGGGTCTTCTCTGTTCCAATCCATGCCATGGGTATTTGTGATTCTGAGTATACAACAATGTTGAAATGGAATTAAATAATTCATTTCCTCTTGTTTCACATAATACAATGTAATTTTTGAAGCTAAAAATAAAGAATGAAATGGCATGATGATATGTACGTTAATGAAAGAAGATAAAACTATAAGAAGATTTAGATGCTCCTAAAATAGGCTTAAAGTTGTAAGACTCTTTGTAAAGACTGCTTTCTCCTAGGCATTATAATTGAATTATATATAGTTGGTACAAGCTCAGTTATGATGATGGAACTTGGTGGGTTAAAGTCTCCCAATAAATAAAAGTGATAAAGTTAATATTACATTTCTATAAACTTCTATATGAAAATGGTGTTAGATACAGTGGTTACACAAAATGACAAGGAATGTATGTCATGAAATAAAGACTTAAAAATATACAATACAAACTGGGGATGTCTCTATTATTAATTGACAGCTCTCACTGGTAAACTGAACCATTAAATTCCCTCCCACTACCCAACTCCACCGGCAATCACCCCTAAATTACAACCTAACCTGCCTTTAGCCCTTATTTTATGGAGCCACATGTTTCCTTCAGGGACTAGTTACTTGTTCTTTTCAGAAAAAGTTGTCACCACCTTTCCACAGAGCCAGCTCTTGGCAACATCTCTTTCTTTTAAAAGTCTCAACAGGAAACCGTTTTATCGCTTCTGACTATGTGACTCAAACTGATCAGAAGTACCTAAAGATAAGAGCTCACATATCAGGTTTCTTTTCTCTGTTGACTTCTTTATACCCTTTTAAAGCTTCTTTCCATTAGAACCATCTATCTGTCAATTTTAGTTACCTTATTTATCAATCAGGTTATGAACAGTCTTTGAATACTGGGAGATTCTTCCATTCCTTCTGTGCCCTCATTGAATTAAACAAAGCTCACTGATTACAGTTTGAACCTTCTGCTGCTAATATCTCAGTCCAAACTTTCATCACATTGTTTGCATGAACAATAACAAGTCTCTGTTGTCCTCCTTGTTTCAAGACTTTTTCTTCATTATATTTTTAAAGGGTGCCTTTAGTGTTACTGTTCCAAAATATAAATCATTACATTCAACCATACAGGGTAATTTTTTTGTTCTCAAGATTCACCATTTTCCTGTTAATAATGTTCTTCTGACTATAAATATTCTGTAGAAAAGCAGAAATACATGAAAAAAGGGTTAAAAATTCCTTTAAATATTATATTTCAGGATAGCCATTATTAACATATTGTTAAATCTTGCAGCATACACCTAGTTTTGTTAGCTGTGAAGTGTGATCCTATCTTAAAACAGCTGAGCCCAGCATGAGGATGAGGCTGTTCTCCAGGTAGGTGAGAAGAAGGCCACTCACCTTATTTAGAATGAAATAGCATTTAGTTTGCTTTCTTTTTCTCCCTATTTTAGTAAGAATGGCAACCTCTTTAAAATGCTAATTATAAATTCACTCACAAAAACTTTTATTTTTTATTTTTATCACTCTATCCATTCAAAAGCATTTATTCATACTTTGTATATGTAGCACCTAATGGTTTAAACAATAGGTTAATTGGTGTGTTGTTGTCCCCAGAGAGCAAACAATCCAACAGGGGGTGTTTAAAACAAATTAGAATGACACCAGGGCAGTTAGGAGCAAAGTGTCTGAGTGTTTCTGAAGTAGAGAATCCTTTCTTCTGGGTCATGGACCCTTGGTGGATGGGTAGCCAATGAACTGAATTTTGAAATGTAGGTGCTTATTTGGAGCAACTAATAAAACAAAAACTAAGTCAGGCAAATTGGAGTATGTTTGGAAAGAGCTATGTCAGTGTGTGATGAGATGCAAGATAAAGCTGGAGGATGGATCCTGTTAAGGCAAAGGAGAACCTTAAATTCAAGGGTTGCTCTGGGAGGAGGAGGGGGTTCCCCACCCAGACAAGTTCGTGGTGAACTTGGTGAAACCAAGTAAAGGAAAGGGCAAGAAGCTAGGGGTTTTAAGAGGGGTACTGCATTTATTCCTAGAGTAGTAGGCCTCAGTCTCTCCTGGCTCTGGCACTGCTCCCCACACGGGCTTAATCCTCTCCTAGCTCCAGGCCTCTACAGCTTCCCTCCACCAGCCACCATCCTCTCCTAGTTCTCCCTTTAGGCTTCCCTTCTCCACTACCCAAGCTCTCACAGTTCCACACTCGCACTGCTCTCTCTTCATTCTCGCAGTCCTCTACGTCCCCACCCCTAGCACCAGGGGGAACTCTGTGGGCAGTTCTCTGGTGACTGGCCAACGCCTGACCAATTACATGCCAGGAACTGAGGAGAGGAGAGAATGGTTGTTGCCTCTTCTCCCCTGCCCTGGGTCAGCACTCCCACGACTGACCAGTACTCTGTCCCCAGTGAACGATGTGCAAATAGGCTTTCATTTATATATATACAATGGGTGCTATTAAGGCCAAGTAGGAATCCTGGTCAGAAATTTCCATTTTCTCCACATCAAGGTATTCTCTGTTACTCAGTAGAATGGGGGGTTTCTGCTCAGGAAAAATACATTATAATTGTGCCTAGGAAGACACACTCAGCAGCTGGCTATAAGATTCTTGAGAGAGGGAAGAGCTGGGAGCTGGAGAGAGCGGTTAGAGTCTGGGTAAAGGAAGCGAGGTCACCATTAGAGTGGTGGCTGCAGAGACAGGAGCAAAAAGAAGAATTAAGGAAATAATGAGGACAGGAAGTGACTGGACTCACTGCCTAAATGTGATAAGAAAAGGTAAAGAAGACGTTAGAAATATTAACAGCACCTTAATCCAGGATAACCAGGAGAATGGGATGTCCCAAGAGTTAAAAAAGAAAAGGGGTGGGATAGCAGATTGGAGAATTTAGATGGAAGATGGCTTTGATTTCTGATATGAGGATTTTAAATATTAATTAACTCATAATATGCAGACATTTTTCAGGATCAGCTTCAACTTTTACTTTCAGAACTTTGTTATTATTATTGTTATTGCTTTAGCTCAACAATTCCTTCTCAAAAAGGAAATTTAGGCCATTTGTCACTGTCATGCTTATTTCCTTTTTTCTCTTTATGCTTTTACCTCTAAGATATTTATGTCCTGTAATCCAATCCTCCCTCTTTAGAGAACGTATGGCTGGTTCTCACAGTCCCTTCCCCTGTCCTCCTGTAATCTTTGCATCGTTTTGACTGTCCTCCCTGATCTGGTTAACCTTGCATCTTCCCGTAACCATGAATTGGCTGGGCGTATGCTGTCTGTGGCTGCTGGAAGGGCAGGATGTCCATCTCAGAGAAGCATGTTTGAAATCAAATTTCAGTGAAATATTTTGTATCATATCTGATTGGGGGTGGGTAGTGGGAAAGCTGTAAGCTATTTGAAATTATTTTCTTGGGAAATCAAAACTCAAAACTTGTGCAAGCTGCCATTTTCAGTTGTTATTGTGCCAATTCAAGGTTTGGTAGAACAAATCGGCATATTTACTATGGTGCGCCAAGTGACCCTGCTCCCTCTACCTGTTTAAAGGGAATTCTCAAAGCGAAAATACTGTTTTGGAATCCAGTGATAGTTCCAAACTGAATTACAATTGCTTTTGCTTTATATATGCAAAATATGGAATTGTTTTTTACAAGAGGGTCATGATTTCTCAGTTGTGATTCTGGCCCTGATTTCAATACTGTGCCTTCCTTCATTCTTTTTGATAACTACATACTAGAGGACTGGTAGCCATTGGAATTTATATAATTACATGGCAGTATTCAATTCACATATTATTTATATAATACCATGTCAGCCTCCAGGGTTTCTGGCCCTAAATATTAACATCAACATTGTTTCAAGGAATGATGGAAACTGGCACTGATACACATCAGTTTGCTCACTCTTTGGAGCTTAAATATTAGAAAACCCATAGACATTCCAATGCTACAGACTTGCTGTATAGAATTCTAGACTCTCCATGCTAACGTACTTCCTTCCCCAAACCAGTGATTTCTTAATAATGTTGCTCTTGATTACATTTTCCCTCTTCATAATAGTAATGCTTAACTGTCTGTGTCTTTACCATGTAATGCCCTCTAATCCATGTGTTGTCTTTAACACCTGGCTGGTAACTGCAGCCCCGCTGAGTCAAGGCTGTCTGCGCCACAGGAGAGGGGCAGGGGTCCTGCGGAGTCCGCCTCAGATGAAAGGGCGAGGACACTGCGACAGGCTCAAGGCGAATCTCAGCAAGGAATTCTCAACACTTGGATTGTGTCATCAACAGAGCATTGCTGGCTTCCAGTAGCATTCTGGTAGCAACAAAATCCCTCTTTATCACAGAAAAAAAGCAAAAAGAAAAAAAAATGGGGTGAAGAAACCAGAATAGTTTCCTTACTTGTTTGCAGTCACTGATATGGGGGGAAAAGGAATGTTAAAAAACACAAAACTGCTTTATGTTGCTCATATTAAAATAAAAATGATCTTCCTTTTTAAAGCCCTGCATGACCTGCTTTGACTCCAACTCCAGTCATGGCTCACAGACCCCAATTGCTAAACTCAGTCCGGGGTTTCTTGACTAGTCCACTATTCTTCCCTTAGAATTCATGGAATGTTAAAATAAGGCCACACATAAACACGTACTTTCTAAGTGACAAATACTTTTCCAGACTAAAATATTGAAAAATATATGTTTTCCTTTTTATAAAAAAATTACTGAACCTGAAACACAAGTTATATCTATTGGCATTCTTCTAAGTATCACATATTTATTTGCTAAGCTTTTTAACTTGTAAAATATCTATTTTCAGTGGACAGGAAAAGAAATGATGGAACTTATGAATTTCACAGTAATTCTTTTGAATTCATAAATCAGATTGATTCAAAAATTATTGACTCAGTATTTAAATCCATTTTCATGATGACTAAGAATTCCGATCAGGAGTGCAAAAGTAGGTGTGATGTTTTCTAAAGGAGGATATGAAAATATGACAGGCAGAAAAAAAAAACTATAGCGTCCACAGTTCATCATATAATGCTGTTTGGTTCTGCTCTCCTCTTTGCATAAGCTGCCAAAAATGCTATAGCCAGTATTTGGTTAGTGTAAAAACATTCAAGATGTGTATTTTGTACTAGCCTTATTCATGATGCATTCTTTTTTTTCCTTATATTTCTTTTAAATTTTAGTTTAACTTATACTGCTTGCAGTTGTTTTTAAATCTAGTTTGGAGCTAGATGTGGGATAAACAGATGAAAGTGAAATACATTACTTACAAAGAAATTTTCCAGCACAGATTAATTTTTAAACAATGCCCTACAAATAATAATTTTCTTAAAAGAGTATGTAAGTTTATTAACATTTCTCAGTTTTTCTGTAAAGCCCCAATAGAAGATTCTGTAGATCTTGAGGTTCCAGAATGGCATCAAGGTATAACTACAGGCCTGGCCACAGACCCAGTGGAACCGTCCAAAGTCTTTACACTAGGCAGAGACTTTCACAGCCAAAGGGAAATCAGCTAAATCAAAGAAGCCAGGTGGGAACTACTTCGCTGGGTATTTCAGAACCTGAGACAATTTATGTTTGGTATTGATACATTTCCCATAACATCTTTTTTTCTTCAACTCTTTAGGATCTTCCCAGTCATGTCAGGAACAATTTACTGACCACCCTGAAATTGTACTGCTTATATACTTGGGTCTTAGTGTGTGCCTATGAAAGCCAATTTCCGCATTGCTTGTTGAAAGTAGTTTGGAGCATAGGGCTCAGGCTCTAAGTGATAGCTATCTCCAGAAATTTTAGACAGTTCTAAAATTATAAATATTATAAAAGCTGTATTTTTCCCTGAGAATTTGGTAAAGGGCACATCTGCTCACATTACTCTCCCTGAACATACTATTTGTGGTAGAGATCGCTGTAGTTCTTCACAGCTCCTCCCATCAAGAGATGGAGTCTATTTCTTCACCTTAAATCTGGACTGGCCTTGCAACTTGCTTTGGCCAAGAAAATACGATGTAAACCAAGTTGTTGACCTACAGGAAGTTTTTCACATTTCTGTCGACTCTCTTGGCCACCTTAACTACCATGTAAGTCT
>JAVSCE010000105.1:0-12835 GCA_032199065.1 Smutsia gigantea
GCACGCTGTGCGCTTTCTTGTGTATTCTGGTCTATTTTTTATGAGTGGTTGTTAGATAAATATAGTGTTGGGAGGAGATTTCTGCCACCCTGCTCACACCGCCATCTTCCTGGAACTCAGTAAGGTAACTTTTTATTCCTACTGAGCTGTAGTGTACATGAGCCATTCTAAAGATCGCGTAATGATTCCTCATCACGAGTACAAAACTGTCAGGAAGCAACTCATTGCTAAAGGGCGGTGGGGTAAGTGAATCCGTTTGGGAATGGAAGTAAATACGTAAGCAGTTCGATTCCATGGACATGAGTCCTGTCACGCAGATATTCATTCACAGCATTTAGAAGCCACATTCTAAGCACTCCTCTTGGAAACCACTTATGTAGATTTCTAGTTCACAAAAAAAAAAAAAACGAGGGATTGTTGTTTCTTTCTGTTTGTGTGACATGTGGCTGAGAACCTGTGCAGTCCCTAGGAAGAAGTTCTATGTTTTACATTTGCCTTTCCTAAATCATCTGTAGGATTTCTACTTTTAATTCAATAGTTAGGTGCCTAACTCTTGTCTTGTGAATATTTTGGTTTTTTTTCTGAAAACATCCAATTATATTAACATTTTTAAATGATTTCATGTCATTGTATTAATATCCTGATGTCTGAGCACCTTCGTGTCTTCAACTGTACTTGAGGCATTTGTAAAATTATGGCATTTTGAATAATTTACACTGGAACTTTATGAAAATTATATTTTCCTTTCTGTATTTCTTAAATAAAGCATTAAAAATATATAGCCAGAAAATATACCCTAATATATTTGACAACTTGAACAGTAGTGTAAATCGTTTTGCACTAAGAGTGTATTTCAGTACTAAATAACACAATTTATTTTTTCCGTCGTGTTTTTACTTAATAGTTTTCACATACTGCTTAACATAATGTCATTTACCAGTTTATTAACTGTTTTTAAATGTTATGAGTATAGTCTGTTTTCATCTCACTTCTTGAGCACTGCAGTCTCCGAGAAGGATTTTCCCCCAGAAACTACTGAGCATTTTCAGAAAGGAAAGGAAGAAACACTGCACTGATAAATCATGTTCCCTATGTTTTGTCTCGTGCTCTCTTCAAAACCTGACCAAGAAGCTTTTTAAGAAAGTGTCCAGCCATGCTAGCAGCTAGAGACATAGAAGGGAGAGATGCTTAATGTTCTGGAAGCTCATTATTGTTTCTCTGCATGCCTGAGATTTCAGCCCTTTGCCACCGTGTGTGACCTTTCCACAAAGAGGGTGTTCTCACTACTGCTGATTTAATTACACAGATGAACTTTAACTGCCAAAGGGTATTGTTCCAGACATTTGAGGTGGGCATGATTGCACCTCGTATCCTTTATTATAAAATACCTGATTAAACTTCAAAGCTGGGAGAATTTATTTGAGTTTTATGGTTTTCCCTGATACAATGCCAGAACATTCACCACCTTCTGTCTTTCCAGCTTCACATTAAGATTTATAGTCTGATAGTTACTATCCTTTTATTTAGGAAGGTGTGCTTGCCACCTTAGACATATCCCTTTAGGTTTTGCTGAGCTATTGAAATCTAGTTGAAAAGATGGAAAAACTCCATAACAAGGGGCTGTGACAGTCCACAGTATGAAATAAGACACTTCAATGTTTTCCCTCCTTTTGAGGATCATTGGTGTATATTCTTGGAGCTGATTAAGGTGTTTGTATGTAATTTAATTTTTCTTTCTCTAGCAAAGGGAGAAAGCATCTAGCTAAAGAGGGCAGACAAGGGCTATCCTGAAAGATAAATAAGAAATAGATTTCCATACATCTGTTCTTAAATACTGTTTATCATTACTGGTGACGCTTGGAGATTTTGAATACAGTTGTGTGACTGTAAAATGAATGGAGTCATTTAAAGTGCATACGCATTGGAGTCTGACATCTGAACCCACCTTCTGAACGTGCCCCCATAGCTCTCAGTGACATGCTGTAATATAAGATTAAAGTCCGTAGACTTTAAAGAACTGCAGCTATTATTGTGCATGATGCTGTGGAGTGAGTAGAGGGTCTCCACCCTGAGCCCTGAATATGCATGCCTTAGAATATTGCACTTCACCAAAAATGAAACATTGTCTCCACTGTGGAAGAAGGAGATAAGAAAACTTCAACTTCCGGTTCTCTTGATTTTGGAAGTGTGTTTCATTCTATATCCACAGCATATGCAATCCTGAGATAGGATCTTGATTTCATGTTCTTGGAAGTCTCTCTTTTCCCATCTGCTCTGCAGAATGATTATACTTCTTAACTTTAGTCCATTTGGGGATTGTTCATGTGTGTGTGCGTGTGTGTGTGTGCATGTGTGTGTGTGTGTGTGTGAGAGAGAGAGAGAGAGAAGGTATACCATGTTATGATCTGTTGAATCTGTTGCCAAGATAAGGCAAAGCCATATATTTTCGTGTTCACCAGAACCTTTCATGTCAACACTTAAAAGACATCCTACATGTGTGAAGGGTTCAGGGCAGTACAACCAGTAGGCTCACATTTTACTGTTGGATGTAAAGTAGTGGGTGGCCTGTTTGTCAGAGAGATTTTCAAAAAGATGTTTCCACAAATGGAGAGTGCTGGATAAGCAAGCCCTGTAGAGTTTGAAATGGGAAGGAACCAAGAGATACTCATACATAGTTTTCAAGCAGAAAGCTGAAAGTGTAGATGTGATTTGGCCCCTTCTGAGTCTGTTGCCTTATGAAGTGTAAGATTAGATTATAAGTAATGGGGAAATGGTAACCTAACTGGTCCATGGGCAACTAGGATGCAATGACTCCGTGAAATGAGGCACAGAAATGGATCCAACGCATAGAGGTACAAATTCTAGAAAGCCTCAGTGGATCCGAGTTTCAGCATAAGGCACCTGCTGTTTCCTTCATTTGTTAGCCGTTAATGAGTTTTGCCTGGAAAATATAAAATACTTGAGATAAAGACAACTTGATTAACTCATAGAGATGAAGAATAGGTTAATAACATAATTATATCCTCTGTACTTAATTCAGGGGTCTATTGTGCATTTTCTTTATTTTTGTAAAGTCATCTTAAATTTATGTATCACCCTTGCTCTGTTGTTTGGAAATAATTAAAGGATCCTTCTCCTTAAGTAATTGAATGGGGAAAGAGGTTCCCAAGGAGAATTTCCTTGAATTAGGTGCAAAATCCATAGATCAACATGCAGAAAGGATAAGATGTCATGATCAAGGGCATTTTGTTCAGAAGCAGAAGGTGGGTCTAACATTTGTCAATCAGTGTCTGTGCAATTCTGTTACCATCATAGAAGTGAAAACCATGTAATGAACTTAGTAGATGCAGAAAACATATTTTAAAAATCTCAACAGAACTCACTGGGAGAATGAATAGCAAATTGTGGTGTATTCATGCAGTGGGGTATTAGTCACCCAAAAAGCAAACATCAGGTACCGATGTATGAACAGTGTAGGCGGCTCACCCACATGTTAGGCTGAGTGGAAGACTCTAGACAAAGAAGGGTGCATATCTACATGCCGAACTTAAGTTTGTAGGAAGCCCCATGCCAAGCAGAAAACAAGCATATAATCATAGAAAACCGAACTGGGTTTCCCAGCTTGGAGGGAGCCTAAGAGAATTCTTTTGAGATATGGACATTGAGTGCCTTGACTGAAGTGATCCATTCACAGGGTTATCAAAATACCTAAGGACCCATGTATGGTCTCTGCATTTCCCCATGATTTTTTTAAATTTCAGGACATTATGAATAAGCAGACGTACATCCACAATTACAGGGACACTAGACATAAGAAGAAAATGAACGGAAACTGCTGGTTATGACCCCAAACCGCTCTTCTCAAATGTAAAGATCTTTGACATCCTCCAGTAAAACGCTTACCCTTTTCTTTCAACCATAACGGTTTAATGCGAAAATGACATTTTTGACTATTTGCCTTGGAGCGCAATTGTTCTTGAAGATGGGATGAGTTTTTCCCTCCCCTTGAGATGCTTTTCACACACTTCTATAATCTGCAGACTCTCGAAGTATGGAGTGACCTACATCGTCTTCAAGGTGTGGCCCAGGATTCACGGGGAGGGAATGAGGGAAGGCTCGATGCCTTCCATCTGTCCGTAGCAACATTTGATTCTTCTGGGGTCACTGTCACTCGATAATGGTAATAGCAAGGCTCCCTGTCCCTTATTACATGCTCTCTCCAGATGGGGCCAGTACTCTTTATCATGCCCATGCCAGATGCCTCCTCTCTGCCAGTGGGAACAATTTAATTAGCTTGCTCTGTCTGATACACATCTTCTTCTAAGGTGGGAATCCCCTCTGGGGCTGGAGGTTCTGGGAATGAAGTTCGTTGTTCCTCAAGCTTCTCATACACCGTGAGAAACAGAGCTGAAAGATGACAAGGAACACATCAGGTTGACGTCTTGACCTGATTGTGACCAGCTCCCGTTAATGAGGAAGGTCACGTCTTCTGAATAAAGTAGTGACGTTTGCATTGTCTCACCGTGTTCAACCCTCTGGCATTCTCCACATTGACATGATTCTCCTACAATGACGTGTTCTCCGCTCCATTGTTCTTATCGTAGTAAAATTATATTTTGTCGAAATACAGAGGGTATGGGCCAGGGTTAGACATGTCTTGACACATCTGTGTGAATGCTTTGATGTTTCCTATACTATATATGACCACTGCACAATGTCTCCTATGTAATATACTGTGTCCACTACACAATAAAATAACCGCCTCAAAATTTCATGTACACCACCACTTGGATGAGTAGAGATAATGGAATTTGTTTAATCTGGAAGAAATCTGCCTTTCCTCCAGTCCCAACCTGCAAATTAGTAGAGAGGAAACAATCAACTACCTCTTTGACATGGTTTAAACATCTTAATCTAATTATATGACTTGAATAGTTTCTCGTATTATTGGTTAGACTTTTCTGGGAAGAGATCTCAAAACCCTCAGCCTTCTGACCTGCTTCTGTCTCCAAAGGGTGGAAGAAGGATGTGTTTGCACTCATGGGGTATTAGATGCTGTGGTGAGAGCCCCTAGTGTCTATGGCATTGCCCTTTGTCCATCTGGGACCTATTTTCTGTGCTTCTCTTCTGAATTCATGTCTCTAGCTGGTACTGTTCATGGTCCTTGCTGGCTAATGCTTAGTGACCCTCAGTACCATTATGGTGGGAGACCCCAGCCTATTACCTTCACCCTTCATTCATCTGACCTCGGACTTTTCTGACAGCCTCTATTCTGGGATCTTATGGGCTTGCTTGGTCCCAGGGTGCTGGAAAATTCCTGTGGACCCCACATCATGAAGGTGGTAGCCTGAGGGCAAGGTTCCTCATCCACTGAAGAGGTCTTTATTTTCCCACGAGTGCCTGGCTTAGACCTAGCTTTAACCTGCTTGCTCATCTCCATGCCCTGCTCTGGAACTGTGTCTGCCCAGAACACAGGGTGCCTTTTCCTAATTTACACCAAGTTCTTCAGAGTTGTTGTGTTTCCTCGAAGGGCAGCTGTGTGTTGTTAAGTGATGATTTTGTTCACATTATTTTCGCAGTATTTGGAATATATACAAACTGCATGGATAGAGAGGAACATTACTCAGGTGCCTTGAAAAGTCTACTTTTCCATGTTGGCCGAACAGTCTAAGTTGTTTCTGAAATGCAGAAAGGTAGATAAAATATATCACATCTCGGCATTCACCAAACTCTGTCTCGAATGCCGCTCCATTTTTGAGTCTTGAACAGACTTGGTTGAGATAGCAGCCAGCAAGCAGATGGCAGCAGTCACTGTCATAGGTAAAGGAATCTGTTAGAATCTCTCTCTTGAATTTGGCTTGACTCACTAAGGTTTCAAGTCAGTTCAACATGCCATCTTTAGTTAAGGATAATAGGTGGACGGGAGTGTGTACAGAGAGTGGCCTGCAATCTAGTTCAAGTAAAATTGAAATTTTTTATTTTTTAATTTTCCTTTGGTCTTAGGCAAAATTTTTTTAACCATAGTTTAAACTTTTTTTTATATTTAAGAAAATCTGTTTATTATCCATATGAAAATGTGTACCTAAAAGGTGGTTCTCTTTCTTTCATATTTTGACTAAATTACATACTACCAAAACACACATATGGTAGTAATATATTTTGAAACATTTTTGAGAAGTATTTATTTTCTGTTTTCTGCAGTCATAACCTTGTTGACAGGCTTTAAATTTTGGAAGCAGGTCTCAAAGTTTTCGTGAACGGAATACAGATGAAATGTCAAGATTCAAGGACAAAGCTTGCCTATATATTTTTGTTTGTGGGAAAAAAAGAAAAAGACATAAGAAGCTGGCATTAATCACACTACATTTTCAGAACTCTGAATAGTCCTGATACACATTTCTCTGTTATTTTTAGTTGAAAATGTAATCAAACTACCATCTCTACAGAAATGTACATATATATCAATTTTGATTAGCTTTTAGACAGAATTCTATTTTACTTGGTTGATATATTTTATTGACCTTGATGGAATCTAAACTAAAATGTTGTTTTCAAAGATGAAAACAAAAAATAAATACAAAATATCTATGGTAGTGTTTAATTTGTGGCTTCACATAAGAGATTTAGCAAAGTCAAACTGCAATTTAATAGAATATTGATAAAGACAATATTTTTGCTCCAAGTGGAGATTTTTATCCTATCCAGGAAAAATATTTTCATTACAATATTTCCCTCTGACTGAAAGAACTATAGTGCTATTTTTAAATTACATTATACATATACCCTATATATTACAACTTGTCCAAAATAACCTCTTCACAATCAGGAAAGAAACACATCTTGTGTTCTTTCTGTTTTGAGAAAATGTTAGACTGT
Source organism: Smutsia gigantea (assembly GCA_032199065.1). Lineage (NCBI taxonomy): Eukaryota > Metazoa > Chordata > Mammalia > Pholidota > Manidae > Smutsia > Smutsia gigantea. The sequence goes on from JAVSCE010000105.1 coordinate 6,877, forward strand.
TACATATACTCATATATACGTGCATATGTGTATATGTGTGTTCTTCTCTTTGATTCTGTTTCATCTCCTATCTGCTAGAAGGAATAGCATTTCTTACACCTTTGTAATTGTAAACCAATTATTAATTTTCCTTTTGTTATACATGTAAGTGAAATTATTTTCACCAATTTTTGCAATTGCTATAGCATTCTCAAGTGGTGTAAAGGGTGTGTGTCCATGTCACTTAAAAGCAAAAATACATGTGCATAGAAAAGCAACCATCTTTTTCATACATTTCCAGTCCAACTGGTTGGCTGTGGGTGGTCACATCAAATGACCTAAATGTGCTCTCTACACATCCTCATCTCTTACTAAAGTTTTATCACCAATAAACAATGGTTTTTAAAAGAAGAAACAAGTAAAAACTTTATTGTCGTTTTTACATATGGAATGAATGAATGGATTGATTCACAGAATTATCGAGTACTGACTCTTGCCAGACCCAAGTGCACACACTAGATACACATCTCTTGGCATGAATCTCACCAAAATTTTCTGCCAGCACATTTTTAAATTTTTCATGATGAGACACAGGCAGCAGGCTGTAAAAATCAGAAGTAAATTAAATAGTGTGTTAGAACGTACTAAGAAAGGGTTCCTGAGGATGAGAAGGACACAGCAGAGTATGGACATAATGCAGCTGAACTGTACACTTAAAAGTTATGAGGATAGTAAATTTATGATACATGTATTTTACCACAAAAGAAAGTAGGCTACATTTGAAAGAGTATTGCTTCAGGATCCAATCTTAGACCAATAGCTTTTCTATTTCCTAACAATGCTTCAGAGCAGCAAGACTTGAACAAACTGGTTGCACCTGACATAAGAGAGGTCCAGAGCAAAACTCCAACACGTATACAAACACATCCTGTTCCCAACAAGGTGGAATTTGCAAAGATTGGTGGATGATTAATGATTGCTACATGCAAAAGGGTGGAAAATTATGACCAGTCATGTGGGGGGGGGGAAGTATAATAAAAAGGAACAGAACAAGAAGAAAAGATAAGAGAATTAATAGACAAGGGCATTAAACAATTCCTTAGAAAAATATACTTAGAAATACACTGAAGTTTAACATGGTGGCCAAAAGTAACAGGATCAGAAAGAGGATCTAGAAAAATGTAAAAAAAAAAAAAAGCAATCTTCTAGAGTCAAAAGATAAACTATTTAAGATAAAGACTGTGTTGGAAGGATGGACACATTAACAGCAGATGGGCACTGCAAAAGAAAAGGTTTGTGACATGAAAAAAACTATGTAAAATAAAGCATCAATGTCAAAGTGACTCATTAAAAAGAAAACTGATTTGAAAGGGACCACCTCAAGGAGAATAGTCTGCATGTAATGGAACCAGAGATAGTGGGAGGGAAACATGTACATAAATAATGTCATTTTCCGCCCCCCAAATTGAATGACGCCTGTAAACGCACAGTTCCAATAAATGTCCAACGCATATAGCATGGGAGAAAATTGAGGAAAATGAAAGCAGGGTGTATTTTAATCAAACGACTGTAAACCAGTATTAAAGGCACCGTTTCCAAGGGAGCCAGTGTAAACAGACATTACCTACAGAAGATAAAAGATAAGGGTGACCACACTTGGCTCGTTGGAGAAAACACAAGCCAGGAAATCATGAAGTGCCGTCTTTCCAGAACTGAAAATAACATTCATCCTAGAATTCTAAATTCAGTTGAAAATATCAGAAATAAAGTTGAAATGCAGACTTGTTTATAGACACACACGAGCTGAAAAGTTTTCAGCAGCAGATCAATAAGAAATGTGAAAGGATTCTTACATGTGGCAGGACAGTTGTAATGAGTGGACATCGGGATCTACACAAAGGAATGAAGAATGTCAAAAATGATACATATGATAGCAGATATGAAGGGATGTGCATTTCATAAAACTCTGGAAAAGATAGTTGATGAATTAAAGCAGCATAAAAACCATTCTATGGTTAGTTCTTTTCATGTTTACACTGGGCCTTGGCTAAGAAAGACAATATATGGGTCATAAACCAAGTTTCAATACACTGAAAAATAGTTTCAGCTGTACATGTTCCCCAGTGACAATGGCATTAACCATCGATAACATAATGGTATCCAAACATCCAAATATTTGAAAACTCAGCAATGGCTTCTAAATAAAACACATGTCAATAAAGAAATCATAGAGAACTAGAGTATTTTGAAGTGAATGAAAATATAAATAGGAAATCCTTAAACTTTTAATCAAACGTTTAGCCCAACTGGGAACAATGGAGTAACATGAGAGAAGAAAGCCACGATATCACTCCATTAAAAGGCCTTAAAAGGGTGATACAGGAAACCAAGCACAAGGATTAGAAAAATGAATCTAGAGTTTAGATTAAATGAACAAATTTCCTGAAGGTTGCAGAGTTCATTCAAGAAGTAATAATAGCCATGTGGGGATTCATTAGATGTTGTTTTTAAAAGCCTTCCCACCAAGAGATCACGGGCCTCAGGTGGCTTCAGTGGGGAAGTCTCCTAAACATTTAAACAGATTAAAAAAGAGGAATTTTACACAGACTGTTCCAAAAACTGAAAGATAGAGGGTACATTTTAAATCTCATTTCCATGGGGCTAATGATACCGACACCAAAAACAGACCAAAATTGTATAATTAGCAAAAAACACCACAGAAAAATATCCCTCCTCATGCTAATTGCAAAGTTCTTTAAAAATATTAATCAAATGAAGGGACTTCCGGGAAGATGGCGGTGTGAGCAGGGCGGCAGAAATCTCCTCCCAACACTATATTTATCTACGAAAACACAGACAATACATCTATTCCTAAAAGAGAGACGAGAATACACAGGAAAGCTCACAGTGTGCACCTACACCCGAGAGGACTCGGCACCGCAAGAGGCGGAGCGATAAAGGGCCCTGCGGAGCGGTGCAGTCACAGCTGTGGAATAGTGGGGCAACAAGGCCACCTAGAGCATTCCCACAGAACCTACGTCTGGTGGGCATTTTTTTGTTTTTTTTTGTTTTGTTTTCTGTTTTGTTTTTGTTTTTTCTTTCTTTTTACTTTCTTTCTTTCCTTCTTTTTTTTTTTTTTTGCTTTTTCTCTTTTTTTCTTCTCTTTTTAAAGTCTTAAAGAGCCCAGCGACTGTCACATGGCAACTATCAGTGACCCATTATATAGCCAAGAAAAGACAGAGAATGGTTCAGACAAAATCAACTGAAAACCCCAGAGAGGGAGTCTGAAGGATGAAGTACAGCCTCTGAAAAAGAATTCAGAATAGAAGTCATAACCATGCTGATGGACCTACAGAGAAATGTGCAGAGCTGAGGGAGGAAGTGAGGGAACTGAGGAAAGACAATGCAGAAATCAGACAAGCTGACGATCGACGGGCTTAACAGCAGAATGGATGAGATGCAAGAGACTGTTAATGGAATAGAAAACAGAGAACAGGAGTACAGAGCAGTTGAGGCAGAGAGAGATAAAAGGATTTCTAGGAATGAAAGAATATTAAGAGAACTGTGTGACCAATCCAAACGGAACAATATTCGCATTATAGGAGTACCAGAGGAAAAAGAGAGAGAAAAAGGGATAGAAAGTGTCTTTGAAGAAATACTTGCTGAAAACTTTCCCTCGCTGGGGAAGGAAATAGTCTCGTAGTCCACCGAAGTTCATAGATCTCCCAACAGAAGGGACCAAGGAAGACAACACCAAGACACATAATAATTAAGATGGCAAAGATCAAAGATAAAGACAGGGTATTAAAGGCAGCTAGAGAGAGAGAAAAGATCACCTACAAAGGAAAACCCATAAGACTATCATCAGACTTCTCAACATAAACCTTACAGGCCAGAAGACAATGGCATGATATATTTAACGTTATGAAACAGAAGGGCCTCGAAACAAGAATATTGTATCCAGCACGATTATCATTTAAATATGATGGAGGGATTAAACAATTTCCAGATAAACGAAAGTTGAGAGAGTTTGCTTCTCATAAACCACCACTACAGGATATCTTAAATGGACTGCTCTAGGTGGAAGCACACCTAAGGCTAAAAAGATGTCACCAGAGAAAAAAAAATCATAGCAAAGAAAGCAGACCATCGAAATACTAACTAAAGGCAAAGAATAAAACACCTATTATAGAAAGAATGGAGGAGGAGGAATAAGAAGGGAGAGAAATAAAGAAACATCAGACTGTGTTTACAATAACGTAACAAGAAAGTTAAGTTAGATTGTAAGATAGTAAAGAAGCAACCCTTGAACCCTTGGTAACCACGAATCTAAAGCCAGCAATGGCAATAAGTACATACCTATCAATAATCACCCTAAATGTAAATGGACTGAATGCACCAATCAAAAGACACAGAGTAATAGAATGGATAAAAAAGGAAGACCCATCTATATGCTGCCTACAAGAAACTTCACCTCAAATCCAAAGATATACAAAGACTAAAAGTGAAGGGATGGAAAAAGATATTTCATGCAAACAACAAAGAGCAAAAAGCAGGTGTTGCAGTACTTGTATCAGACAAAATAGACTTCAAAACGAAGAAAGTAGCAAAAGATAAAAAAGGACACTACATAATGATAAAGCGGTTAGTCCAACAAGAAGATATAACCATTATAAATATATATGCACCCAACACAGGAGCGCCAGCATATGTGAGACAAATACTAACAGAATTAAAGGAGGAAATATAGACAGCAATGCATTCATCTTAGGAGACTTCAACAGACCACTCACACCAGAGGACAGATCAACCAGACGGAAAATAAGTAAAGACATAGAGGCCCTGAACAACACACTAGAACAGATGGACCTAACAGATATCTACAGAACTCTACACCCAAAAGCAACAGGATACACATTCTTCTCAAGAGCACATGGAACATTTTCCTGAATAGACCACAAACTAGAAATAAATTTTAGAAAGAAATCAAAAAGGCTCGCAAATACATGGAGACTTAACAACACTCTCCTAATTAATCAATGGGTTAACGACCAAATCAAAACAGAAACCAAAGAATATATGGAGACTAATGACAACAACAACACAAAGCCACAACTTCTGTGGGACGCAGCAAAGGCAGTTCTAAGAGGAAAGTATATTGCAATCCAGGCCTACTTAAAGAAGGAAGAACATTCCCAAATGAATAGTCTAAAGACACAATTACTGAAATTGGAAAAAGAAGAACAATGAGGCCCAAAGTCACCAGAAGGAGGGACATAATAAAGATTAGAGAAGAAATAAAATTGAGAAGAATAAAACAATAGAAAAAAATCAAGGAAACCAAGAGCTGGTTCTTTGAAAAAATAAACAAAATAGATAAACCCCTAGCTAGACTCATTAAGAGAAAAAGAGAATCTACACACATAAACACAATCAGAAATGAGAAAGGAAAAATCACGACGGACCCCACAGAAATACAAAGAATCATAAGAGAACATTATGAGAATCTATATGCTAACAAGCTGGAAAACATAGAAGAAATGGACAAGTTCTTAGAAAAATACAACCTTCCAAGACTGACCAAGCAAGAAACAGAAAAACTAAACAGACCAATCACCAGTGACGAAATCGAATTGGTAATCAAAAAACTACCCAAGAACAAAACCCCTGGGCCTGATGGGTTCACCTCTGAATTCTACCAGACATATAGAGAAGAAATAACACCCATTCTTCTTAAAGTTTTCCAAAAAATAGAAGAGGAGGGAATACTTCCAAACTTATTCTATGAAGCCAGCATCACTCTAATACCAAAACCGGGCAAAGACCTCACCAAAAAGAAAATTACAGACCAATATCCCTAATGAACGTAGATGCAAAAATACTCAACAAAATATTAGCAAACCCAATTCAAAAATACATAAAGAGGATCATACACAATGATCAAGTGGGATTCATCCCAGGGATGCAAGGATGGTACAAC
>JAVSCE010000106.1:0-151116 GCA_032199065.1 Smutsia gigantea
CACACTCATGATGGTGAAGTGCCCTGCTCCCTCATTCTGAGGCACAGTGATCCTAAAGTGTTTTTCATATTTATTTCCCCAAGACTACGGTAGCCTTCGTGGGACCTGGATGATAAGCAGAGTCAGCAAAGGGACTGAGAAAAGAAGAGGTGATTTCCAGTAAAAGAAAGTCTAAAGGGAAATTGGCTCTAGATCAGGAGGTCCGCGAGATCGGGTGCCATTTGCACATGCCATATGCTCTATGAAAATGGAACAGATAAATGGGAAGAATTTTATGTTTAGCATTCACACAGCTTAGGAAAGAAGTAGGACCTATATGGGGGGGGGGTCTGGTTGGCCTGCCACCCTATTCAGGAAGGGCCTCAAATTTTGACTTTTGATGTTACTTCCAAATGAATTGTCACAGGTTTATGAGTGCTAACGCTTTAACTTATTACATATAGACATTCCTAAAATACTACAGAAATCTAAGCTTTGCCCTGGCATTCCATCGGAATAGCAGCAGCCTCAAAAATTGCCAATGGGAAGGACTTCTCAGGCCTTCCAAGGCCTGTCATTCGGTCATCTCAGCCCACAACTGTGTGCCCTCTGACCTTTGGGCCAACACCATGCTGTGGGCCATCGTTTCTTTGTTCCAGGTATTTGGAAGTTTCTGACTGGCTTATCTGAAGTGCACAACAGGCATGGAGCATTCTCCATCCATCCTGACTTTGTTCTGTCTCAGCTTCATTCAAGTAACAGCAGCATATCTTTGCTTGCTCAAACTCTCCGTGTGTAATTTTCCAAGGATAGCAGATGTCTCTTCCCTGAATATTTCCTATGCTCAGTGCTGTGTGGGGGTGTGTGTGTGTATACACATATGTAATTTTTAAATTTACTTTGCATGGAGGGCAATTAGATGAATCTGTCCTCCCTTTAGGATTCCCAGTCAGGGACAGCTGACCTTAGATCATTCATGGGCACACCACCCACTAATTCGCTATTTCCTAGCCTCTCACACTCTGCTCCCAGCACAAACCCGCAACTTAATTATTTACCCCCTATACCTCAGTCGCCCTCTGCATGGCCTAACCATCTGCCTTACCAGAGCAGTTACCAATCCAGCTGCTTGCTGATAATACGTATGCCAGGTACTGCAGCAGCGGCCAGGAATACAGTTTGGTGCAAAGCACGTGGGCCCCTGCCCTTGGGTGTTTACATTTTCATGGGGAAGGCCAGGTATCCCCCTTTCCCCAAAAAACCATCCAAATAAATAATGAGAGCTATGATATTGCAAAAATCAACAAAAATCTTGCCTCATCTAAAATTCTTGACATCCCTCCCAGTTTACTCATAATTCTTTAAGCTGTAAAATCAACCTTCCCATTCCAAATCCTTGCTCTGTCCGCACTCAAAGATCCATGAATTTGGATCCCAAGTTTATTATTAACTGAGGCTTGCAGGAATTATTTTTCTCTTCACATGTTGTGCACTCTGGGAGCACTCTGACTCGCCTTCTTAAGTGGGCAGAGAAGCATGCAAGTGTAAGTTTTCATGCAAAGCTTATCGACAGCCAGAAGCCACACATTTCCAAAGTGTAAATACGCAGCCGCTGTCGAGGGCCTAAGACGCAGAGCCACATAAGAGTGTTAAAATAAAATAAGGTTGGCAGTGCCACTTCACCAGAAACAGGCAGTGAATTAGATGTTATGAAATGCTTATAAGCCTAGGGAGTAAGGTGCTCAGAGACAATTACCAACTAAACATTTCATTAATGAAATAATGATTAATTATAATTACTAATTAAAATGCAGGATTATGCTGTTGGTTTTGAGCATTACAGGAGTAATGACATTACCATTTTTAATGGAATTCCAGGAATGAAAATTATAACAACTCACAGAAAAGGTAGAGCTTGCAAGTGTGATTAGGTATTATAGTTAAACCCAGGGGCGTGGAATTTTTCCTGATGGTGAACGTAAGTTAAGTAAGTTTAATGCAGTATAATTTAATTACTAAGCGTAGTTTTCTTCTCAGTGAGGAAGATGCCAGGTTTTGCTTTAAGAATGTAAGGAGTTATGGTGATGATTGGCTGCTAGCAGGAGAAATCACAGAGCCTTCAGCTGTCTTTTGCATAATGTTTGAGGGTAGATGCATCCTGGCTCATTGTGAATTTTATTTAATTCATGCTTAGAGGATTAGCAACGAAGTATCCTGAGCAGAAGGGGACTCTAGTGCTGTCAAGTGTATCAGGAAAGCGAATTTCCATAAAAGGAGGTCTCTGAATAATTAATACATGGGCGTTTTCATAAATGTCAAATTCCCACGGGAAGCAGGAACTTGACCCTCTGTAATAAACCATTTAGGATTCATTAAACATGAGCATCGTTCTTAAACTGTTTGCCATGGCATGTGAGCTCATGCATAATGCAGTACACGGGCCTGAGCTGCAGTGTGAAAATGCCCCACCCTCAGGTGCCTGCTTCTTTCTGCCTGGTTCTGCTATAGCCCCTCTGGGTGATATGACTGTCATAAGGCCGTTAATTGTTATAAGGCTGAGATCAGCCCACAGTCAATCAAGAGAGCTCATGTTTGGCTCTTACTTGGTAAGTATAAAGAGGGCTCTGCCCCTGTTCAGACCATCTGTATCCGGGTTCCTCAACCTCGGCACTACGGACCCTTGGGGCCTAGTCGTTCTGTGTGGTGGGGACCATCCTGCGCGGTCTTAGACGTTTAGCAGCACCCCGGCCTCTACCGCCTGATGGCACTGCCCTGCCCTAGCTCCCTTAATGGTTGTGTCGGTCAAAAATGTATCCAGAAATTGAAGATGTCCCCTGGGGCAGGATTACACCTACTTGAGAACCACTGTTGATGGATCTCACTGGAGAGCATCTGTTTATGGAATTTACTCAAGGACATCACGGACCAGTCAGTGGCCGAGAAGGCTCCCCACTGACCTTGGCCTGAAAGGCTGTGGGAAGCCCCAGCCCCTTGTCACCCTCACAAGCACAACCATCAAGAGGACCGGATGTGTCTTTGCTCTTAAATAACATCGGCTGCCCCTTATGCAACCAAATGAGGCTACACGGCCACTGTAATTGTGCCATTAAAATGAGACCTGTTCACTCCCGGGACCCAGGGCTGCCTTGCAATCCCCTTCATGCAGAAATGACTGGTCCCTTGTTCCTTACGCATCAAAATGACTGGTGCTATGAACCACGTCCACGATTGTTCTGGACTTAGAAGTAGTCTAGTAAATCACCAAGCTGTTTCCTCCTCCTTTTCTTATTTCATCCTGAGATTAGCACTGGGGTGTGGGGCCGTGAATGAGCTCACCCATAGAAGATTTTTATCAAGCTGTTTCTAAAGTTTGAAAACAAATCACAGAGGCATTCTTCTTTTAACAGAATATGGATTTGGTTTCTTGATTTAAAAAATACATTTTTAATTCTGTCTGGGCATGTAGGATGCCCACACGCTGAGTAAACAAAGGCAACACGGAGCTATTTGAAGGATTGCTTTGTCTACACAATAGCAGAAACTGCTTTGACTAGTGATTTTTCTCCTCTTTGATTTGTATTTGAACCGAAATGAGTATTTATTTCTCGGCACTGTGTAGCCATCGCCTCTGTGTTCTGTTAAAGAGGCTTTGATACCCTCGGTGTGGACATGTTTTCCCTGGGTAATGTAAGTGAGGAAGAGCTTACGTGGGGTGTGTGGGGCCCAAGTGACATAGTAACTAGACACAACCCATTTCCCATTGAGAGGCTGAGACTGGCTGGTTAGTGCAGACCAGAGGGTTCTGATTTTATCTGGACAGTAGTTCCACTTTTGCCTGTTGATAACTCCCACTGTGCCGTGAGAGCAGACCATTGTCAGTAATGGTGTATTCCACTCGCAACAGACCTGCTTTAAATTAACCAGCCAAAGGCAGTTTGGGAATCAGAACCAGCGAGTGAAAAGCCTACTTGGCTGAAAACCGGAGTAAGTCTTATTAATTCAGAAAGTAGAAAGCTTACATGTGCTAATTACCAAAACTACTAATTAGCTTTAATTATAAGCTTGGAAGGAAGTTGAAGTATGTTGCATTTGATAGTACTGCTGACCTTTTCAGCGTAGTTTGTGGCGGGGGGGGAGGTGGGGAAGCAGAAAGGAGGTGTTATAAAATTCATCAGAGAGCAATTAATTTAGGTCTTCTGATGAATGCACTATGAATTAACCCGTCTATGCAGATCAGGACATGAAGGCATTTTAGTAGAGCCTTCCCACTGTCAACTCAGAGTGCCCCAGCCTTTCCAGAAAATACACTCATTTTGTGAGTTATTTCTTATCCTGCCACTTGTTGTAAACCAAGGGACAGGTTGGGCCCAGCCAGATGAATGCTTTTACACATAAATCGCAACTCAGCAAGGGGGTGGGCTTTGACTGACGTCCGAGGTCACTGTGAGGAGCTGCCTTGTAGACATCTGATGAGATGCTCAGAAACCTGTCCCATGCTTAGGTCTCATTACACTGTCCCCATTGACCTCTCACCTCGGTCTTTTTTGTCACTATCTCTGAGTCCCCGCAGCCATAAACCTCTCCTTTGATGTGGCTGGGATCCCCTGTGCATCAAGGCACCTCTGAATCCACTGTTGCCATGACCACAGATGACGATGGCTTTCAAGGGTCACCGATGCAGCATTTCATGCCCTGGACCAACAGAGCCCTCCTTGGGCCCCAGAAGCTGCCTCCCAAACCTGTGGGAGGTGCCCAGAGCAGTTCAGCATCTGTTTGTCTTGCCAGAACTTATAAACCTTGAGTCACTTATCCTCTAGATTTGAAGATTCTTTGGTTTGATTCTAATCTCTCAAAACTGACGTGTCTCTTAGTAACCACCAGAGGGATCCCACATAATGTGATGAGAAGGATCATCAACATGGAGGGCATCTCAGCTCAGCCACCGGGTGCCTGCCTCGGAGTCCTCAGGGCTCTGGGAACTGAGGAGGGGGACAGAGGATGTGCAGCATCGGGAAAGACGCTGCCTGGCAGGGTATGGGCGAGGACCCCCGAGAAGGAGGTCAGAGAGGAGGACAGAGGGGTATGAGGTCAGTTTTTCTCTTCATCTGGCAACAGGCTGAACCCCAGGCAAATATATAAAACAAGTTCTGGTCCATAGAAAGAAAGCACTTTTGAAGGCCATGCAATCGGACACTTCTTGTTTCTGAACTTGTGTTCAAAAGTTGAACTCCAAATACAATGAGATCTTGTCTTAAGGGCTGAAGTCTTTTCCATTTTTTAAATAGATTTGTACAGCTGTATAACAGAGGAGGGGTGCGGGAGTGTTCTGTAGTAGCTGGCTAGGGCTACTGGAACAAATCGCCACAGACTGAGTGGTGTGGAACAACAGAAATGTATTCTTTCCCCATTTTGGAAGCTAGGAGCCCAAAATCAAGGCGTGGGCAGGGCCATGCTTCCTCGGAAGGCGGCAGGGAAGAATCCTCATCTCTTCGTGGCTTCCGGCAGCTGCTGGCCATCCCCGGCGTTCATGGCTTAGGACTGCATGGCTCCCGTTTCTGACTCCTCCTTCCCTCTGCTGGTGTGTGTGTGTCTCCCAGTCACTCTCCGTATAAGGATACCGTCACTGCGGTCCGGGCCCAGTCTGCTCCAGGATGACATCATCCTAACAATTTCATGTCCAAAGATCCTAGTTCCAAAAAATGCCATGCTCTGATATTTCAGGGAGATGCAAATTCTTTGGCGTTTTTTTTTTTTTAATATAATTTATTTTATTATCATTAATTTACAATTACATGTGCAATATTACGATTATTAAACTACCCCTTCATCAGGTCCCCCCCACCAACCCCATTACAGTCACTGTCCATCAGCGTAGTGAGATGCTATAGAATCACTACTTGTCTTCTCTGAGTTGTACTGCCCTCCCCGTGCCCCCCAACATTACATCTGCTAATCGTAATGCCCCTTTTTCCCTCTTATCCCTCACTTCCCACCCATTTTCCCCAGTCCCTTTCCCTTTGGTAACTATTAGTCCGTTCTTGGGTTCTGTGAGTCTGCTGCTGTTTTGTTCCTTCAGTATTTTTTCTTTGTTCTTATACTCCACATATGGGTGAAATCATTTGATACTTGTCTTTTTCGGCTTGGCTTATTTCACTGAGCATAATACCCTCTAGCTCCATCCATGTTGTTGCAAATGGCAGGATTTGTTTTCTTCTTATGGCTGAATAATATTCCATTGTGTATATGTACCAATGTTCTTTATCCATTCATCTACTGAGGGACACTTAGGTTGCTTCCATTTCTTGGCTATTGTAAATAGTGCTGCAATAAACATAGGGGTGCATCTGTCTTTTTCAAATTGGGATGCTGCATTCTTAGGGTAAATTCCTAGGAGTGGAATTCCTGGGTCAAATGGTATTTCTATTTTGAGTTTTTTGAGGAAACTCCATACTGCTTCCCACAATGGTTGAACTAATTTGCAGTCCCACCAGCAGTGTAGGAGGGTTCCCTTTTCTCCACATCCTCGCCAACATTTGTTGTTGTTTGTGTTTTGGATGTTGGCCATCCTCACTGGTGTGAGGTGATATCTCATTGTGGTTTTAATCTGCATTTCTCTGATGATTAGCGATGTGGAGCATCTTTTACTGTGCCTGCTGGCCATCTGAATTTCTTCTTTAGAGAAGTGTCTGTCTATTCATGTCCTCTGCCCATTTCTTAATTGGATTATTTGCTTTTTGTTTGTTAAGGTGCGTGAGTTCTTTATATATTTTGGATGTCAACCCTTTATCAGATACGTTATTTATGAATATATTCTCCCATACCGTAGGGTGTCTTCTTGTTCAACTGTTGGTGTCCTTTGCTGTACAGAAGCTTTTCAGCTTGATATAGTCCCACTTGTTCATTTTTGCTTTTGTTTCCCTTGCCCGGGGAGATATGTTCATGAAGAAGTTGCTCATGTTTATGTCCAAGAGATTTTTGCCTATGTTTTTTTCTAAGAGTTTTATGGTTTCATGACTTACATTCAGGTCTTTGATCCACCCTGAGTTTACCTTTGTGTATGGGGTTAGACAGTAGTCCAGTTTCATTCTCTTACATGTAGCTGTCCAGTTTTTCCAACACCAGCTGCTGAAGAGGCTGTCATCTCCCCATTGTATATCCAAGGCTCCTTTATCAAATATTAATTGACTGTATATGTTTGGGTTAATGTTTGGATTTTCTATTCTGCTCCACTGGTCTGTGGGTCTGTTTTTGTGCCAATACCAAATTGTCTTGATTACTGTGGCTTTGTAGTAGAGCTTGAAGTCAGGGAGTGTAATTCCCCCTGTTTTATTCCTCCTTCTCAGGATTGCTTTGGCTATTCGGGGTCTTTTGTGGTTCCATATGAATTTTAGAATTATTTGTTCCAGTTCATTGAAGAAAGCTGTTGGTAGTTTGATAGGGATTGCATTGAATCTGTAGATTGCTTTAGGTAGTTTAGCCATTTTGACAATATTTATTCTTCCTAGCCAAGAGCATGGGATGCATTTCCATTTGTTAGTGTCCTCTTTAATTTCTCTTAGGAGTGTCTTGTAGTTTTCAGAGTACAGGTCTTTCACTTCCTTCGTTAGGTTTATTCCTAGGTATTTTATTCTTTTTGATGCAATTGTGAATGGAATTGTTTTTCTGATTTCTCTTTCTGTTAGTTCATTATTAGTGTATAGGAAAGCAGCAGATTTCTGTGTGTTAATTTTGTATCCTGCAACTTTGCTGAATTCAGATATTAGTTCTAGTAGTTTTGGAGTGGAGTCTTTAGGGTTTTTTATGTACAGTATCATGTCATCTGCAAATAGTGACAATTTGACTTCTTCTTTACCAATCTGGATGCCTTGTATGTCTTTGTTTTGTCTGATTGCTGTGGCTAGGACCTCCAGTACTATGTTGAATAACAGTGGAGAGAGTGGGCATCCCTGTCTTGTTCCCGATCTTAGATGAAAAGCTTTCAGCGTCTCGCCGTTAAGTATGATGTTAGCTGTGGGTTTGTCATATATAGCCTTTATGATGTTGAGGTACTTGCCCTCTATACCCATTTTGTTGAGAGTTTTAATCAGGAATGGATGCTGAATTTTGTCAAATGCTTTTTCAGCATCTATGGAGATGATCATGTGGTTTTTGTTCTTCTTTTTGTTGATGTGGTGGATGATGTTGATGGATTTTCGAATGTTGTACCATCCTTGCATCCCTGGGATGAATCCCACTTGATCATGGTGTATGATCCTCTTGATGTATTTTTGAATTCGGTTTGCTAATATTTTGTTGAGTATTTTTGCATCTACGTTCATCAGGGATATTGGTCTGTAATTTTCTTTTTTGGTGAGGTCTTTGCCCGGTTTTGGTATTAGAGTGATGCTGGCTTCATAGAATGAGTTTGGAAGTATTCCCTCCTCTTCTATTTTTTGGAAAACTTTAAGGAGAATCGGTGTTATTTCTTCTCTACATGTCTGGTAGAATTCAGAGGTGAATCCATCAGGCCCAGGGGTTTTGTTCTTGGGTAGTTTTTTGATTACCAATTCGATTTCGTCACTGGTGATTGGTCTGTTTAGTTTTTCTGTTTCTTGCTTGGTCAGTCTTGGAAGGTTGTATTTTTCTAAGAAGTTGTCCATTTCTTCTATGTTTTCCAGCTTGTTAGCATATAGATTCTCATAATATTCTCTTATGATTCTCTGTATTTCTGTGGGTTCTGTCTTGATTTTTCCTTTCTCATTTCTGATTGTGTTTATGTGTGTAGATTCTCTTTTTCTCTTAATGAGTCTGGCTAGGGGTTTATCTATTTTGTTTATTTTTTCAAAGAACCAGCTCTTGGTTTCATTGATTTTTCTATTGTTTTATTCTTCTCAATTTTATTTATTTCTTCATTGATCTTTATTATGTGCCTCCTTCTGGTGACTTTGGGCCTCATTTGTTCTTCTTTTTCCAATTTCAGTAATTGTGTCTTTAGACTATTCATTTGGGAATGTTCTTCCTTCTTTAAATAGGCCTGGATTGCAATATACTTTCCTCTTAGAACTGCCTTTGCTGCGTCCCACAGAAGTTGTGGCTTTGTGTTGTTGTTGTCATTAGTCTCCATATAGTCTTTGATTTCTGTTTTGATTTGGTCGTTAACCCATTGATTAATTAGGAGAGTGTTGTTAAGTCTCCATGTATTTGTGAGCCTTTTTGATTTCTTTCTAAAATTCATTTCTAGTTTTATACCTTGGTGATCTGAGAAGTTGGTTGGTAGGATTTCAATATTTTTGAAATTACTGAGGTTCTTTTTGTGGCCTAGTATGTGGTCTATTCTGGAAAATGTTCCATGTGCACTTGAGAAGAATGTGTATCCTGTTGCTTTTGGGTGTAGAGTTCTGTAGATGTCTGTTAGGTCCATCTGTTCTAGTGTGTTGTTCAGTGCCTCTGTGTCTTTACTTATTTTCTGTCTGGTTGATCTGTCCTCTGGAGTGAGTGGTGTGTTGAAGTCTCCTAAGATGAATGCATTGTTGTCTATTTCCTCCTTTAATTCTGTTAGTATTTGTCTCACATATGCTGGCGCTCCTGTGTTGGGTGCATATATATTTATAATGGTTATATCTTCTTGTTGGACTGACCCCTTTATCATTATGTAATGTCCTTCTTTATCTTTTGCTACTTTCTTCGTTTTGAAGTCTATTTTGTCTGATACAAGTACTGCAACACCGGCTTTTTCTCTTTGTTGTTTGCATGAAATATCTTTTTCCATCCCTTCACTTTTAGTCTGTGTATATCTTTGGATTTGAGGTGAGTTTCTTGTAGGCAGCATATAGATGGGTCTTGCTTTTTTATCCATTCTGTTACTCTGTGTCTTTTGATTGGTGCATTCAGTCCATTTACATTTAGGGTGATTATTGATAGGTATGTACTTATTGCCATTGCTGGCTTTAGATTCGTGGTTACCAAGGGTTCAAGGGTTGCTTCTTTACTATCTAACAATCTAACTTAAATTTCTTGTTAAGTTGTTGTAAACACAGTCTGATGTTTCTTTATTTCTCTCCCTTCTTATTCCTCCTCCTCCATTCTTTCTATAATAGGTGTTTTATTCTTTGCCTTTAGTTAGTATTTGGATGGTCTGCTTTCTTTGCTATGATTTTTTTTTCTCTAGTGACATCTTTTTAGCCTTAGTTGTGCTTCCATCTAGAGCAGTCCATTTAAGATATCCTGTAGTGGTGGTTTATGAGAGGCAAACTCTCTCAACTTTCGTTTGTCTGGAAATTGTTTAATCCCTCCATCATATTTAAATGATAATCGTGCTGGATACAATATTCTTGGTTCGAGGCCCTTCTGTTTCATAACGTTAAATATATCATGCCATTCTCTTCTGGCCTGTAAGGTTTCTGTTGAGAAGTCTGATGATAGTCTGATGGGTTTCCTTTGTAGGTGATCTTTTTCTCTCTCTAGCTGCCTTTAATACCCTGTCTTTATCTTTGATCTTTGCCATCTTAATTATTATGTGTCTTGGTGTTGTCTTCCTTGGGTCCCTTGTGTTGGGAGATCTATGAGCTTCGGTGGACTGCGAGACTACTTCCTTCCCCAGCGAGGGAAAGTTTTCAGCAATTATTTCTTCAAAGACACTTTCTATCCCTTTTTCTCTCTCTTCTTCCTCTGGTACTCCTATAATGCGAATATTGTTCCGTTTGGATTGGTCACACAGTTCTCTTAATATTCTTTCATTCCTAGAAATCCTTTTATCTCTCTCTGCCTCAGCTTCTCTGTATTCCTGTTCTCTGATTTCTATTCCATTAACAGTCTCTTGCATCTCATCCAGTCTGCTGTTAAGCCCATCGATCGCTTGTCTGATTTCTGCATTGTCTTACCTCACTTCCCTCACTTCCTCCCTCAGCTCTTGCACATTTTTCTGTAGATCCATCAGCATGGTTATGACTTTTATTCTGAATTCTTTTTCAGGAAGACTGTGCATTTCCATCCCTTCAGGCTCCCTCTCTGGGGTTGTCTGGTTGATTTTGGTCTGAACCATATCCCTCTGTCTTTTCATGGCTATAGAAGTGGTCGCTGGTAGTTGCCACGTATGTCAGCTGGGCTCTTTAAGACTTTAAAAAGCGGGGAAAAAAAAGAAAGAAAAAAAAAGAAAGAAAAGAAAAAACAAAAAAGAAAACCAAGCAAAACAAAAAAACAAAAAACAAAACAAACAAAAAACGCCCACCGGGAGTAGATTCTGTGGGAATGCTGTAGGTGGCGCTGTTGCCCCACTATTCCGCAGCCGTGGCCGTGCCACTCTGCACGGCCTTTTATCGCTCTGGCCGGGGTGGGAACGAATAGGAGGCTGTTGATCTCAGTGAGAAGTATAAGTATGGCTACGCTTCCCCAGTCGCCAGCTAAGGTGCCTGAAACTCCCCAGGACTCCCAGCCAGCTGGGCTGGGTGTGCTGGGGCGATCCAGCTCCTCCGCTGGGCTCCTGTCTCTTTAAGACTGCTGAGGAAAACGTGCTTTTTTTTTCCTTCCCGGGAGCTGGCTGCAAGCACCCTGGCGCGTTCCCCGCTCAGATCCTGCCCCTCTGTCTCTCCAATCTCCGCTGCACTGCGCGATGTGGGTCAGCGCTCCCCGCGCAGATCACCGGGGCTGGCTACTTCGCGGGATGTACTTCCACTCCCTCCCGGCTCTGAATCCTCTCCTCCCGCTGGTGCGCTGGGGTGGGGGAGGGCTCGGGTCCCGCCGGGTCGCGGCTCTGTATCTTACCCGCCTCTTGGGGTGCCGAGTCCTCTTGGGTGTAGCTGCACGATGTGCACTTTCCTGTGTATTCTGGTCTCTCTTTTAGGAATAGATGTATTTGCTGTATTTTCGTAGATAAATATAGTGTTGAGAGGAGATTTCTGCTGCCCTGCTCACACCGCCATCTTCCCGGAAGTCTCCCCAACCTTTTAGGTTCAGATAAGCCCTCTGAATTACCGGTGGCCCAGGAAAAATTACCCACTGATATGGAGATGAACTACTTCTCTCCACCCCTTAGGAACACCTTTTGATTTGAAGATGCACTAAAGCCAGGTGACAGATTTTGGAAATATCACCCACAGGCCACCCCTCCAGAAATCTCGCCCCCTCTTCCACAATGGTCCCTGGGTGAGAAAACTCAAGCATTGTGACCAGACTAATGACATAACAATAGCAACAGCAAAAAAATCATGACACTCCTCAAGCTGGAGGATTCGGCTAGGTTCAAAGTCCTATGCAGATTGAGTCCATAGCTTGCCTATTCCAGTGGGCAGGCAGTAGCAATCATCACACGGCAGCTGCAGCCAGGGGGCGCATCCAGGCCACAAGGACTGTAGGAGAAAATAACCTTAAGGGCATAAGATGCACGTTTTAATGACATGGGCACAGGCAGATCTTGTCCAACAGGTAGGATGCATGCAAGAGAGTGGTCCTATGACAGGACAGTGGCAGGAATGGGATCTCGTCCTGGTCTAGTATACCAGACTTTCACCCCCTTCCCTGTGGGAGTTACAGATGGGTCAGTAGATAGGCTATGGGAGGTACATGCATGGCCATAAAGATAAAACAAAATTTGCTCTTTCCTCCTGGACGTTTTGGGTACACAACCGTGATCTTTGGGGGCCACTCTGCTGTTACACCAGGAATACACACGAGGCCAGCTTCCAGGCTTTTTCCCCAGGGTGCCAGAAGGGCCAGCCATTGCTGGTCTATGTGTCGAAATGTCCAGGGCCATGTTCACTCTACAGGGCCTCCAGGGTTTAATGCAGTGGGGCTGGCAGCAGGATGTTGCTCTGCTGGCCAAACCCCGGCTTCAGTACCTCCTCTTTGGTTTGAACACAGTTGTATAGGAGAAGCAGCAATGTGAGTTAGCATGTCCCCAGGGCTCAAGGCTCCTTTTCAGGGTTCTCATTCAAATGCACCAGAGCCAGGACATGTTGTACTTTCACAGGTGACCAATGAAATACTAATTCTACATGTGGCGTCTGGTTCCCACCACATCCTCCAAGGTGGGGACCTGGACTCCCTGCTGCAGTCAAACGGCAATGCCCAATCAGCCTCCTGTGGGGGTGAGGGCTCAGGTGAATCCTGAGTACTGTCTCCCATGAAGTTTTGCTGGGACACAAGCTGGGCATGAGGCCTTGACTCTGGTTTCTGTGTCCTGGACCTCAGTGGCTGGAACTGCTGCTCTGGCTTTAATTGGTGTCACAGTTCTAACAATATTTTATTGGGCTGCCCATCAAGTTTTTCTTTCACTATCCCAGCCTTTATCAAATCAATATGAACCCACATCTAGGTCCTCAAGACCTTCATGGGGCCTTTTGCACTTCTCCTTTCAGTCATGGTCCGTACTTCCCTCCGTGCCTTTATTGTTTCAACCTCCCCCAGATCTGCTAAAGTACAAGTAGCCTTCCTCATGGGTTGCCTTATGTGGGGGGCAAGAGTAGTCATCAGGGACCCAAAGAGAGATGGGGAAGCTGCATGAAGCACCAGGTTTCTCATTCCTACAGTGAACACCTCCTTATCGGGGCCCTGGAGGTCCATATTATAGATAATATTTTTCATATCCAATTCCCACAATACCTGTTGGAGCTCTGCATACGTTTTCTAATTGGTGGGTAAATATGGTAAATCACCCTGATTAGGCCAAACTATCCTGATGACAGCTGTCAGTCATTCCAGGAGTGTCTGAATCCCTGAGGCATGACGGGCACTTTGCAACCGCTGGTGGAGGGAAGGGTGAGTCATCAGGGAAGCCAGGTTACTTATCTCAGTACCCGACACAGCAATGTTTTCCACCCCCATGTCCCAGAGACGTAAAAGCCATGTAGGCAGAGATTCCAATGGCTTCTGCCACTGGACACTCATGTCCACCAGTTCATCCTGGGTACAAGGGCAGAGCATGGAGTGATCCACAACCTGGGGAGGGGGCGGTTCCTCCCCCTGAGGAGCCTGCGGTTGTTTCATTTTTATTTTTTTAATTACAGCCGGGTGGGCCTTTAAAACAGGAGAGGCTGGTACCTCCAGTGGTGGCTTCAGCAGCAGATTGGCCCATGGCCCCGCCTCCTCCCTTTCTCTCCCCCCACTGCCCATCCCCCAGCCCCTCCACCATCTCTGGGGCTGAAGGCACCATTCTTTCCTCCCCCTCCCCCACGGCCTCCTGCAACACGGCTTTTCCTGCTGCTTCCCCCTCGCCGCTGCTAAGGAATCTTTCAGGAGTGTGACCTGCCTTTTCAATAACTGTCTCTCTTCCTTAAAGGCATCCCATAGGTTATCTCGCAGCTCCTCGAAGTGATGCTGAAGTGTGTCTCTCTCCCGCCTAAGTCCCTCTCTCTCCTCGCTAACCCTCTTACTCTCGACAGTCCTCTCTTTATCCTCGATAGCCCTCTCTCTCCTGTATAACCCTCTCTCTCTCCTCGATAACATTTTCCACTATCTCGAGGAAAAGAGATCCTGCAATGCCAGCTGCTACATGGCCACTCAGGGCTTCTAAGCAGTCTTCTTTCTCATGGAGGGCTAATTCTGCAGCTTCTGGAGTCTCCACTCTTCCCCAGTTCTGGGGAAGGCCCCACCCCTCTAGGAGGTGCTTTACCCTAGACCAGTTCCCCACTAGGGGCTCCCAAATTGGAAGCCCCACAGATGGGGGGACAATAACAGGTGAAGCTACACCCTCTGCCACTGTATCCAGTGGGTCCTTCCCTTCACAGGGTGGGTTCCGGGCATCTCCCGGCCATCTCGAGGGGCAGCCCTCCCAAAGGTCACACCATTTAGACAGATTTTGGGTTAAGAGTTCCTGCCAACTACTACCAGATATAACTCCAGGGAGAGGAAAACCTGAGGCAAAATACCTCTAAAACTGAAATCAGTCAAAGGGAGAAATAAAGTTTAAAACCCATTTATTGCTTACAAACTGTGGTCCAGAGGTTGTCTCTCTCCTGCTTTGGCAGAAGCAAGTGAAGCCTCCCCCCAACCTTTCAGGTTGAGATAAGCCCTTGGTCACCCAGGTAATTACCCATTGATATGGAGATGAACTACTTCTCTCCATCCCTTAGGAACACCTGTTGATACGGAGATGCACTAAAGCCAGGCAAGAGATTCTGGATATATTACAATTTACCCACAGTTCCCTAGGCCTCCAGATGCCTTCTCAAGGTGCAGGGATGGCAATCTGCAGCATCCAGCTCTGAGGGCCTCTGGATGACCTTGTCTTCCATCCACCTGCAAGCCAGGTTCCCTTGCTTCCAGCCTCCCGTTTCTCACCAGCCTTCCGTACTCTGGGATACTTGGTCACATGGCTTTGTTAAATATGTTGTCTGTGGCTTCTTTTCTTTTGCTAATAGTAGTTATTTGGTACGTGTTTGCTGGAGGAGTTGGGGAGATTAAGAATCTACAGTGCCACTGTCTCCACCATCTTTGGCTGCATCTTACAGCTGGCATATGTGCTGTTCACAGCACTGTTAAGGGAGCATTTTGTACTTTCCTCAGTTCTTGTCCCCACCGCAACAAAGAATTGAAGGGCAGAGACACAGTAGTGAAGCAGAGTAAAAGTTTTATTCAAAGTTACATTGAGAAAAAGTGCAGCGAACCTCAGGGGGGAGAGGTGTCCTGAAAGGTTGGAGAGAGAAGTTTAAGGTTAAAAGGTTGGGAAAAAAGTTAAAGTCACGCACTTAGAAATGTACGGGCAACACCAGAGAGAGGAGCGTACTGAAAAATTGGGAGTTCCTCCTTTTAAGGATTTTTCAGGAATGTGACAAAGGGCTAGAGGTGTGGACTTGTTAAGTGGTCTCTGAATATTTAAAATTAACTTAACAGCAAGCAATTTACTGCTTTGGTCCCATCCCAGGATAGCAGCTTCCTAGTTTGGGAGCATATCAATTAAGACTGCCTGCCCAGCCCCCCAAGGTGGGTGGAGTTATTGTCTAAATAATAACTAAAGAGTAAAGAGTTTGCTAAAGAGTAAGTTAAGAATCTTACTTCTTAACTTCCTGGGTACTAAAATGCAATCTTGTCTTTAAGATGGAATCTTTCTTGCCTTTGACTATGTGGTTTATGGTTGGGCCTGCATGCTAAATTAGTTGCCCAGGTTTCAAATTACTTGATTAGGGCTGAAGGAGAAAAAAAAACAGCATAAAAGTAAAGTTAAAAAATAAGCTGGGCCTGCGTGCTTAACACAATAAAGACATGCACTCTGCTGAAGTACCCTCCTTTATCTGGGGAATATTCAAACATTCCAGGCCAAGTTACCCCTGGCTTTTTGCGCTTTAACTGATTAACTCATTAACTCTGGGCCTTTCTGAGTGGGCCTTCCTGGCCTCACTCGCTTTCAAGCCCGCGCATATCTATTTTCCTGCCTAACAGCACCACGGGCGCATCACTTCCTTACTGATGACACGGTACCCCCTGGTCCCAAGGGGTCTACTTCTACGGCCTTTACTTTTCTGGGTCCGTTTCTGATACTCAGCCTCTGGTTCAGTGTCTGTCTCAGAATCTATCTGCTTATAATATTTTTCTTTATATTTTATACTTTTTTCTCTTTGTAAGTCATTCCTCTTGCTCTCTCTGTCTCTCTCTCTCTGTATCTTTCTTTTCTTTTTTAGTATCTCTTTTTGTCTTTTCCTATATTGTTTTCTTTGTACTAAAAAGTGTGAGATTCACTCTCTCCCTCAGGCACTCTGCAGGGGCTTTCTTGAACTCTCTAAACTTTAATTTCCTTATCTGTAAAATGGAAATAACATCCATCCATCAAAGACTTTGAAAAGATCAAGTCTACGATAGGTCCTCAAGCAGTGCCTTTCGGCCCCTCCAACTGGTCAGAGAGATGAAACTCAAGTACATTTTTAAGTGTTTTGTTGCATCTACTGAATAGTTTTAGTTTTTTTTAAACAGATGTGCATTCAGAATGTTTTTAAATTCTTCCTTGAAGAAAGAGCCCCCTTGGGGAAAACAGGAAAGAAGAAAAAAACCAGGAATTCAGTTGCTTTTCCTTCTCTGCTCTCTTGCCCTGGGTCAAGGCCTCTCACAGGAAAAGAAGAGAAAGAAAAAGAAACAGAAAAAGGAAAAGCTTTCTGCCAACAGTTCAAAATAACGCCTTTTATGACCGTATTTTTTCCTTCTGAATTGATATCTCCCTGTGCCACATTTTTTAGCCTTTTAAAAAAGTGCCAGAAATGATTAGAAAGGAGAACAAAAGGGTTGGAGATTCTGAAAGGTAAGTACTCCAGGTCTGAATTCAATCACCTCTGTTATTATGCAAATATGCCCACTTTGATTCTGCCTCTCAGGTGTGATTAAATGGAGATTCTTAGGATGAATGGAGCACAGATGAGAAATAAAGCCTCCACATTTCTCAAGTCCCTGTTCCTCAGAAGCCAAATAGCTTTCCTCTCCACAGCTCCTATTGTTTTCTTTAGAATGTGGTCCATATTCCCCGGGGGAAAATAAATTTTGAATTATTGTTCCTAGCTAACTGCTAAAAACAAAAAACAAAGCCCCACTTCTCTGGTTTCCTAGAGCTGCCTCTATCAACCAGGCTTCAGATCTGGGTGGTGTTTCCTGCCTGATACAGGAAAGAACGGCTCACATTTTTACCGAGTGCTTCCTGTGTGCCAGGCACGGTGCCAAGCGCTGTCTCCATCCATAATCTCCCTCCATCCTCCCAACAGCTGCAGAGGTGGGCACTTGCTCTGATTATCTTATTTTGCAGATGAAGAGTCCAAGACTTAACCCAGGTGGAGTCATCCCCAAACCAGGACTGAAAGCCAGGGAAGGTTCAAAGTGTTGGCATCACTATAAACAGACACAGAATCCTACGGGCTTTGGGACAGGAGTCTAAGCCTGGTTTTTGTGTCACCTGGACCCTGAATTTCCAGAAGCAGAGCCAAACAGGACTGGCACCATGTACCCCAAAAATAAAGGAAGAATGAATGAGTGAGTGAATGAATGGATAACAGTCTAAGAACAATGCAGGAAGGTGGAGTAGAAGGAACATGGGCTTTGGAGTCAGACACTTGGGTTCCAGTCCCAGTCATGCCAGGGGCTTGCAGTGGGACCTCGTGCAAGTTTTCTAGTCTCTCTGGATCTCACTTTGCTCATGTATCAAATGGTGCCAGAAACATCTCCCTCTTAAGGATGTGGGAAGGATAAAATTTAGAAATCTATGGGGAAGCTCATTGTTAACTTAATACCATTTTTTAGAGGGAGACATACAATTTATTGTCCAAACCAGGTGTTGTATATTGGTGTGTTGTGATTTCAAAAACACGTGTTGATGGCTTAAATGAAGATGTTTTGATCTAAGGGTGAATTTGTTTACATTGAGGAGGTCATGTCAGGATGTCATCAAAATGAGAGCTACTGAGCACTTATCTATATGAGTGTAGGAGGAGCAGTATGACGTAATGGGAACTTAAACCTTAAATAACAAGAATTGTGAGGACTTATCAAGAGTGTTCAGTTTGGGCAGGGCAACTCTTTGCTGATATAAGTAGCTCTCTGAACACCTTGGGACGTGAGCTCCTGCTGTGGGCAGGCTACCTGCAGGCAGTGGTGAAAACACAGCAGTGGCCCTGCAAAGGCGATCACCTTGCACCTCAGCCCCAGAGCCTTAGCTCTGCCGGCGATGTGCCCCAGCAACAAGGACTTCCCACCTGCACCAGTAGCTGGCCCCCAGCTGTTGGCTGCCTCAGGTGACCTTTCTGAGAACTAACACACAGCAAGGTACACCTCAACTAAATTTGGACCTTATTTCTTTCATCTCCCCTTTGCCTGAAACAATAGTGTTTCATTGTGTTTAATCTATCATTGGTTTGGAGAGTTATTTCTTTATTGGCTTATTAGGAGACATTATCCTATATACTATTGGCTTGTGAAATAGTCTTACTATTATAAATTATAATCCCCACAGTGAACCTGTGTTAAATAAATTATTGTCAAAGACAGTCTCAGTCTCTGAGCATGTTTTACTATGAACAAAACACCAGGGCGATGGAGAACAGAAAGGGATACTGTGAACATTGACACCCCATCAACCATTTTCCTTCTAAGTGTGCAAATTGTTACCTCTGCTTTCCTAAGAACAGAAGAAAAATGTTTCAGGAGGAGGACCTTTGGGAAGTGTTTAATAAGTTCATTAACTTAGCTTTTATGGCTCCTGGCTGAGTACTGGGCTCTGTCCTACTCACTCCCCAGATCTTGGCGCCCCTTCATAAAATCATGTCATTTTCAGTTTGATTCAGAGGTTGAGGTGACTGATGCTGGAGTTTTATATTGTGTATTTGAATCCCATTTCTGCCTCTTATAAGCTGTGTGATCTTGAGTAAGATATGCAACCTCTCTATGCCTCAGTTTTGTTCCCTACAAAATGGGGATATTCACCCCAAGTTCATAAGTTGTGCGAGGATTGCATTCTTGGCACACAAGAGCCCCAATAACTGGTAATTTCCATTTTTTCCTTTGGCTGAACCATGGAGCCTGTTCAAGTATTTATTGAAATTCAAGCATCACAGAAGACAATGAGAATGAGACTGCACTGGTTGTGTTAAGGGTTGAGCTCATTCTCCTCAGTTCTCGTCTCTGCCACAACAAAGAATTGAAAGGCAATTGAGACGCAGTAGTGAAGCAGAATGAAAGTTTTATTTGAATACACTCCAAGGGGGAGTGGGCCAGAGTCAAAGTAGACAAAGGCAAGAAAGGGAAGCTCATTGAACTCCTGCTTCGTACTGGGCAAATCCCTTGCCAACTCCTAAAGCCAGGGTCACCTGGCATCCAGGGTCTGCTTGAATCTGCACAGTGTAGGAACTAAGTCCTTACCACCCCAGGATCTGGGGGAGCTGCAGATCACTCGGTGGAGTGAGTTTATGTTCTGAGAACTTCCGAAAGCAAAGAGATTTTCAGGTAGGCTACTAAGGAGCATGATCGTATAGCTGCAGTTCTGTCCTGGTCACCAGGCAATGGGAACTGGCAAGCCCAAATCGGAGCTCTCAGCAGCCCCTCCCTTCTTATCTGGAGTAGAACAGAGAGTGATGCACTGGAAGAAAGGGGAATGTGGGCAACCTCAGAGAAAGAGGCACACTTAAGGTTTTAGGGTTTGGGGTTTTATAGGGCTCTTTGGGTAGAAGTCAGCATAAGTCATGATGTGTGCAGGTGTTTCATAATTCCTTTGAAGTTCTGCCTTAAGAATAGGGTTATTTAGGTGACTGTGTTGGGCTGGATCTCAGCGCTCTTTATTCACATAGGTTTATTTACACTTTGGAGGCCTATCTCCTGTCCTGGTTACAAAGTTACTTGATTAAGGGGCTGGAAGAAGAAGAAGAACCGCATATAGATTACGTTAAAGAATAAGTTGGGCTTTTTTGCGGGCTAAGTAGATCTTACAGCGGCATGATCTAATCGGTACAATGAAGACACAGGCTGTGCTCCAGTACTTTTCTTTATCTGGGGACTATCCAGACATTCCAAGTCACTCCTGGCCTTTGAAAGTTAAACTAATTAACTCTGTGAGTCCTTTCTGGCTCTCTGGTTTTATCTGGTTAACTCTTTGTGTCCCTTTTAGTGGGCTTTACTGGCTTTATTCACTCTCCACCCCTCTCATGTCTGTCTTTCTAACAGTTGTAGTCATCTATAGTATTTAAGTGGATAGTACAGGAAAAATCCTCTGTTACACACACCTGTTGTTACCAGTAGTAGTAATGATAGGTGGAGCAGAAGCAATGGATGCCTCACTGCACATCCCTCTGGCCCTCCAGGTTGGCCCGAAAGCTAACTACTTCTTTCCTCAAGCATTTGCATCTCCTCTGTCAAGTGCCTCTCATCTCATGTGGGCACTGTCATGTCTCCCAGGGCAACTCCTACATGATGGGGGCAAGAGTCAGGATACCCCTGAGCCTCACGTCCTCTGGGGGCATGATTCTGACAGGATTCCACGGTGTTTTCCAGGGGTCCCATGAGGACCTAGGTCCCGGGTGTCTGCAGCAGGAACCCATTCAGAATGACACCCTGTAATGGCTTTTCTCCTTTTCCTCGCCCCAGTTCCTCACTGTGTTTCCTGGGGTCACCTTGTAAATAAATCCTGATTCCAAATCTTACTCTTTGAGAAACCCAAGGTAAGACAGTAACTGGAAACTGCTTTGGTCTGTTTGAATGCCCTCCAAATTCATCTGTTGAAGTTGTAACCCCCAATATGACAATATTAGGAGGTGGGGCCTTTGAGAGGTGATTTGGTCAGAGGAGTGGGTGAAAGGGGGGTTCT
This sequence comes from Smutsia gigantea, assembly GCA_032199065.1. Lineage (NCBI taxonomy): Eukaryota > Metazoa > Chordata > Mammalia > Pholidota > Manidae > Smutsia > Smutsia gigantea. The sequence continues at coordinate 21,218 of JAVSCE010000106.1, forward strand.
TCAGCTACCCGATTCCCTCATTCACGAAGAGAGGACATGAGATCTCCAGCAGCGAAGTTTATTGCCTGAAAGACAGAATGGCTGTCTCTAAAGGAGAGAGCAGCAGGGGCAGCAAGGGGGAGCTGCTTATAAAGGAAATTGAGTGCGAAGTTGGTCCCGTGACTTCTATGCATTACAGGGTTCAGGAAGAGGGGGTGCTGATTGGATGATTTAAAACAAGTATGTCTTGTACATTTTCCATAGGTTGAGCTCAGCTGGTGCTGAGTTGCCGGCTGATGTAACATATAAGGTATGTAGGTAAAGGGATGTAGGTACCTTTTATGGTAAAGGTAGGTTACCTTTGCCCTTTATGGTCGGGTGGCCGGTCGTTGCTAGGGGAACTATCTAGGATGAGGGTCACTGGAACAATGGGTGGTTTTTCCAGTAACTGGAACACAGTTTTCTTAGAACTAGGTTGGGGGTGAGGCCTTGGGGCGATTCAAGGCTGGGGTGCAGCTGCTGCAGGTGATAAGTGGGGGGGGCTTACTATGCCTGGAGGCAGTTCTGGGTTCTAACAGTGGAGCCATCATAAGTGGGATTAGTGTCCATACGAAAGAGACTCCAGAGAGCTTCTTTGCCCCTCCTACCATGTGACCATACAGTGTGAGGATGGCCACCAATAAAGAAGCAGGCTCTCACCAGACACCAAATCTTGAACTACAGAGCTGTTAGAAATGAATTTCTGTTGTTTATAAGCCACTCAGTCTATGCATTTTTGTTATAGGAGCCTCAGAAGTCTAAGCCACTGACAGACATATACTGAGTGCCGGCCATGCGCCCAGCTCTGTGTCGAGCACTTTACAAATACCCTTCTGTGTGACCTTTGTAGAGACATTATGAGACAGACACTATTACCATGCTTCTTTTACAGATGAGAAAACTGAGTCTCAAAGAGTTAAAAGTGATTTCTCCACAAATTCAACAGTGACTTAGTAATTTTCCAGGATAGAGTACCTGGGCCAAAAACGACGTTTGTACTGGTTGATTGTGAAAGGGCAGAAAAATTGTCCCTTCTTCTCTTCCAGGTTCTTTAGCTGATCTAATAATTAAATTTACATAAGATAGAATAACAAGAAAAAAATTAATTAAATTTTGTATGTATGAGAGCCCCATAAAAATGTGAGACCCAAAGATAGACAATTGAGGTTTATATGCCTTCCTAACCTAAGGAATGAAATCGGAGCCTCGGGCTTCCTTCAGAGGGGAGGAGGGCGATTTGCAGAAAGAGAAGAGTGGATGTTTGGTGATCAGATGTCTGTCCTGCCATTCAGGTAAGTCAGATAAAAACGTTTCCTATGGTGGTGCCGTCTTTCTTGCAAATCCCGTGAGGCGGTTCAGGGAGAAGTAGAAGCTTTTCCTGAGTCGGCTGCGTCTTGACTGCCTTCAGCTCAAGATGATCCGCATGCCAAAGGGGCACATTCTGGGGAGGCATATTCTGCTCCCCTTCAATTCTGTTCTGATATGTTGATTTCATTCATTTGATATGAGGAACCTCTTATTCAGAGGGGACTTTGGGGATTACCTCCTTTGGGGGTGGGCATGGGCTAGAGAATGCCCAGACTCTAGAGGTCTGTATGTCAGGAGTTATTGATGAAATTGGGCTTCTGGTCAATACAAGAGTTTAGTGGAGCCTTAGGGAGAGGCCGTCACTGGGTTCTGATGACATTACTAGAGGCAAAGAAGAGTGAGGTCTTCAACAGAGGCTGTTCTCTGCCTCCTTGACTCATGGGGAGGGAGTGGTCCTCCCTGGACCACGAGGGGCAGGTAATTCTGTGTCTTTCCTGGGAGGCAGGCACCATGCTGGGAAGTGTCCCATATCATTGCTGGCGGCGTATTTCCCATGTGAGGGGGCCACAAACCCCACTCTTCCTCTAACCTCTGGCATCTGCCAAGCTCAGGTCTTTGGCCTTTGATGGCCTGCTGATCTTGGGGAAACTGAGGCAGCTATGTGCACTGAGTGCTACCGTTTTCGTGATCAGACTCAAGACTCCAACGTGGGACTTCTGATGCAACGTCACTGCGGAGAAGCCTTTAATTTCAGCTCTTGCTAATTAATTGATGATCAGATTACCAGGAAACTTCATTTCCAAATCAGACAAATTGCAAGAGGAAAGTATACTTCCTTTCTTTTTTTAATCTGGAGGAAATTGGAGTGTGGAAGACATGTAGGTGAAGGACAGAGCAGTGCGAATGCTGAAGAGCTGCCTGGTGTCCCCCCTTCGGAGGGCTGCAGGCCTGAGCTCGGAGTCCAAGCCTGGCTCCCCTCTTACGGCCACGGACTCCCGGGTGAGCCGCATGATCTCTCTGCTCCTCAGTTTTCTCTCTGTAAGATGGGGATGATATTGGTTCCTACCTCACAGAATTTCTGTGGATACTAAATGGCAGTGCCTGTAGACAATTTAGTGCAGTGCTGGAAGCAATAGTAAATGCTCCATAAATCTTAGAGTAAAGGGTTTATTGGGCATACCATTTGTGACAGGTAAGAGGGAGAGGAGGTGGGGAAACTTTCAGACTGTGGTGCAATCTGACATTTAGCCAATGGGGCACCAAGTTCTAGAGCAAAGACTGTTTTTAGAAGAATCTGCACAGGACAGAAATGGCCAGGCCCAAGTAAGCCTGCCATGCTCTGTCCCTGGCCAGGGGGTTTCCAGGGCAGAGAACTCTAGCTCTGGAGAACCAGAATGCTGAGCTGCATCGTGAGGGCTATAGGAGTTAAGAGGCTGTAGCCAGCTGCACTTCTTATAAGTGAAAGGCAAGCTCCCTGAAGGAAACCAGAGCATGCACCTCTGTGGCTGCCACTGGGAAACTCTTAAGAAGCACAGCCAGTTCCTGACCTCACCCAGGTCTATGACCTCCTGAGAAAGGTGGTCATTCTTAAGGCCCCTAGTTAGCTTTTGGGAAATGCTGCCCCATTAGTGGGGACTGTTCTCCCTAGGATCCACCTTCTTGCACCCACAATGCATTTCCTTAAGTCCTATTCTGTCTAGAACAGAGCCTCAGAGATCCAGGGGACTGGGGGACAGCCAGGAGTGGCACTGGTTAGGGGAAGGTGGATCAGATTGATGATCAGATTACCAGGAAACTTCATTTCCAAACTTCATCCCAACCTACTTCCTTGACATCTCCCTACCTATGTGCTGGAGACACTGTTCTATAATTGCGGTCATCCGGCAGCTAAGTGAGGGTCAAACTCTGTTCCCTCCAGCACTGCGCCCATTGAGTGGTGGCTCTAAGCCTCCTCCACAGCGGACTCCCAGCTTGGCCATGTGACTTGCTTTGGCCAATGGGAATATCAGCCAACGTGAAATAAGCAGAGGCTTGATAAATGACGAAGCACTGGGGCTTTTCCCTCTTATGATGTCCTGAGGCCACCATGCAAGGAAGCCAGTGTAGCCTTTTGGAAGATGAAGGGCCACATGTAGGAGCACCAGTGCCGCAGCCAACAGCCAGCAGCAACTCCCAGGCATGTGTCCGAGGCCATCTTGGACTTTCCAGCCTCGAATGCCATTACATGAGGGAGTTCAGGTGAAACCAGCAGAGTATCATCCAGCCAAACCACACAGTCAGGCGAAGTAATAAATCCTTGTTATTTTAAGGCAATGTTTGGGGTGGTTTGTTATGCAGCAAGAGGTAGCTGATAAGCTGTACCCATATAAGCACCTCCCAAGAAGAAAGAGGTCTCTAAAACCTTATGAGTCCACCAAGGGGGAAGAGACATGTTTCCTAGGTGCTGCATAACTTGCAAGTTTACCCGCCACACTGAGGAGTCAGAGGGGCCGGAATTTCACGTCGCAGTGCAGAGCAGAGCTGACCCTCTCCTCCAAGTTTGTGCTCTCACACTGTGGCTCCCAGCATTTGTGAATGAGACATAGGTCTGCCTTTGAGCCAAATATGTAATGTCTGCTCTCTTAGCCACTGAAGACTCAGAGGAACTCTGAAATTATAACATGTAAGGACTTACTTGAGGACCATGCCCATCCCTAGTTCCTGTGGGGAGGGAAAAATCTTCTTTTGGATGTGTGAGTAGCTTATGCTTTAGAAGTCAGCCATGGTATGTGTGTGTGTGCTTGACTTATTTGTTAATTAATTCATGCATTCAGCAACCGTTTTTGAAGGTCAACGATATGCCAGCCACCTTGGAAATTTCCTCAGAGAAAAAGGACACCTACATGGACTCAAATATAAACAACGAGGTGAGGCCAAGATTCCTCTCAGTGAGTAATTTAGAATGATTTAGATCAGGGCCCTAAAACACTACTTTAGAAAGCACAGCCTAAGGCATTTCAACTGAAAAATGCTCAGAAATAAAAGTTATTTTTTTCTAATTATGAAAGTAACTGCAAAATATTTAGAAAGCACAAAAATGTATAAAATAGAAACAAATATCACTTAAAATCTCAGTGTCACTGCTAATAATTTGATGTTCTCCTTCTCGGTTTTCCTCTGGTTTTAAGAGGAGCCATTTTAACCAGGCTTTGAAGGAGGAGTAGGAGTTTGCCAGGCATAGCAAAGATAGAAAGGCCTTCCAGAAAAAGGAAGTGGCATGTATAAAGGCCTAGAGATGTGTAAGTCCACTGACGTGGTTTGCGAAAGCCAATAGGGAAGGGACAGGAGGGCCAGAGAAAGGATACTGACTTGGACAGGCAGGCACGGATGAGGTCATGGAGGGCTTCAAAGGTCAGATCAAGAAGCCAGGACTTTGTCAAAGGCTCCAGGAGAGGGTGTGCCTGCTCAGGCGGTGTGGAAGTTGGACGAGAAGGGGGAGGCCGGGCAGCTGGAGCGAGTGGAGGCTGTGGTCCAAGATGGGGAGACAATGGTTTGAAACGGGCTGATAGGAGTAGAGGATGCAGAAGATGTTCAACTTCAAGGGGTGAGAAGTAAACAAAACAGAGTTACTTTTAGATTTTTAGCTTGTACAAAAAAAAAAATCAAAGGATCTATTTGAGAGGGTGTGAGGAAATGAGCCCTACTGCTAGAGTGAAAATTGGTACTACTTTTTTTTACATAACAGTCCATTCACTAGCTATGTGATTTGGAGCAAGGGATTCAACCTCTTTAAGCCTCAATGTCATTGCATGAAAAGTGCAGATAATAGTAGCATCTATCCACAGAGTTGATGAGAGGCTTGAATGAGATAATAAATGAAATGTCCTTAAATGCCTGGCACATCAAAATAAATGCTAAATACAGTTAGGGCTCATCATCCCTGTCATTATCTCCATCAACATCACCACCACCATTATCAAAATTTTAAATACTCACATCCTATGACCTAGCTCATCTCGGTTCTAGGAACCTATCCTAAAGAAACAACAGCATACAAAGATAAAGCTATACACAAGGATATTCACGACAGTTTTTTTTTCTGTAATGGCAAAAATGTGGAAATAATGGAAATGTCCATCAATGGAGGAATAATAAATTATGGGAATTAATATTTCAGGATTCTATGAAGCTCTTAACAAGAATGAGGAAAATCTACATATACTGCCTTGAAAGATATCCATGGGATATTTTTTAAGGAAGAAAATGAGGCTGTCGTTTAACAGGTATAATAGGATTTCATTTTTATAGGCAAGGCCAAGCCAGATACATTTGCAGGTGAACGTGAATATTTGCCTGAGCATAGACATTGTCCAGATAAACTCAGACCAAATTATAAAGCAATTACCCCTGGGAGATGGTGGTGTTGGTGGGTGGGATTTGGAAAGGAGAAGAGGGAAGCTATCCCCTTATATGATTCTGTATTAGCTGAGTTTACTCTTATGAGCATGTATTATTTTTGGAGTAAAAATAAAGAGGTTTTTAGGTCAGAGACATTGAGGCTTAAAAGAACGTAGAGCAAGGAGGAGTTCAAGGTGGACCTGGGATGTTGCTGACTTGGGAATGAATGGAGGAAGCAGGTGTGAGCCCAGAACAGAGCTCCCTGCAGGGCTCCAGGAACTGCATCTTTCAAATCACAAACTCCATTCATCCTGGAATCTATTCCCAGCCACGGTTCTCCAGAACTTAGGAGTGGCTGTCTTGGGGACCTCTGCTCTTTGCATTCAGCGTCATCCCAGGCTCCCCCTCCCAGGCCCTTCTGGAGGGAGCCTTGGTGGTGGTTACCCTGGGGTCAGAGGTGGGCTCCGTGCCCTGCCTCAGATGGAAGGCAGGCTGAGGAGAGGCCTGGGCAGGACGTCGGGCAGCTGGTGCATTGGCCCCGTAGTGCTAGAGCTGGATGCCAGGGCTCAGGTCTGCCTCTGCCATGTATTAGCTGTCTGATCTCAGGCAAGTTTCTGAAATGCCACAGTTTCATCATGAAGTGGGAATAACTAGTGTAGTTATTTCACAGGGTATTGAAAGATTAAAGGAGGTGGGGTGGGGGGCAAAATAACTGCTCGGTGAAATGTCAGCTGTCACTGTAAACGGTGGGTTGCTGGTGCTTGAGTGGGTACACGTCCATATATTCTTAGCTCAGTGCCGGACGTTCATGTCACTGCAGCGCACTGAAAACCCCGCCTAGCACCCAAAGGCATTGAATTACTTGAAAGAACTCCTCAATCTCTAGAACAGGAGGTCTTGACTCTGGCTGCACCTCAGAACGGGCTGGGGGGACTAAAATATCGATTCTCGGGACACCCGCAGGTATTGGGATGCGATTGGCTTGGATGGGGCCTGAGTCATAGGAATGAATAGTGAAATGCTCCTCGGGGATCCTGGACTGAAGCCAGGGCTGGGAAATTCTACTCAGGACCCGACGGGGGCGCCTTCTTAACGTGCAGCCTACCCGAAGACCGCCTCGCTGCGCTGCGGGTCCCTCCAAACCCTCTCTTCCCCACTCCCAATGACTAGCCTTAGAGCTGCTGTCCACACTGGCTGGTGGCGTTTCTGTCTGCCTCTTCTTCCTCCTCCACTTTCTATTGTCAGGCTCGGCTTAGCAGTTTGGGGTTCCTTGTTTTTTTCCTCCATTGTCCCGTTTTGTCTTGCAGGGGAGCCCCGGGAAGCTGGAAGTTCTCTGGGGAAGTGGGGCCCAGTCCGAGCTTCTCTCGTGGACAGCATCCTCTTCCTCCTCATCTGACCATCACTTCTGTGTTTTCCGAAGTAGCTCACTCCTGGTGAGGAGGTCGGGTCAAAGGAAAGGGCCCTGCTTGGTTCCTGCGCTTCGTGCAGGCGGCCGCGTGGCCCCAGCTGGAGAGCTGCCGGCTCCCCGCGCTTCTGCTTCCCCCGGCCCCGCTCTGCTGGGGAAGAGCGCAGCGAAGCCCCCTCCTCCGGTGGGGACCGAAATTACTGTTCAGACTTTGTATCACGAGGTTGTGCCCTTTAGAATTTCAATGGAGTAGACGCTTTGTCTCTATTTTTAGCTTTTTATTATTTAAAAAAGATTGTTCTGCCAGGCTACCATCTTCTCTGGAGATTGCACATGATTAAAATACACTTTCATTATAAACGGGAATAAGGGCAGAACGTGTTGGTGATTGCAATCACACAGATGAAACAGTTTCCTGGCCCTGGGAACTAGCGGGGATGACTCCCCCGGACTGCTAATGTTTGCCGAGCTGGTGCTGTGGCCCTGCTGCAAATGGCGTGCCCGTCTGTCTTCTCCATTTGTCTGTCATTGCTGGGAAATAAAAGGACAAGGGAAGGAAAGGCATGACTTAGGCCATTTACCCCTTTAAAAGACTCTAAGGTGGGTTTTATTGTCTCCTTGTTACAGATGAGAAAATGAGGCTCAGGGAGCGGAGATCCTTGTCCCACATCAGGTGAGTAGCAGAGCTAGGATGGGCGCGCGGCTCCTCCCCTGCACAGCCGTTCAGGATGAGCCCCGCTTTCAGGACAAAGACCACCTTCCTTCCCTAGGCATTGAGGGGCCCTCAGGCTTGGCCCTCTGGTCCCCTGGCGGCAGCCTCCCCAAAGCTCTTTCCCTCGTACATTCTATGCAGCCACACGTCCTCTGACCTGCAGGTCTTTGCATGGTCTCTTCACTTTACCCACAAGCCCTAGTTTTCTTCCTGCCCCTTTTTCCTCCCAGTTAGTAATTCCTACTCATTTTCCTGGTGTCTGCTGAAGTGCCACTTTCAAAGCCCTCCCGATTCGCAGCTCCCCTCCCCGGAGCCGGGTTCGGGGTTCACTTTCTAGTGAAATTGGCCTGTGTCACAGCCCGATGGATATGAGGGTACGCATGGACTGGGTCTGCTCTGCCAGGGCTCTGCGTTCCCCCGGCCCCTCCCACTGGGAATCAGGTGCCGGGTACCAGGAGCCCCAGTGGATGAATCCATTCCTGCTTTCAGACGTAAACCAGGGCATCTTTCCAGCTTGCCGCAGCTAGAGAGATCATGTCTTTCTCGTAGCTTCCTCTACCCTCTCCTGACCTGGTCTCATAAATCCAGAGGTCCACGTTCTGGGGCCGCAGCCGGTTGCCCTAAGGCACCTGCCGTCAGCCCCGGGGAGGGCCCCGCTCCGGGCGCGGATCTTGCGGACAATGCTGCACCCTAGCGGCGCCTCTCAGCGCGGCGGCTCTCCTGGCCCGGAGCTCCCAAACACAGCCAGCTGCAGGCCAGCCAGTGATCGAGGAGGCATATTAAGCATGTCAGTAAGGCCCTGAACTGGATGTTTTCCTGATTAAAAAATGAATATAGCTGCATTGCAGAAAATAGGAGACAAAGAAAACTGTAAAGGAAAGAAAGCTTACCTGTAAACCCAGAGACACCAACAGTTAAACCATTTTGGTGAATATCCTAATACATCTTTTACACATATCAATGCATGTACTATTAGAAAATTGGGATTATAATCTATAGAGGTTTTAAGAAATAGCATTTTATTAGTATACCCTGAGTTCAGAAGCAGAAGAAAATCTTGAAAATCAGAAAAACATGAAGGAGAAAATAAAAATCACTTAAATGCCATGATCCAGAGAGAACCTTTCTTTTCCATTTAGCTTATATTTGTGACAATCGGCTGCTGTTTATCCACCTATCTATCTATCTTGCAAGAATCCAAATCATAAATTTAAAAGATTTCCCTCAGAGAAAAATTTATCTTGGATTTCCCCACAGTTAGTGTACATTTTCTTTTCTTTCCTGCCTGCCAATTTCTCTGGAAACATCACCCAACTTCTACCTTCCTTAATATTCCATCCATATGACTCCTGTGGGAGTAGCCAGGCCTTCTGTGGATGTGTGAGATTAATTCTATTCCTCTGTGGGATTAATTTTTAGAAGACGGTATGTGCATTTATAAAAAGTTTTGATAGACACTGCCAGACTGTCTTGCAGAGAAATTATAGCAATTTGCACGACCACCAATAGTCACAAGAGTGTCTGTTTCCCCTTATGGTCAACAGAGTGTTGTCAAACTTACTGTCCCCTTGGATCATTCACCTTAAGTCTGGCTGCAATGTGCTGAGTATGCCAGGCACCAGGCTAAGTGCTATTTATTAATGTTCACTGAATATTAATTACCAAATGAGGAAGTAGTTTTATCTTCATTTTACAGATATGAAGACTGAGGTTTAGAGAGCTTTGCCTGTCTCAACTCATGGAATGGAGCTGAATTCCGTTCCAGTGACATCCATCCAGTGGTTCTCAATCTTGAATGTGTCAGTCATTCAGAGGGCTTGTTAAAAGTTGGTTGGGCCTCACCGTCAGAATTCCTGGCTCAGCACATATAGAAAGGGCCTGAGAACACCCATTTCTGGTTCTCTGTGATGCTGTTGCTTGCTGGTGCTCTCAACAAGTCCAGGGACCACACTTTGAGAACCATGGCTCCTAACTATGACTATAATATGGGATCCTGTCTGGAAATGACCATGCTGACCAACTACTGACCTTGGTTGGGTGCTCATTTGAACTCTACATGTTCTACAAACCTTTTGTGTGTGTGTGTGTGTGTGTGTGTGTGTGTGAATGTGAATAGATCTTTCATAGTTCTTTGCACCAGCTTAGGTTTGTGGCAAGTGATTTCACTTCTTCAGGACAGTTCTGCCACATTTTTAATGGAGATGATGCTTGGAGGAACCCTTGGGAGAATTACAAGTAGTGATGTATGCAAAAAAACAACACATCTGTAGCTCAGGGAGTAAGGGGGTTCCCCGTCTGGGGCAAGTTCTCTAGGAATCTGCTGAAACCAAAGGAGGACAAGGGGAAGGGTAGGTTGGGAGAAAGGGCTCTTATTGCTTACAGCTCCTTTGGGCTCACTAGCCAGCCCTTGCTCTATCCATCCCATTTGTGCCCCTTTTCCCCGCCTGCCCCTTCTGGGGGGAACTCCATAGGTGTTACTGGAGGGCACCATTTAGGTACCAATTAGATACCAGAAATGGAGGGGAGGAGGGAATGGCCACCACTCTCCATCCCTTGCCCTGGGTCGACTGGAGGCTCTGCCGTGGTAAACATCCATTGGTATATAAATGGGCCCTTATCTGCACACCACTATGGAACCCAGGAAAATATTCTGGGTGGAAACTTCCGTTTATCCCACAACCCACCCCTCCAGAATTCTTGCCTCACAATCAATGCACTCCCAATCTTCCCAATAGCCCCTGTGTGAGAAAGCTGGAGCTCTGTATACCAGAATAACAATATACAATACCACAACAATTATACAGGTTAGCAATAAAATCATGACAATCCTCAAGCCAGAGTTCAAAGTCTGACTCAGATGAAGTTCATTGCTCATACATTCCATGGGAGGCCAGAGCTGAACTGGCAGGTGACTCCATGCACACTCAGCAAGCAGCAGCTGTGGTTAGGGGCCAGGCCCAATCTTCAAAGACTGTAGAAGAGAACAACCTTAAGGGTGGTACATGTTTTAATGACACCAGCATAGGCAAATCCTGTCCATCAGGTAGGATGCATGCAAGAGAGTGGTCATGTGATGGGACAGTATATGTAGGATGCACGCAGAGGGGACAGTGCACGTAGGATGCGTGCAGAGTGTGGCCATGTGATGGGACAGTGGCAGGAATGGGGTAGGTGTCGTTCTCCTGGAAGCACAGGCACTGGCCACAATAATAAGACACAACTTTCTCACAAAGTGCTTTCACCTTCCAGCCTTGGGTGCACTACCATGACCTTTGGGGCCATTCTGCAGTTACTCCAGGAACACACAGGAGGCCAGTTTCCAGGCCTTGTCCCCAGGGTGCCAGAATGGCCAGCCATCACTGGTCCAGGTGTCAAGATGCCCAAGGCCATGTAGCCTCCAGGTCATTGTGGAGCTCAGTTACACAGTGCACTATTGCCAGGCTCTGCTGACATCTCCAAAAGTCAGAGGCAGGCCTCACCAACGGACCACAGCCCATAGTGTCTGCCCTGGGTCAAGTTGTCTGCTCCATCATTCCCTGGGGAAGCCAAGGCAAATGGCCTGCAAGCTGCTGCCAGAAGCCCCAGTCACACAGATGCCCTGCTTGTCTGTTTTTCGATGGTGGTGGTAAATGCACACGTTTTATCCCAGCCCCACCTGATGACCTTGCGTGCCAAGCATCACAAAGGTCTCAGAATTTGTGCCGAGTGCAGGATAAACATTCTCCAGTAGGCCACAAGACCCAAAACCTCTGGAAATAATGCCACAGTTATCTGTAAGAGAATCAGAGGTGAGCATAACATCATACACAACATTAGATTCCCCTCTTCCCAAGGGGATTTAAGCTTGTTCCACTCTGACATCCGCATCCCTGCAACCACTATAACAGTGTGGACCCCAGGACACCATTTTGGGTCACAATAAGTCAGGGAACAGTCAGCTCCTGTGCCCACCAGAGCCAGGACACACTACACACTCACTGGGGACTAAAACTTTATGAAATTACTCAACATGTGGCCTCTGGTGCAAGAGGCCAGTCAGTCCCCCAAGGCAGGTACCTGACGCTCCCCTCAGGCAAACCGTGATACCCAATCATCATCCAGCAAGGGTCCAGGTGGGTTCTGCATGTCCTCTCCCAGGAAGTCCTGCAGACACATGGGCCAGACATGGGGCTTTGCTTCCGGCTTCTGTGTCCTGGACCTTAGTGGCTGGAACCGCTGCTCCAGCTTTAATTGTTGCCATAGCTCTAGCAAGATTCTACTGGGCTGTCCATCAAGTTTTCTTTTGCTGCCCCCACCTTTATCAAATCAACCCACATCTGGGTCCTGGAGACCTTCATGGGGCCCTTTGAACCTTTTCTCTCAGTAGCAGATCGTATCTCCTTCCATGCTCTTATTGTTTCAACCTCTCCCAGATCTGCTATAGTACGAGTAATGTTGGGTTGCCCTATGTAGGGGGCAAGAATAGTCACTAGGGACCCAAAGAGGGATTGGGGAGGTGTATTTCTCATCCCCATGGTGAATAACTCTTCATTGGGCCCTGAGGGTCCATTTGTAGATGATATTTTTCATGCCCAACTCCTGTAAAACCTGCTGGAGCTCTGCATACAGAGGCCAGCTAGTGGGGAGGTGTGGTGAACCACCGTGGTTGGGCCGTACGGCGCTAAGTGCCATTACCACCAGCCAGTCAAAAAGTGCATGAGTTTCTGGGGTCTGAGAAGCATCTTGTAACCTCTGCTGGAGAGAGGGGTGAGTCATCAGAGAAGCCAGGTTACCCATTTCTGACCCAGGTAGTACAATCCCATCTACTCTTAAACCCCAAAGACACAAAAACCATGTGGACAGAGGCTCCAAGGGCTTCTGCGGAAACCGGATGCTCAAGTCCGCCAGCTCAGCCTGGGTACAGGGGTGGGGCGTGGGGTGCTCCACACCCTGGGGAGGGGGCTGCTCCTCTTCCTGAGGAGCCCGTGGTTGCTGTGTCTTTATTTTCTTAACTCCAACCGGGCGGGCTTTATACACAGGAGGTGCTGGTGCCTCAGGGGGCAGCCCCAGCAACAGCTCCGGCGGTGGCTCCACACCCTCATCCTTTCCCAGCTCCTCCTCCTCTGACATCTCTTCTACCACTTCTGGAGCTAAAGGCACCACCCCTTCCTTTCCCTCCCTGAGGGCCTCTGGCAGCCCATTTTTCTGCTGCCCCCTTCCACACAACTAGCATGTCTCTCAGCAGCTTGATCTCGGTTTCCAATAGCTTTCGCTTATTTTTCAGAGCATCCCACAACTCGCGTTCCTGTTCTGCCACTTCTGTGGAAGCGCATCTCTCTTCTTGGTAACTCTTTTCGATGCTGCAGAAACATCCAACCCACATATCCTGCTGCCTCATGGGCCCTCAGGCCCCCTAAGGAGCCCCAGACTTTGCGGAGGGCCAACTCCTGTTGCCTGTGGGGGCCCCACCCCTCCCCAGTCCTGGGGAGGGCCCACTCCTCTAGAAGGCCACTTACCCTGGACCAAATCCCCACCGGGGGAGATCTGGGTGAATCCCCACCACCCATAGGGGCATCCCTGGGTGTCTCCCCACGATCTATAGGGGCAGCCAACTGAAACATCACACCCGTGAGGACAGTTTTCAGGTTCATGGGACCCTGCCAATTCTACGCCAAAACATAGCTCCAGGAGTTAGGGGGTTCCCTGCTCGGATCAAGTTCCCCATGAATGTGCTGAAACCGAAGGACGATATACAGGGAAGGGCAGGTTGGGAGAAAGGGTCTTCATTGCTCACAGCTGGCTGCGGTTTACTAGCGAGCCTCCACTCCATCAGTCCCCTGAGGCCAAGTGCACACCCCCTTTCCCGGCCTCCCCTTCCAGGCAGAACTCGATGGTGACCAATTAGATACCAGGAACAGAGGGGAGGATGGCTGCCACCCTCCTCCCCATCCCTTGCCCCCACAGGGACTGGAGGTTCAGAGGTGGTAAACATCCATTGGTATGTGAATGGACTCTTATCTGCACTTCACTACCAAGCCAGGTGGAAATTCTGGGTGGAACCTTCTACTTACCCCAAAACACTCAAGATCATAAAATGCTGTAAGAAAGCTAGTTATAGGTATTCCTATTGATGGAGAAATTGTGAAGCACAGTGAAAACACTCTGGAGTTGGACAAACCTGGACTGAGATGGTGGGTGGGCCGCTGCACACAAGACAAGTCAGTCCACCTCTCTGAGCCTCAAATTCCTTCTCTTGAAAAATGGGGCTATTAGGGGCTCCTTGAGGATTAAACAAGCCCTGTATATATTGTCCCAGGTGTTTGCTGCTCTAGAAGATCCAGGGGCAGTGGTGCCCTTTGATAAAGGGCTAGCTCTGGAGAATGGTTATAATTTGGTTGCTCACAGGCATTTTCCCCTCTCAATTCTCAGGGATAATATTCATTTCCAGGTCTTTTCCCAGAAAATCTCCATCTCTGTTCACTCCACATCCTGGTGATGACCTCTCTATGACACAAAATGGGCTCTTTCCCGCAACTGGAAATTGGAAATGGAAGGATACTTCTTCAGACTCCTGGGAAGAGCCCAGGTTGAGCCCGGTGACCACGTGGACCCTTGGCCGGTGCCAACTGTTCTCTGTGCTGCAGATATGGCGGCGGACAGAACAGAAATCCCTGTCCTTGTGAGCGTATACTTATATGACCCTACGTGTGCAGTACAATGTCAACATTGAACCTGGATGCTTTCTTGGAATCTGGTGAAGGATAAATATGCAAATTGATAGCAAATTACATTGATCTGAAATTGACCCAGTGAAGCTCATGAATCTAGGAATACCAGAGATGTGGCTGCAGCCAGAATCTCTTGAGCTGTGATGTGTACAGGGCTCTTGTCATCCTGCACTTACCGGCTGAGCAGGTCAGGGATGGGGCCCAAGAACTTGCATTTCAAACAGATCTGAATGCTGCTTGTCTGCAAGCCACGATTTGAGCATCTAGAGTTTGATACCTTATGTCATGAATACCAAATGTACCGTATTTTTCTTCAGCTTTCAGCGAAATTCTGAATACACAAAGGGCAAACTAATCTTATTATCCAACTGTTTTCATTTTTGGACGGGCTGTAGGTTTGGGTGGCAGATCTTGGCAGTAGTTTTCAAGTGTCAGAAACAGCCCCGAGCGTGTATTTCACTACTGGAAGCCCCGGCATTCTCGTCTGGGGGCAGAGACTTATCCTACCTTTGTCTCATTTAGGTAAAAACCTTGTTTAGATACTTTGAAAGGATGGATTTAAGTGTCTCCACTTGACCATTTTAATCTGATACTTTTAGTTGGGTTGTGGGTTATCTCTGGGGCAGTTGCCAGGGTTTTGAAATCTTAGCATAACATTGATAAACTGGCATTTTGCAAGTCCAGTGTTTCTAGAACGATAACTATATGATGGGCAACTGCCATACAGGGATTATCTTGTTTAATCTTTATAACAACTCTATGAGGCAGATTCAATTATTTTCTCCAACCATCCAAACAAAACTGAAGGTCAGAGAAAACGTCAGCAGCCCAAATGTATATATTTTAAAACAGGGTATAAACAAGATTGTACTGGCTCTGACTCCTAGACCCAAGCTCTTGAATATATTTAGGTAATTGAAGTGATGAATAGAGTTATGGTAGCAAAACAGATTCAGAGACATGACCAAGAAGGTTAAAATGCTCAGTTCTTTATTAAGTATGTTAATAAGGCACCCCCCAATCTTGGGTTGTTTTATTTTTTCTGTGAACTAGGCAAATGCTAGGTCCACATAAGAGTCTGACAATATAGAAACAAATTCACCTCACCACCATGTGCAATGGTATTAGTCACCAGGGTCCAAAGCAGAGCCATATTTCTCCCCATGCTTATAATAAACATTCCTAGAAATACACTGTGGGTGTGTGTGTGTGTGTGTGTGTGTGTGTGTGTGTGTGTGTGTGTGTGTGTGTGTGTGTGTGTGTGTGTCTGTGATATGGATACGGTGTTCAAGGTGGAAAACTGGTGGCCAAAACAAAACTGTTATTTCCTGCATAATATAAAACTCTCTCTTCACTTGGAGGCACTGATGGTACTGTTAAGTTGGAATGAAAGGTACCATCCACTGCAACATAAAGACTGCATCATCCTTTACATACAAATAAAACAGAGAATTTATTTTCATTCTGAGTTTATTTAACATTTCATCCAGTTGAACTGAAGTAACACATTGATTCCAACACTGGCAAGACACTGTGCTAATACTGAAATGAAAACTGCCAGTCAGTAAGCATGTACAATTCTTTGTATCATTTTAAAGGAATTAGAAATAACTATCTTTACAAGCTTATTGCACTTCAGGTGGACTTTTCTCCAGAAAAGGTATTTCTCAGAGATCAGCAAAGATTGCCAATCTTGGTTCATTTGTTCCTTTTTATAAGCCATGATTAAACTATACAGTTAAAATTTCTATATAAAACATCAGGAGTCAGAGCTTCAATAAATAATGTTGAAAAAGACACATCTCCATGTTCATTATCCCTTTAATAATGATGCTTTGGTCGTATCTTTCTGGTGTGTATAAAATTTTGATTAGTTCATCCATCTTCAAACCAGTTATTAATTTTTTCAATTAAGGTTACGATTCTTAAATGGAGCTCCCAATGAACAGGGGCTGGGAATCCTGAGATGAGCCGGGGCAGGTGGGGCGGGCCTCAAGTGCATTGGTTTCTTGTTAAAAGCTCCCTTCCAGCACCTCATGGAGATCTGCCTTGAATGTCAGGCTTTTAACCACTTTTTAAAGAGAAGCGTCTAGGCAGCAAAATACATCCAAGGCCAGTGTGTCATGGGGAAGCTATTTTGCTTCAAATGGTTCAAGAGAAAACCTAAGTGAGAAAATTCTGGCAGCACAAAGGAAGGCTCAGAGTGGCCCCAAGCTCCAGATCCACAAGGCTTTCAGAGAAAACAGAAACACAGACACAACGCACACCATTTTTTCTTTATGAGGAAATTCAGTCTGGTCACATCGTCAGGAAAAATCTGTCAAGACTAGTTTCTACACTTTTTTCACTTACAAGTCTTAGAATTACAATCGAATTGCGTGGTCTTCACCCAAGGAAACCACCGCCTCACATATGCCTTTGAATATCTACAGACTTGAAACATAATCTGTTACATTAAATATATGCAAAACTACTATAGATGATGTAAATGTGGTCCATGGATCCATTCTTTTCCAATAGGGTGGAATGTAATATACAACATTCAAGTAAAATTCATTTAGTCACTGATTCACATACACATAATTTCCATAACTTTCTGAAACCAAAGAGAGCTATAGAGATGACAAGGTAAGACATGTAGGTAGCTGGAACTGTATTCTCACTTCTAAAAAAATCAAACAACATATTCAACCCAGTCATACATCACTGGCATTGACTATTCTTCCAAAACTTGACATTAGTATATTTCAGTTATTTGATTATTTGATGTAAATAACTGAATATAAAGTCAACAAGTGCAAGGTAAAAATAACATCTTCATAAGAATGTAACACAGCATAAATTTAAAAGTCAACCAAAGAAACCCACCAGCAATATAAATGCATATAGTCGTTGACAACAGGGAGGGCTTGTCACATTTGTCTACTACCACGACTTTCAGGAAGTATATGAAGGAGCTTTTACCCTACAGATCAAAAAACTCATCATCTACTTTGGGTTACTCACTGCCCAAACTGGGAGCAAACTGCCCTTAATATTTACGAATCACTTCATATAGTTTAGTCTCAGACCTTTAGTGTCTTCCCAAATCACTGCTGAGATCTTGATTTGAAACAAGAATGGATAAAAATTCAATAATTTAAACAGATTTCCTTTTCACTGAATGATAATTGACAAATACTTATTGAGCATATTCTGAACATCTACTCTATGCCCAGCAGTGCTTTTTAGAACTCTGGGTGAGGGCTGGGGTATTATCTTTTAAAAACAATCACTATAAAACTATGGGAAGGGTATTTCTGTAAATGATACCATAATTCAAATGTAAAGGAGCCACAGGTGTTGGGCACCTGGCCCACACCAGGTGCCGTGCTCCATGTAGCAGCTTGACTCTGAAAAGCTGACGTGGATCTTTAAAAGGTGTCTTAACTGGGAGAAGCCAGGTCGAATGGGAATTCCCTCATCTACGTGGCTATACCAGGTATGCTGTTGGCCCAATCAGCTGAGGGTTTCTTTCCCTACTTTACAATCCCTTATTGAAGTACACACGGCGTAAGGCAGGATAGGTCTCTTGGATCCTGGCTTGCAACTCAGCCTCCAAGCTTGTCACAGACATGGAACTGGGATAAGGGAGAAACAACAGGGTTATTAAGTGGGCAGAGTTTAAATGGGAACTAGAACCTGGAGAGAACAGACAGGACACCTCACGACGGATGCAGTAAAACAAGAGTCCCATTTGAAAAATGCTTCATGAGCTTAGAAAACAAGCATTCTATTCCTTTCAGAAAATGAACTGTCATTAATAATCAAGGAAACGCATCTTAAGAGCCCCCAAATTACTAAAATCTCAAAGCCCACTCATCGCTGGCAAGGATGCAGGGCAATGACACTCTCAGACCCTGCTGGAAAACAATTTGTAGGGATGCACTTCCCAAGGGAAATCACACAAATGCTCATCACTAATGGGAAAACACATATGCCCTCAGTGGGATTTTTAATGCTGAGAATCACCCGCACTGATGGGCTTTTGTCCACCGTATACAAACACATGCTCATGCTCAGACTTTCAGAAAAGACTAACATGTGTGAGAAAAATCCCTCATAGTCATCCCACTGAGAGACATGACCACTGTTAGTCTCTGCTTTATGCACTTAAAAAATGTACTTGAATGTACTATATGCGTACACATAAATATAAAGGTACAAAGGAAAATTGTCCAGAATTCTTACTAGCAGAAAACCTGTTAACATTTTGATATGTAATTAGTCTTTTAAAAAATTTGGCCTTTTAGTTGAGATGTGGTAAAATATGAGGTCCAAAAGGTAGGATATAGATTTATAAATATATGTAAAAAAAAAAGTTATGCCTATAGAAAAAAATACCACAATGGCTATTTTCTATGTAGTGGGACTTTGGGTAATTTTAAAATGCTGCTGCTTCTGCTAATAATTGCTATGACTTATTAATCATTTGTTTACTATGACATTATGCATCTTAATCCTTATAAAAACTCTGAAAGTCAGGTATCATCCTAATTTTATAGATGAAGAAACTGGAGATGTAAGTGATATGAAGCCAGATCTTTTCTCGCCCCCAAAGCCATGATCCTGACTGACAGGCTCTACCGCCCCTTGGTCCTTCTGTTTTTCCACTGATTTTTAAATATCAATCATTACTATTCATATATTTTAAAGAGCAAATCTGATTTTGGAATTAAAGTTATTCAAACCTTATCGGATGACAGGGAGTCTTCTGTTTCCTATCTTTTTGGAGAGTTTTTAAAAATTGGCATCATCTGTTTCTTGACAGTTGAGTAAACCTCACCTGTAAAACCACCTGGTTCTTGTGCTTTCTTTGTAGGAAGAAGTTCACATACTTCAACTTCCTGAATGGCTACAAGCCAATTCAGACTTTCTAATTTTTCAGTCTTGTTAATATTTTTCTAGGAATTTGTCCATTTTGCCTGTTTCCTAATCTATTGATATAATAATGCTGATAATATTCTCTTACTTTTTAATCTCTGCTGAATCTATAATTATGCCTTTTTCATTCACAATATTTGAGTCTTTTTATTTTGATATCACAAGGTAACTGTCTACTTTGTTATAATTTTCAAAAAACCAGCTTTTGACTTTGTAGATCCTCTATTTTTTTCTTGGTTATCTAATTGATTTATTTCTGGTCTTATCTCCTTTTTCTTCCCCTAGAGTATATTCTTTTGTTCTTTAAAACTTAAGTTGGACATTTAGTGCATCGATTTCCACCATTCTTCATTTCTAATATAAACATTTAAAGCTATAAATTTCTCTCAAGGCAGTATTTTTTGCTGCTTCACACAAATTTTGATTAGGAATGTTTTCATTATCTCTCACTCATGCAGAAGAATGGATATTGTGGCATATTCATACAGTGAGCCGAATGGTTAAACTACAGCTACTACATGCAATGTGGGTAAATCTTAGTCGTATGACTTTGAATACAAAGAGCAAGTATAGGAAGACTATACATAGCATGACACTAAAAAGTGCCAAAAAGACAAAACTAAACAACAGCATCAGGTACACATATATACAATAAAAAATGAAAATGCAACCGTGGGATAGCCATGAAATTCAGCCCAGTGGTTGAATCTGCTGGGGAGACAGGGACATAGGCTGCAAAGAAGCCATATGTAGATGTAATTTATTGGTAATGTTTTTATTCGTGAGTTGGGCAGTGGATTCATGGTGGTTTATTATAGTGTTAAAGTAAATAAAATAAAATAGGCTCATGCTTGGAACAATGAGGACAGTCTTCTATGAACCGAGGAATATGATGAATCCTATTCTATGTAACAGACAAGGAAGAAACAAAAGGAAAAACAAATCAACAAATGAATAAGCTAAAACCCCAGACTGACAAGCTTCATTTGTAGATAGAGGAAGACAAAGAGTGTTCTTGGCCTCCCAAATGTAAAACCGTATTTCTCCAAGGACAAGTCACCTCACGGCACTAGTAGTCACAGAAAACTTTTAATTTCCGTAACTTTAAATTGCCACACCATGAAACTAATCATAAAAACAAATGTTAGAACAAAAATCCTGTTTCTCTCATACCACAAAACCAAGGCCTATATTGGAAGTTTCTTTATGGATTTGCAAATCCTTTTAATCTCAAAATACTCAAAATAAAAGGTACATTTATTAAGAATATACCTGTATCAGTCACTCTCCTCAACATTTCACATACATTAATTTCTAAATCACTGAGTGCAAGATCAATTGTTAGATACTGGTGTTTCAGTGCTATATACGAGAGACATGAATTTTTCTTATGTTAAGAGTAAGCCCTGCAATTCTGGGGTTTGTACAATTCAGTTAAATAGGTATGATTACTCCTCTTTAGAGATGAGGAAATTCATCTGTACTGGGCTCAGAGAACAGGTTCTGAAGATCCTGTTCTCTCCAATACGGGGCTTGGCTATAGCCATCACGGTAATAAAAGGCTCCCTCTCCTTGAGATTTAATTCTCTATTAAGAATAATGTGGAGTCAAAGACAGAAATGAAAGAGCAGATAAAAGGTGGAGAGCTCTATCAGGTGGAGGGACCTGACAAAGTTGGTTCTAGAACAGAACACACTGCCCTACTTTGAAAGCTTACGACATTAAAAACCTTATGTTCTGGACCCATTGGCCGGGAGTCTGGTAACCCATTATAAAGGCAGGAGCCTGGTAACACTTCAACAAAAGCAAAACAACAAAATGCTGCTTCTCTGTTTCTTGATGCTAGGTCAGGAGGAGGCTGAAGATTTATTTGATGCTGATTTAATGCCAATCAATCCAGTTCTTACATCAAAAGCAGTATTCAAAAGCAGCTTGTGATAAAAGTGCACAATAAGGCTTTTAAGGCACAATAAAAAACTAAGTGGGAAGAAGGGAAGCAAATACTCCAACCACTGAAGCTAAGTGCGTGTAATTGCTGTCTCTGGAGGGAGAGCTTAAATTCTAATATGTCTGTATTATAGATACTATTTGCCAATGGATTGGACGACAATGAGCCATAATTAAATTTTTATAAAAGCACATCTGCACCAGAGTTAACTTGACTCTTACAGAAGAATAAAGCATTTTCAAATGTAACAGTTGTGGGTAGAAAAAAGCTGGGGAAAAAGCTGTGAAATTAAACAGACTTCATTGGATTTCTGCCTCTCTTCCTTTGAGAGACTTGGCTTCATTAAATCCTCTGGGGCCTCAGATTCCCTAGTAGTGGAATGGAGTAACAGTGTGTATATCGACTGGTTTTTAGGATTAAAACTCATGATAATTCTGGAGAATAACAAATACATACCTTTTCTGAGGAAACAGAGCGCAGCACAGAGGAGTAGCAAATACCAAGCTTAAGAAACAAAAAAAGACATATCAGAGCACTTTGAAATGGCTGGCTTTTTAGATTCTTTTTCTCTTTTACTTCTACAACCATCCCCTTTATTTTATGCAAGCATTATACTGGCTCACAAAAATATATTCTGTTTGTGTAATTTTATTACCAAGGACAGCCAAAATAATTTCTTAAAAATGTCAAGGGTAACAGGAGTTTAAAAAAGAATCATGTAAACAGCTCCAAAAATTGCAGGTTTCTCTTCACTTTAATCCAACTGTTAGGACCCTAAGTCCCAGGTGTTCTGGGATGGTCCCATTTTCAAAACTTGTGTCCCATTTTATCCACCCTTTCCCTTCCCTTTCATATGCTGTACATTTATCTTTAGAAAAAAAATTAATTATGTAAAGTAATTCTACTCACCAGAAGCCAACTAATCCAACTTGAATAGGTGCGCTCATCCATGGGAACCTCTGTGTTGAGAAATAAATAATTTTGACTACCTCCATCTAGGCTCTTACAATTTCTTCTGCTGATATACTGGAAGGAAATGCTCCACATTACAAGATCCAGATGGGAAGTGATTAGTGAAATTGGGGGTAACACTGCAATAAGCACATTTAGTCTTGACTTTCTGTGGCTTTCCTTC
This sequence comes from Smutsia gigantea, assembly GCA_032199065.1. Classification (NCBI taxonomy): domain Eukaryota; kingdom Metazoa; phylum Chordata; class Mammalia; order Pholidota; family Manidae; genus Smutsia; species Smutsia gigantea. The sequence goes on from JAVSCE010000106.1 coordinate 43,751, forward strand.
ATTGTCAGTGAATGCACATGCAAAGACCAAATGGCTTCTCAGTTTTTCCCCTTGAACATATATTCTGAGAGATGCCTGCAATATACAGGAGGTAGAAACATCACTCATTCACTTACAACGTATCCCCTGGTTGGAGAGGCACTAGAGCCTCGTGCCATGGGAATACAACCTGCCCTACGAGTATGTTCCCAGCTGCAGGGCAGGGCAGGCCGAGCCCAGGCCCTCCAGGCTTTGGCTTCCCTATCTGCCAAATGAGCATGACAAGTGGTTCCTGAAAGCACGTGGGTGAAGGTACAGCAGGTGATATTCATAAAGCACCTGGAACGTAGCGGAAACCCAAACATTCCCCCCTCCTCCCCTGCTCCTCTTTCCTTTCTTGGGTTTAGTTCCTGTCAGTATGGTTAAAACAATAGCTGGTGTTTTTGCCTGCCTCTTTTAAAACATGGAAACGAATGAGTTGATTGTTGGTTGGTCTTTTGGAGAGTTAAGTATTGTTAGATTTTTCATTTTCAAAAAGGAGTAGTACCAAAATGCACAACCTAAAGAGCAATGAGATATATGGTTATAGAAATAAGGCCACTGAAACGGGTGCCAACAAGCTGTGCCCTGGTCGTAATGAAATCAGTCAACTTCGTTAACAGTCAACACAAGCTGTTAGAAGACCACGACCCCAGGAAAGGCCTGAGTGAGAGGCGTACCCCAGTCCCTGGGCGGACTCCTCCGGAGGACAGGCACGTCACGTGGGTTACTGTGGGCACAGAGAGGCAGGGACTGGAGAGGAAGGGAGAAACGTCGTCAGGAGGGGGCAGGACGGCAGGGCCTGGGCAGAGGGGCCGCACCCCTCGAGGGAGAGCAAGGAAAGGAAACGCTGTCCTGCGGGCAACTGGCCCCGACGATGAGGGCTTCACAGAAGGAAAGGTAAATCCCCACCCGAGCAATTCCCAGACATGTGACACCTGGGCCGGGACACAGACTTGCGGACAGGGCGGCGGAAGGATGAACTCAGGCCCAGGAGAGCAGCCTCCTCATTTCAAGTGGACTCTTGTTTGAAGCAAATGGGACTAGCTTGTTACCCCAGGAACAGCTGTGTGTCACCCCAAAGAACAGCATGCACAAACGAAAGGCTGACTGTGTGTGTGCAGCTTTTATGGAAAGGCTCTCGGTAATGACAAGGATCCCCGACAACTCTGGCTTACCGGTGAGACCCAACCCGGATGCCATCCCTTCTTCCGACTCCTCTCCAGCACCCCCTGCTGCCTAATTCATCCCTACTGCTGAAACACACTTAGTCTAAGACTAAATTAGTGAGCTGTGGATGTTGGGTGTTCCTATATACTCACAGAACGCCTCGGGGCAGGCTCATGTCTTACCTAGCACAGAATCGTGCAAACACAGAATATTTGAAATAAAAGTTAAATGAATTAAAAACAGTGATCATAAGTTTAAAAGACATATATTGAATGAGGCAAAAGCTCAGAAAGTTAACCTGACTCTAAATTCCCCCTCCATGCCACCCCCCTCCACCACTACCAGGATCTCTTTTCCAATGGCTTGACATACATAGTAAACTACAACTACACATATTTAATGTGTACAACATGAGTTTTTACATATGTATTCAGCTCTAAGCCATCATCACAATCAAGATAATGAACATATCCATTACCCCTAACACTTCCCGTGTTCCTTGTGCCCCTGGCAATTCCTACCTCTTCCCTAAATCCTGCACCCCATTCCCTGGCAATCTCTGATCTACTTTCTGTCACTATACGTTACAGTTTATATTTTCTAGGATTTTATATACAGCACCTGCTCTTCTGTGTAATTATTTTGAGATTCATTCATGTTGTTGCATGAATCAATAGTTCATTACTTTTTATTGCTCCATCAGGTATTCTACTGCATGGATATACCACAGTTTGATAATCCATCCTCCTGTTAATGAGCATTTGGGTTGTTTCTAGTTTTTGGCAATTGCAAATAAAGCTGCTGTGAACATTTATCTTTGATGGATACATGCTTTCAACTACCTAGAAGTGAAATGGCTGATCAGATGGTAATCATATGCTTAACTTTTTAAGAAACTGCCTGTTTTCCAAAACGATTGTGCCATTTTATATTCCCATCAGCCTGATATGAGAGTTCCAGTTTTACATTCTCACCAACTTTTGTTATGGGAGGTCTTTTTTTTTTTTTTAGTGAAGTATAATTAACATACAATATTATACTGGTTTCAAGTATAAAACACAGTGGTTCAACAGTTACCCACATTAAATCCTCACCTCCACTAATGTGGTTACTATCTGTCAACATAGATGTTACAGAATCATTGACTGTATTCTCCATGCTATACTATCATCCCTGTGACCAACTTATGATTGAGCATCTGTGCCCTTTTATCCCCTCAATCTCCCCATCCACATACCCCAACCCCTCCCCATGATAACCACCAGTCACTCCTCACTATGAGTCTACTACTATTTTGTTCACTTTGTTTTATTTTATTTTTAGATTCCACATGTAAGTGAAATCATATGGTATTTATCTTTCTCTACCTGGCTTATCTCACTGAGCATAATACCCCCTAGGTCCATTCATGGTGTCGCAAATGGCAGGATTTCATTCTTTTTTATGGCTGAATAATATTTCATTGTGTATATGTGCCACCTCTTCTTTATCTATTCATTTATTAACAGACACTTAAGTTGCTTCCATATCTTGGCTATTGTAAATAATGTGGCAATAAACATAGGGGTGCATGTATATTTTTGAATAGGATTTTGTTTTCTTCAGGCAAATTCCTGGAAGTGGAATTATTGGTAGTATGGTATTTCTATTTTTAATTTTTTGAGGAACACCTATATTGCTTCCCATAGTGGATGCACCAATTTACATTCCCATCAATAGTGTAGGAGGGAATTCCACTCCTAGGAATTTACCCTAAGAATGCAGCAGCCCAATTTGAAAAGGACAGATGCACCCCTATGTTTATTGCAGCACTATTTACAATAGCCAAGAAATGGAAGCAACCTAAGTGTCCATCAGTAGATGAATGGATAAAGAAGATGTGGTACATATACACAATGGAATATTATTCAGCCATAAGAAGCAAAACAAATCCTACCATTTGCAACAACATGGATGGAGCTAGAGGGTATTATGCTCAGTGAAATAAGCCAAGCCGAAAAAGACAAGTATCAAATGATTTCACTCATATGTGGAGTATAAGAACAAAGAAAAAAACTGAAGGAACAAAACAGCAGCAGACTCACAGAACCCAAGAACGGACTAATAGTTACCAAAGGGAAAGGGACTGGGGAAAATGGGCGGAAGGGAGGGATAAGAGGGAAAAAGGGGCATTACGATTAGCAGATGTAATGTTGGGGGGGCACGGGGAGGGCAGTACAACTCAGAGAAGACAAGTAGTGATTCTATAGCATCTCACTACGCTGATGGACAGTGACTGTAGTGGGGTTGGTGGGGGGGACCTGATGAAGGGGTAGTTTAATAATCGTAATATTGAACATGTAATTGTAAATTAATGATAAAAAAAAATAGTGTAGGAGGGTTCCCTTTTCTCCACATCCTTGCCAACTCTTGTTATTTCTTGACTTTTGGATAGTGGCCATTCTAATGGATGTGAGGCATTATCTCATTGTGGTTTTGATTTGCACTTCTGGGGCAGTCTTCTTTATTTTAGCCATTCTAATAGGTGTTTAGTGGTAGCTCATGTAGTTCTAATGTGAATTTCCCCAATAACTAAAGATACTTAGCATCTTTTTATATGCTTATTTAATATCCATATATACTTGGTAAAATAATCTGGTTCAATCACATTGCCCATTTTTTACTGGGTTGTTTTCTTGAATGAGTGTTGAGGGTTCTTTATGTATCCTGGATACAAGTTCTTTATCAGATACATGCTTTGCATAAGTTTTCTCCTAGTCTGTTTCTTGTCTTTTCATTCTCTTTAATGGAATTTTAACTTCATTTTGATAAGGTCCAATTTATCAGTTTTCTTTTATTCTGTGCCGTTGTTGTGTCAAGAAATCTTGGCCCAACTCTAGAACTCAAAGGTGGTCTATTATCTTTTCTTCTTGAAGTTTTACAGTTGCAAATTTTTATATTTAGAGTCTATAAATCAGTGGGTGCTCATTTTTGTATGTGATTCAGTCAGTTCCCTCCACATGGCCAGGCAACCTGACCATTCACAAATGTTCCAACAAACCATGCTGTGTCTTCCCTGAGCTTCTGCATGTGCCCTTGACCAGTCCTATTCAAGTCTCAACCCATTTACCACAGTTGGGGGGACACCTCTTTGCCGCTCTGTGCCTTGTGGTATAATCAGCATGGACTGGACCACCTGTTTCCATCACCATGCTACACAGCTCCAAACAGCAGGGCTCAAGCCCTGTTTCTATGACTCTAGCACCTAGCACTCTGCTTGGCAGACAACAGGTATTCAGCAAAGGAATGCTGACTAAACAAATGAATGAATGAACAAATAAATGCTACACTCATACTCAATTGCAGACAATCCTGAAAATCTACGGGGTAGATGGAACAGTTCCCTGCTATCAAAGGAATACAGACAAATGAGAACTGAAGGAATGAGGAACTACGATCTGACCCAACCCACATCAATTTTCTTCCCAATGCAAATGCCAGCAAGTTAAAGAGACCACAGGAACAATCCTTCAAGAAAGCCATTATTTGAAGTACCGGATTTTAGTCAGTGGACTTTCTGATTTACTGCAGAGATTTCTGTGGGTCACCTGCCTACAGCTATGCTTCCTCCAGCATTCCATTTAGGAGGCAATAAGAGTAGGGTCATGTTGAATGCTCCCCAAGCTCCCCATTTAAAAAAGTCAAGGATGTTCATTTCATGTTTGAAGAGGAGTTTGGTCATATCCAAGGTAAAAGCCCAGATAAGTACATCCTTGCAAAGAGGCACATCTGGCCACTGGAGCTGTGGGAGCCATCAGAGGGCCAACCAAGGCAGACATTATAAACTGCTGAGAAATGACCTGTAGAACCTTTGTAACAGGGGCACAGCAAAGCCTGCTTTTCAAAATAGCATTTGAAAGTGCTCTGAAGATGGAAACACATGGATATTAATGTAAGCTGTCTCTGCCTATGTTTTGGTAACAGCTATTTTATCAATTAAATCCTATGTTCCTCTCTATGGGGGCAAAATGCAATGTCAGTGTAACAGCAGCCCTGAACTTAGGAATGTATGTGTTTATGAGCAGCTCACCAATATTTAGCGATGGCTTTTTCTCTACTGAGGCCTGAGGGAGCACAGCTACAGCCAGACCCCCTAGAGCCAGCGTGGTGCTAGGATTGACCCATGAGTTACTCTGCCTCTTCCAAGCTTGCCACAGGGGGTCTGAAGCCAATGGCGCCTCTGGCTCCAGGTGAAGCCCTTCAGCACTGGAGGTGGGGCAGGCTGACGGCTTCCTCGTGAAGGGTAGGCGAGGTGGCACATCTCCAAATTATTATTGAAGGGTCCAGTATGAAGCAAAGCTAAAAACTGCAAACTAAGACGAGGGAGGAAAACTCAAAGTTTATTCATTTATTATTGTAGAAAAGGACAGTGTGGCCATTGTGAGCTACCTTCTTGTATCATTTGCTGGTTCCTTCATGTAAGAAAATGACAGGCTGTACCTATAGCAATTTCTGTCAAAGAAACAAACTTGGGCAATATGCCCAACTATGTCTTTTATCCAGTGTTTGCCACTGAGAAATCAGAGTAAAAGTGGCAACTTTTCAACATTAAGATCCCAGGAGTTCAAGGGCATGACTGAATTGGGAGAATGAAAAACCAACTTCATTTCACGTTTTCCTCAGAGTCCTAACTTTGCAGCATTAACATAAGTTCAAAGGCAGACTTTTTTGGGTAGAATTTCTGCAAATTCAAGCCATGATCAGGAAACATGCTAGCTAGCAGCTAGAGCGTAGGGCTGGGGAGAGACTCCATGGACTAGTGTCCCACCGTCAGGGACAAGATTTGGAGCTTCTACTCCACGCTAGGGATAGGGAGGCAAATGAAAGGTTGAGGGAAAGGACTGTAAAGGCTTCCAGAGTGGGGATGTCGCCACTGAAGGTGGCCTCCAAACTGCTTTCACAGTCACCTTGAAGTTCATGACAATCCTAACACTGTTACACTATTGGTGGAATGATCCACATTTCCTACTCCTCTATCCCGAAAGCTGTCATTTTTATGTCTGACAAACTAACACGGCAAGATGACAGTTTCCAAGCCTTATATCAACCTAGAAATCTGGTGTTGCTTAAAAAAAAAAAAAGATTTTGCTTAAATTTAGCAGGAGTGGAAGGTCAGGTTTATTAAATCCATTTTTGATTCTCCATTGTTCCTGAAGCTGGCATGCCAATACCTTAAAAATTAACGACCAGGCAAGTCAAAAGATTGTCTGAGTCAATATGTGTCTTTGTAGAAATACTATAATCCTAACCGTTTATCAGATCAAGAGCCAGCAGAAAACACAAGGCATCAATTCAATGTCTGCAAAGTTATGGGCCCATAGGGTGGGCCACCCACTCCTAATGTCCTGGAGAAAGGTGTTGATGGACCCCATTCTCAATTCATTTGATAGGTTTTCTCCCTCAAAGCCTTAATCACTTCCATAAGTAAAGCAGGATGGGTAGAGGAAGGAGCATTAATTTTTTCCATATTATCTGAAAAGCAAGAAAATGTCAAAGTTGGTGAATTCCAAAGGTTTATGTAATTTGGTAATTTTAAGATGTAGTCACTGTTTGAGTATGTAAACTAATCCATTAGCAGTATTTAAGAGTTAATCTTTCCTAAACTGCACCAGGAAGAGACTTTTGCAAAACGCTTTCATGAATTCTCAAAATAGCTTCTGTAAGTGGGTAAAATGTCAAATGAGGCTATAGTTACATTTTGGTTTACACCAATAGCTTTACTGCTTGAATATATGTAACATCTGCATTTTTGCTTAAGGCTGTCAGAAGCCACAGAGGAAATGGAAGGGGACTCAGGGCTTGTGAGGGCGCAGCTTCCTGGGATAGGAAAGGGTCCGGTGGCTTTCCCTGGGGACAGTTCACTACGGATCCACCAGGTTCATACTGACATGCAAGACGGCTAGGAGCAGCAGCTCAGGGAATATAATTCCTCCACAGGTCCAAAGCTCCCAGGAGAGGATATGAGAGGCGGCGGGCCCCTTTCCCTCACTTGGCATTGGTGCATCGGCAGGTGATAACCCAGGCACGTTGGTCAAATGGGGCGCTCAACATAACCATGTCTTCACAGCATGCTTTCTAAGAACGTAATCGTCTTTGAAAGTGTTTATGGAGAGTTCACTTAGTGTTGGTCTTAGTTTTCCTTCCGGGGCCTACAGGGAGTCACAGGTCAATGACACTTAGAATTCTCCTAATGACTGAATCACTCGGGAAGGGAGCTATGTTTGTTTGGGAACTATGTTCTTTTCTCAGATCTTTTTAGTGTCCCCTCAGTAGTACTGTTCTGTTTCTAAGATCCAAAACAATTCACCCCAACAGACCTGCGGTCTTCATCACAAAACACCTGTTCCTCCGGCGAGGCACCGGATCAGTTCTTCTGGTCGATCTAAGCATGCTGCCTTCCCCACCATAAGGGCCAAATGGGTCACCCTACCCCGCCGTATCCCGCTTGTAAGATTTGGGAAACTAAGGTGATGCCTAAATACTGCTGCATTAAATCACAGAGGCTTCAAAAGTCAATGTAGGAAGAATGCATATAGCACATTGAGATTTCTTGGTTAGTTTCATCCTGTAATATTTCCGACCTTGAGGGGAGGAAGCTAATAGATGGATGTATTATTAGATATGATCACCAAAGAACAATCCATCGGGGCACTCAGTTCAGTGCCCAGTGAGGCTACTGCACCAAATTCTTCATTTCCGATAGGATGGATAGTGACTTATGAACATACTGTTCCAAATTCTTACCATCTCTTCCTTATTACACAGCTAGGCATGCCATTGATGACTAAGGTAAGTGTATTACTGCATTGTGACCTCTCAAGAGAAGTGGGTAGCAGTCTTCATTTATGAGAGCTTTTTAAAATATCTGAGATTAGAAACAAAATGTTCTTGGAAACATCTTTTTATTTATGTAAGTGCCCAAGTACCACTGGCTTTCAAATTCTTCATTCATGATTCATGTAGGAAATACACTCTATAGCTTGAAGTCTGAAAAGGAATTGAAAGGATTGACATGATAAATAGAACTGAGGCTTACCTTTAGGAAGGCTTTCTTTTCCAAAGTATTCATGATAAATGGAGGGATGGCTGCAAGTAAAGATAGATCCATTTAAATCTTTACTTAAGGTCTATTTTCAGCTCACATTTTTTCTCTAGCAATTTCATAAAAGGCTGATGTCACTTGTAGGCTCTTTTCACACTGGCAGAGTAAAACTATTTGCAATAATTCTTTAAAATATTTTAGTATTAAAAAAATTCACTGTTCCCATTCTCTAGATTTTTGAAGAAAAGTGTAATGCTCCTTGCCAGCCAGAATATTTCATAAACTTGAAGAGAACTTTACATTTAACTTTAACTATGCAGCAGTACGAACATCAGGAACCCTTCTCTCTGGTACTAATAAGACAAACACGACCTTCCCAGGGCATCTATCCCACAGGGAGGATGGGGCCAAGAACCCTGTCTTGAGGGGTCCTGGAAAAGTTCCATGACTTCTCCAGGCCTCAGTATTGTTTCCCTCATCTATAAAATGGAGGGAATTGGACCAAACTGGCCATGATGATTAGATGCAGTAACACAACACACATAGAGCACTGGGTAGTGGTAGTTCATTTGTTCATAATTTTCATCAGACTGAACTGTCACAACCACCACTTCAATATGACAACTGCCTTTAGAGATTTCACTGGGATAGAAAAATTGTGTTTCTTCTCTGGGGACTAAATAATGTTTAAAATAACCAACCCACTGGAAATAGATTTGTTGGGCTGGCTGAACTCCAAAGAGGAGTCTCGTATTTCACAATGAGAAAGAACAAAACCACAAGCAAACCCTGGGTAGAAGCCGGAGTTGCAACCTTCATTTCGGCAAGACTAGAAATCTGGGCTCAGAGGGCATGTTGGGCGAGCCCCCTTTTAGGTCAGTGACAGCGTGCCATCCTGGGCTCAGCGGGCTCTTGGCCTACATCGCACACGGTGGTCTGCCCAGTGCATCCACCCTGCAGTGCACGTTGCCATCTCATGAGGGCGCCGAGAGGCTCCCTTGTTCAATCAGTTAGTGTTGGTTAAATCAGATAATCCCAGTTAGCTGGAATGTGACTAAAATGTTCCTCAAAGTTTTCCTTCATGCCCTTTTCTTCAACTTTTCTTGTCCTCTCCTACTCATCTGCTAATGAGCATATACAGTGACAAAAAGAATTTAAAGACAACAAAAAATATTACTGGGAAAACTTGCCAGCAGCTGATGACATATGCTTCCTTTGGGAGCTTAGTTAATAGCCAAATGCTGTTTGCATTCAGTTTTGATGAAATTAACCATGTTAATTTCTTTTTTTTCTGCAAAGAGCAGCATAACTGCCAGGCCCGCTGGTTTCTGAGTAAGTCTGAGACCCTCCTCTAGGCCCCTAGTCTGACCGTAGCTCTAGGAAGCCTTGGGAGAACACCAGAGAGCCTTAAGAAGGTAAATGCAACGTCGATTTTCTGCTTTTGGGCTGCTGTCTCCAAGCTCTGTGAACAAAACTGAGTAGTAGTTTGGCACATATCTTTAGAGCTGCCCTAACAACTCAATTTCATGTTCCAAAGCTTTCTACTTGATAAAGATAACAACTCTTCAGTAGAAATTACTCCTATTCAAGAACTTCTGGAAGTTTCTTTTCAAGATTTACAAAGATCAAATTCTTTGCCTTCAAGTTCTCTCCCCTGAGGCTGTCACAGCCCTGGTCCTGGGGGCTGCCAACCCGCCATCAACACCTTCTCTAGTTGTTATTCTTGCCCCCTCCTGAGACTATTCTCAACACAGCACTCAGTCATGCAGTTAAAACCTCCATGGGATTATGCCACCCCCTGCTCAAAGGCCTCCATGGTTCCCTATCCCTCAGACTAATAGCTAGGGCTTGAAACCCTACAGGGCCATCACGTTCTGCCCTCTGAGGCCTTGCTCAGTCCAACCTACTGTTCTCACCTCGCCGTCTACTCCAGCTGCACCTGCTGCCTTGCAATGCTCCCAACGCACCAGGCAAGCTCCCCTCTCCTGCCATCCCCTCTGCCCAAAACACTCGCCCCAGTGCCCACTCGGCTGTCTCCCTCAGCTTTAGGCCTCTTTCCTCGTCTTCCTGTCTACTTCCACACCAAGACCCCCGATCTCTCCTTCTCTTCAGTCCTATTACCATCTCACATATTATATATATTACTTCCTTTGTTTATTTTTTGCCTCTCCTGACAGAAAGTAAGTTCCACCAAAAGGTGTAATTTTTTTCCCTCCACTGATGCATAAACATTTCTTCAATCTGTATCTGCTGAAAAAATGCATGGATGATGAAGTTCTACTAACCCATGCCAGGGGCTGCCATGAGAATCCTAGAGACGACGACCTGGGTGATGGCTTGTTTTGCAGCATTTGCTGACTCACCCAAGCGGTTCCCATTTTCATCTGTGACAGGAATGCCAACTTTGAGTTCCCTACAGGGCAAAACACGTGCAAAGAAGTTCAAAGATGTCTTCCTGAAACGGCTGAAAATAGTACTATGCTGTGAGAGATCGAATCGCTCCTTAATCTGAAGACCCACTCAAATGTCAGTTTTGGCACTAACAGGTCTATTTATAAATACCATGGACGAGTTTAATCCGTGTGTGATAGACACAAAAGTAAAATAACGCTAGTTAACTGTTATAAAAAGGAAAGTGTAGCATTTTAAATAACAGTATGACTCAAAGGGTGAATATGCTAACTTAAAGAGAAGATAATTTCCGTGCTCTTGCTTGAGCAACTTTCCAAACGAGAGAGAGAGATGATACATGGCATTATTAAGTCAGATATCTATCATGACATAGGGGTCGCCAGTACATGGCACTACTGGAGATATTTGACTGCAGTTACTAACACTAAAATTATACCTCCTATTGTTACCCTGTTTTTTTGTTATCCATTCCAAAATGCCTTTTCTTGTTCTTTCTACTCTTTTAATTTTGCCAGTTCTAAAAAAATACTCCCAAAGATAGAGATTAATACTATTTTAAACCCGAACAGAAAATTCTGGGGGAATAGACCTTCATTCTTTGCCTTGTCCTAGCACAACTAAATGTAAGTTTGAGATACATAATTTAACCTTTTCATTAAACAGAAGTAGAAAGAGTATTCTAAACCCCCATGTACTCACTGCCCTACTTAATATTAGCAACTCCTGGCTAAGCTTGTTTCATCAATGGACCCATCCTCACCAACACAGATTATTTTGAAGCAAATCCCAGATCTCATATAATTTCATTTAAATATTAAAATGAATTTTAATTAGTACAAAGACTCTCTGTCAAGCACAAGTCCTTTTAAGAGGGCATATTCATCTTACCTTTGCCTCATTAATGGAATATTAATACAGTTAGCAGCAGCTACCGCAGCAAAGGGAACAAAACGTCCTATGAGTGGTGAGACATGCTGTAGAAAAGATAATTCCAAGAGCATTATCTTACTTTTCCTTACTACTGAATGAAAATACTTATTTCTCCATGAAAACTGCTGAAAATGCAGAGTCCTATTTATTTAGAAACTCAGGCCAAGGTACTTTCAAAACTTGTTTCCTAGTGGTATTTTTATATTTCTGGAAGGGTATCCTGGGACAATGCAGACTTCCAAGACATTTGGACAGCTTAGTGTGGTTGATGGAGTAGGGGCTTTGCAGCCCCAGTGTTATGAGTTTAGATGTTGACTCCCCAGCTTCTTCAGGGGTGGGGCCTCTGGTGGCATTAGGGTGGCTGGGCATTTGGCACTTCATACACCGCACCAGGTCAGACCAGGGTCTTGGCACATGTTATTGGGGACACCCCTTCCCAAGCTCATTGGAGGATATAACTGAAATATACAGTGGAAGACAATGACTATGATAAGAAAGTCATAGGGCTTGAACTATTTTGAGAAACAACAGACTTGGAGCCAGGCAGGTGAGAACAAATTAAAAAGCTGTACTTGGAAAATAAGAATGTGCATACCTTGGTTAAGGCATTGAGTCCTAGAGCTGTTGCTACAGCACCGGTAGTTGCAGAAACATAAGCTGTTCCCAATTCACTAAAGAGAAACAGAATAGTACCTAAACAATGTCAAGAAGTGCAGATTCTACAAAGCAACGTTTGTTTTCACTCTACAAGGAGAGAAATTCAGAGAAAAAGCAAGTAGCCCCATAAAAAAAGGCACTCTTCACATATAACCTAACAACTAGAAACAAGTAACCATTTAGAATAGGTGTGTGGCAGGAAGGAAGGGAGGTATGAGTGACCGGAAGCTGCAAAGGCAGGGACATGCCTACTGGCCTAAATGTTCACAGCTTATTTGCTTAAATAAAAAAAGACTTCCCAAAATAGTAACATAGTATATATATTTCATATGTGATATACTATGAAATTATTATAATTACATACTATACATAATGTATAAATGTAATATAAACTTAATGTTTTATTATGTATTTAATATTATATAAGTTATATATAATTATATATGTAATATAATGCAAGTAAAAATGCAATGCTGCCATTCTTAAAATTCTATCTTCTTATATAAAAATACTAAAAGTCTCATCTTCAACATATGCTTAAGCACAAGTAGTTTTTTCTTATTTTAAAATAAAATTTAATTCAAGGATTAGATGAAATGAAGGTGTGCTGAACACTGCTGGTTGTAGATTTCCATATCTTTTGTTCCATATGGTGAAGGTAGAAGAATATGGACTGTCAAAAGCAATTTAGAGTGATAAAAAAGAAAACATTTAAGTGTTACACAAGTCGTGCTAAAAGTTGTAGTTAACTGATCACTTAGGCTGTCTAAACATTTTTTTACAGGAGGTAAAATCCTAAACTTAATTGCTTTCTTTCTGGCTCCACAAATGACTTATTTTAAAGAAAAATCACATATTAAAGTCCTCTTATTTCTGCAGAGATCACACTGCTGACGCTGCTCCTTCGGCCCCTGGTTATCTGCCCACAGGCAGGGCCAGGTGGGGCCAGCTTGTGGTTTTGCATAGGCCAGCCCTGGGCTGCCCATGGTGTGTGCTGCAGGGGAAGGAGCCCAGAATGGGGAGCACGTCCTCCTGCCAGCATCACCATCTGCAGGAGTAATGTCTGAGACAGCAGGCGGGACCAAAGGGAGGGACGAAAACAACCACTACTTAATACAGGTATGCTCCAGAATATTCTCAACAATGGAAACAATCTGTGCAAATCTACTTTATTAAAGGGAATTATCGCCACTGAGTCAAATGAACACTAGACGGGCGCAGAGGATGGTTAACCTCGCAGTCTTACTTCATAGTGAGGGGGGCGTCTCCACTTCTGTTGGTGTAATTGACCACGGCATTGAAGGACTGGTTAACCCACTGCCAGAAGAGCACGGCCGGTGTGGTCCTAAAACAGAGCGATCCATCATATACCCGCCATCACCTGTGACCTAGCCACTGTGCAGAGCAGAAAATGTGAACACCAGTGACCAGAGAGGAGAGGACTGCAGAAGGGAGAACGCTGGGTCAAAGACTGCACATTCTGGTTCAAAAGCTTAGGACCTGTGTGGCTGGGCTGAGTTTTCAGGGATTCCGTTTCCTCATTCATCAGATATGGATACACTAAGCTCAGAGGGTTACGGTGAGGATGGAGTTACCTTAAACTTTAACTTAAATTTGTAAGAGAGCCTGGCATAGAGTATGAACTCAATAAATGTTAGGTCCCTTCTCTTGGGGAAAAAAGAAGCCATTTGTAGGTTAAGTAGTCTTGACCCGTCCTAACTGCACATGCAGGCTTTAAGGTCTATGTCTGTATCTACATCTAAGCCTATATCTATACTTACACCTACATGTGCTTAGAGGCTCCTTTTTATTTCCTTCTCCATCTTATTTTCTTTCAGGTTTAAGATTCAGGGACAGATTCAGCCTCCTTCTGAACAGCAGAGAATACTATTTAGCAGAAGAAAAAGGTAGAACAACCCCCTGAAGTTGGAACATTTGTACAAAATGGAACTCAAAGTGAAAAAATAAAACTACTTACATACAAATGTACTTTCAGCTTCTGTAATATAAACTGAACTAGCTATTATTACATTTCCATGACTCACCTATAAAATGTCATCATACAACCTGTGATGGTCATGTTCATTGGAACCTGAGCTGACATTCTTCCTATCAAAATCATCTTCTCACCAGTGTCGGGATGAAAAGCTGAATCATAGATGTACTTTGCTCTCCATAATTCATTTTCTGTGAGACCTGGAGGAACAATTCCTTGTCTAGGAAACAACAACGAATGACATAATGATTGTTCATTTCAAATAACTCACCAGTGCTGTAGACACATGTAGTTGGAAAGTTTTTAAGTTTACACGTACCTAAAACAACAGTCTGGATGGAATGGAAAATATAACTCCAATTACACATTCAGTGAAATTTTAATAACACAAAGGACAACAAATACTCAAATGAATATTTCAAACACATATAGCTCTAATTATCTGTTATTTGGAAAAACAAAAACTTATCTTGTATAATAGGCAAGTATTCAACTTTGAAACAGTCTATTTTTAATGACATTTAAAATTTATTTTGAACTTTGCAAACTCTAAAACATTTTTAGCCAATTAGACAAAAGCTGTGGCAATCAAGAATATTAATTCATTTTTAAACTTACACTTTGAAAACCTAGATGAGAAAGGCTCATTATTTTATCTTCTTGTCAAAACAAAAACAAGAACATGTTCACTGCTTGAAATTTAGAAAATACAGAAATTCGTTAGAGTAATTAAAACCATTCAAGCCTTTGCCTACTCATCACCATTGGTAATATTCTGACGAATATACTTTCACTCTCTTCTAGGCTCTATATACACTATCTAGAATCTATATAAAGTATCATACCTGCTGTTTTATAACTATCCCTTTTAATCAGTAAGATTTTGTAAACATTTCTCTGCATCTTTAGATATTCTTCTATATCACTTATACTTGGGTGACTAGGGTCCCCCCAGATTCACATCCACTCAGAACCTCAAAACGTGACCTTATTTGGAAATAGGGTCTTTGCAGATGTGATAGTTAAAATGAGGTCAAACTGGATTAGGGTGAGCCCTAAATCCAATGACTTGGTGCCCATGTGCAGACAAACAAAGGCCATGTGATGACAGAGGCAGAGACTGGAGTAACAGAGGTAACAAACCAATGGATGCCAAGAAACAATCAGAGCCATGAGAAGCTGGAAGAGGCCAGGAAGGGTCTCCTCTAGCGCCTTTAGAGGGAGATGGCCCTGCCAACACCTTGATTTCAACCTTCGCCTCTTGAAATTTCTATTGTTTTAAGCCAGTTTGTGGTAATATGTTACAGCAGCCTTAGAAAACTAAGACATCATCCTTTTAAATGCTACACAGTATTCTACTGTATGATTGTAAAATATTATCCTAATTCTCCATTTTTTGGCATTTTAGTCACTTCTAATCTTTTCCACTTGTAAAGGATGAGGAAGTAAACATCCTCATAAATAACTCTTTGCCCACACTTGATAGTTAGAAAGATATAAGTACATTTGCCAAGACAAAAGTTATATAAACCATTAAAACTAAATATGCCTGGATAAAAGCTATCTTTTTTTATCAACAGCAGCAGCATCCTCATTATTTAGGTACGTGTGTATGTTTCATATACTGCGGATAATTTTGGTAATTGTGTTATCTGCTGTTCTGAAATTTTTATTTTTATGTTGTCAAGTAGGAAGAAGTTTCTGCCTAGAAAGACCTGACCCCCTTCAAGATTATACAGATGTTTACCTGTACTTCTTGCATTTTCATAATAATTTTTTTGTTGTTTACATTTTAAATTTATTTGGAATATATCGTAAGGTATGAACATGTGAAATTCATTTAGCTTTACTTTCCAGTTGGCTGGTGTGCCATTCCAACACCAAGATTTAAATTCCCTATCATCAACTGAGGTTTTGTGAGAGCTAGACTTGATCTCCGGACTTTCTGTACTGTTCCCATCATCTACCCTGCGGAGCTGCCACCCACCACTTTATAATTTTGACCATTTTTATGTCTGGGAGACCAATGGCCCCTCACTCCATTACTCTTTTTTCTTTTTCAAAAATGCCTTAGTTACACCCATTAATGTATTCTTCCAGATAACCCTCAGAATTATTCTGTTAACTTTATAGGTGATCACAATTCTATTTTGACTGAAACTGTACTAATCTGGAGATTTCTGACACCTCTGTAATATTAAGAGTTTCTCTTCTGAACATCTCTCCAGTTATTCAAAGGCTTCTTTTAGTGACCTCCTGTGGTCTTTGAAATTGCCTCACACTTCTGGGTAAGTATTCCCAGACATTTATGTATATATGGCTTTGTTCTTTTTTGGGTCTCATGGATGAGATAAAAAAATATTAGCTAATTGATTATTGCTGCTGTATAGAAAACTACCAACTTTCTGTGTATAAGCAGTCCCCTCATCATGTTCTCTTAGTTGTTCCACTGATTTTTCAATTGATTGTTGAGAGTATCATTATTTGTCAAAAAAAAAAGTCTCACCTTTTCAGTATCTCCACATCTTACCTCGGTTTTATGGCTTACTAGATGGGTTAGGGTTTCCTGAACAATGTTACATAACAGTGAAGATAAAGGCACCCTGCTTGCTCCTGACTTTAATGAGAATGCCTTGTAATGCAACATTTTCAGGGGAGTTTTCTCTCAGATGTTAATAGATATTTAGGAAAAGAGAAAGGGCCCATATTCAAGTTTGGGAAAATGGATTCAATAGCTTTTTTCATTCCAAGACTTCTCGGATTCTTTAAACCTTCAATGGGATGTGACATACTCAAGAATGGGATGTAAACTTTCTGAAATTTGACTTGACAAACCACCTTCTTTTTTTGGGAGGAGGGGTTGACTGGGTAAATATCCCACAGGATTACTTTTCTACAGAACTCTCTTTGGGAAGTTCAGCTCTATTGTTTCATTATTTAGTGTTACAATGTGGGTGACGTGGGATATGTATTCCTTATCATATTAAAGAAGTACTGTACCTTAGTCCTTGCTGATTAATAACTTTCTGAGAAATAGACTGTAATATCTTCTTTGGGGCATCTATCAAGATATAGCTTTTCTGCTTTGATGTGATAAATTACACCGATAGGTGTTCTAAAATTAAATCTCCTTTTTATTCTTAGAATAGATCCTACTGGTTCATATTTTAACATAAGGCTCGATTGATGTGCCACTATTTTATTTTGGATATTTGCATTATTAATTTGTAAGGTGAGCCATGGTTTTCTTTTAGTGTGCTTCTGTCCTTTATCATATCAGGGCTGCAAATGAATTGGGTAGCATCTCCTTTGTTTTCATTGCTCCCATAACATTAAAAAAATTAGCTTATTACGGTATCATTTAAGTAAAAACTTAAGTCACCCATTTTAAGTATATGATGAGTTTGAAAAATGTACAGTGATATAATCACCTCCAGAATCACAGTATAAAATATTTTCATCTTCCCAAAAGTTCCCTCAAGCACCTTTGGAGTCATTTCCCTAGTCCTGACTACCACTGACCTGCTTTCTAGTACTACAACATTACCGCTAAGAATTTCATATAAATGGAATCATATGGTGAGTAGTAATTGTGCGTTTGGCTTCTTCCACTTTGAATACTTTGAAAAGCATCTTTGTGGCTGCATCAGTAGTTGGTTAACTGCTGAGTAGTATTCCATTTGATGAAGGAACCATAGGTATTTATCAGTTTTCTTCTTAGCCATTTTAGTGGGTGTGAAGTAGTATCTTATGTCGCTTCAAACTGCACTTCCCTAGCAACTAATGACTCGAGCACCTTTTCATATGCTTACTTGCTATTCCCGTATTTTCTTTGGTGAAGTGTTGTCAGTCTGCCCAAATATTCTGACCACTTTTAAAAACTGGGCTGTTTTGTCTTACTATTAAATTAAAAGAGTTCTTTATATCTTCTGGACACAAGTCTTTTATAAGATACAAGTTTTGCAAATATTTTCTTCCTGTCTGAATTTTTGTTTTCTAAAGAGTGTCTTCTCAAGTGTTAAGATGTATTTTTTCCTTTATTGTTCATGCTTATGTTCTATCAAAGAAATTGTTCTCTATCCAAAATCATAAAGGATTTCTTTTTTTTCTTCTAGAACTTTTATGCTGTTAGCTCATATATTTAGGTCTATCATCCATTTTAAGGTAAATTTTGTTTATAGTGTGAGGTAATGCTCAATATTTGTTTTCTACATGAATATTCAATTTTTCAAGAACCGTTCATTGAACAGAATATCCTTTCCCCACTAAATTATCTTGGCATCTTTGTATTAAATCAATTGACTATATATGTTTGAGTCTATTTCAGGATTCTCTATTCTCTTTGATCTATATGACTACCCTTACACAATGCTATATTGTCTTGATTACTAGACCTTTATAGATAATATAAAATTTACCATCTTAACCATTTTTAAGTGTCTAGCTTTATGGCATTAAGTACTTTCACATTATGGTCCATCCATCTCCAGGACTTTTTCATCTTCCCAACCGAAACTGTACTCATTAAACAATAACTAACAACTCCTCATTCGCCCTCTGCTTAGCTCCTGGCAACCATCACTGTATTTTCTGTCTCTATGAATCTGACTAATCTAGGTACTTCATATAAGGGATTCAAACAATAATTTGTCCTTTTGTAACTGATTTATTCCTCCTAGCAAAATGTCTTCAAGGTTTGTCCATGTTGTAGCATATGTCAGAATTTCCTTCCTTTTAAAAGGTTGAATAGTATTCCACTGTATGTATATACTATATTTTATTTATACATTAATCCACCCAATGACACCCTATCCTGGGTTGCTTCCACCTTTTGGCTATTGTGAATAATGCTGCTATGAACATGGGTGTACAAATATCTGTTTCAGTCCCTGCTTTCTGGTTTTTTTTTGATACATACCCAGAAGCAAAACTGGAATCATATGGTAATTCTATTTTTAACTGTTTGAGGAATCTCCTTGTAGTATGGATTTCTTATTTTTGAACTTAATTTTGTTTCTTCCACTGATCAATTAAAAGGATTTACAAGGAACTTATTTTTGATGCTGCTGCATATTTTTCTTTTACCTTCATAAAAATAATCTGGTATAAAAGTCCTAGGTTACAATGTTTTCTCCTCAAAACCTTATATATACTGCCTCACTGTCATCTGGCATTCAGCATATAGATGAAAATATTGAGACATCTCTGACATTTGTTCTTTTTAAGAACTTTTTTCCCTGTCTTTGGATGCTTTTGGTATTTTAAAAGTTCCTTTGTAAAAAAAAGAAAAGAAAAAAAATCACCATGTATTGGTCTCTGCTTGAAACAAGAGTGGATCTCTTTAATTTACAGACATATTTTTCTCTCACCTGAGGAAAATTCCATTTTTTTATGTACTTAACATTATTTCTTTTGCATTTTTCTCATTTTTCCTTTAAAAGCATCAGTTATACTTCACTCTCCATTCTCTATTTGCCTTAAATATAATTAACCTTTTTTATACCTTTACCCTTTCATCTATATCAGGAATGACAAACTATAGCCCATGGCCTATTTTTGAGTGGCTTGTGGGCTAAGAATGATTTTTACATTTTCAAAGGGTTGCAAAAAACCAAAAACAGAGAAGAATATGCACATAGACTAGTGTGCCTGCAAAACCAAACGTATACCATCTGGCCCTTTGCAGGAAAGGTCTGCCAGCCTCCGGTCTTCATCCCCGGAGAGCTTCTCAGGTGTTCCCACATCTTTGCTTCCGCTTTTTCACCAGGCCATTTCTTCATTACCCAGTTCTTTGCCACTGACTCCTGGGGAGACTTTGCTTTTGCCCATAGAGTAGCAGGTTCTTTGAAATGTTCTTTAGGTCTTCTTTTCAACTCCTGTCTTTTCCTCTCAGCCTCTCCTCTTTTTACGGCTTTTGTTCCAGATTCAGAGAACATTTACTTCCTGCATTCCTGAAATGTTTGCCTGCTGTCTTCCTCTGCCTGTTCTTCAGTACTTTCCCATTTTTTAACTCAACTTTGCTTCATCTCCTGATCACTCCAAGATGTTCTGTAGTCCAAGTATTCTCTCTTTAAGCACATTAGTACATGATAAGATCTGGCCAATCTCTGTGTTTGGTGACAAAGTTTATAGACTGCCTTGGTTCCTTTCCTAACGACCCATGTGACCGTCAAATACTTGTTTTGCATGTATTATTTGTGGTACACTTAGGTGCACGGTTCCCACTAATCCAATTCTCAGCTTCTGGCTGACTTTCTGTTAGAGCAGGAGTCAGCGAACTACTGTCTGTGGCCTGTAGGGCTCCCTAGCTAAGAGTAGTTTTACATTTTTTAAAGGATTGTTAAAAAACAAAACCCCAGAAATTAAGGATATGTGACAAAAACCCTTTGTGGCCCACAAAACTGTGGAATATTTCTTATATGGTCTTTTATTGGGATAGTTGCAACCACTCATAGTTGCGGTGAAGTAGCTCTCTCCTTTTACCTCCCGCTGGCTCTTTAAACTGATGGAGTGCAGCCCCGAACTACAAACCCTGCCACCAGCATCTTTCCTGCTGGAGCTCCTACTTGTGGGGTTCATTCACTGGGGCTTGATCTCAGAAGAACCAACCTACACTTGCTTTTTGCATGGTGCCATCTCCAGCTGGAAAAAGAAAGATGCATGGGGTAGCTGCGGACACGGGGGTGGTTGTACTGAAAAGCAGGAGGCAGGGTACTGGGGAAGAGGACCTCACAGATTGGCACTATGAGTTGTGGAAGGATGGCGATCTTATTTTTGGGTTACTATGAACCCTGAATATCTGTGTTAAGCGTCAGCAATGGGGAATAGACATGTATTCCTACTTCCTACTTTGTGTGTGTGTGTGTAAAAGGATTTCATTGCAAAAAAGTTATAAAATCACTAAGTGAAAGTTTAAAGACAATAGACTAACATGATGATTTATTACTACATTAAGCCAAAAGCATAATCATTAACGTTACCTGTAATCATGCACTATTTTTCTTGCATTCTCTAGTTGTTCATTGGTTAACAGAATATTCCTGGGGTCTGTTACAGTGAAGAAATGATTGGCTCGTCCAACAAAAGTGCTTTGATCCCATCGAGGTTCCTTGATGTTAATGTTTGGTGGAAGTTCTCCAGACATGGTCCTGGACTACAGGGGATCAAAAAGACAAGTCCAGTTAAGCTTACAGTGTTGCCAAACATTTAGAAACTTTTTGGTCAAACTAATCTTTTAGTAAAGATTTATGTACATTCCTATTTATAAAAATAATTTTGCATAAATAGAAGAAAGATAAGCTAAATCCAAAGTTAATTTTTGTCCATAAATCTCAATTGATCTTAACCAAAATTCAGTAACTTCCCATATATTTCTCTTTGTAAGTATGTATTATTTTATCATTCCTAACTTTTGGAAATTACATCTGGAAATATGCTAGCAAAAACAGAAATATAAAAAGTTAAAAATAACATCAACAGGGTCTGAAGTTTGAATGCCTTTTTCTGGGTGTAGCAACCAACGTCAAGCTACCACTGCGTTCTGGCCCACTAACGTTTTTATTTCTCCCAGTAGAAGTGACTAAAAATGCAAAGAAGCATTAAATGCCAAAAATGTTCTGATAAAAAATATTCATATTCTTTCAGCCTTGCTCAGGACAGAAATCACCAGTCAAATATGAAACATTATGTTCTTTCATCTAACAGGAACATAGTGGAAAAAACACATTCTTACAACCTCATGAATAGGAGTAATACTGTAACATACAATTTCCCTCAGGAAATACCTATTTTCTGGCTAAGAACAATTACTTTTTTCTAAGAGTAATTAATTTCTTTCTCTGAGTAATACATGCTTATTTTTAGAACTGCATTGTATTATTGTAATACGTGCTTATGGTAGTATTCTGAATAATATAAGCTTGCTGTAGAAAACAAAGAATAATGAAACAAAATCTCCCACAGTCCAGCCATGCTGAAATAGCCATTGTTAATGTTTTGGTACATTTCCTTGCAGACATTTTATATGCATATTAGCATATAATTAACAAAATAAAGTTGATATCATACTCTGTATTTTAATTTCCTGATTTCTTTCTTTTGGTAAAAAGTTATTGAGCATTCCCCAAGGCACTAAATATTTATTTTGGCTATCTAACAACACCTTTAGTGTTGAACTTATTTTCAGTTTTTCACCATGATAAATAATGCTGTTCCTATGACTCTTTCCCCTCAAAGCTGGTGATTTCCTTAGACTAGATCTCTCTGCATGATATTAGTAGATTGAAGGATCTAACCACTATAAAGGCTTCAAGCCATCCCTTTTGTTATTCCTGTTTCCCTATCCTATGTTTCTAATACCAGTTCTAATAGCAGCTTTCTTGTCCAGTCATTTTTCATTGAGATTTTTTAGTGCTCCACAGGTTCTGAGGTACATTAAGATGCCAGGTGCAGATGCTAGGTACTCTTGTCATTTGTACTTCATCAAAATTTCAAATTGCTGCATATCAAGGCTCTCCGGATCAAAATTGAACATGTTAGGCCCCTGGATGTAAGGAATCTAGTGTATGTGGAAACAACTGGCCAGAAAGTAAAAATCATCCGTTATTCATAAAGTCGGCTAAGATAAGGAACAGATAGAGCCTGCAAAGCTAACAGAAAACCCTATTTTTCCTAAGGTCACAATGCAGTTATAGTGTCATAACAACACCTGTCTTTGAGTGACCACTGCTTTCTTATCTTAAGAAACCTTGTTCTGTATAGTCACACACTGTCAGAAACTCTGCTCTTTAAAACTAGAGCAGGAAGAATGAAATGTCCCACTCTTGACACAGAAGAGGAGCCTGCATTTCCAGCCCAGATGCAGAATTTCAGATTAGGGAGTTTTCTTGACATGATATTCCACATCTTTCTTAACTTTATAATTTCCAAGAAAACAGGGCCATGGGGCCACTGCACAGTCCAGACATTTACACCCAGCCCTGACTTGAGCCAATCAAAACACTGCTTCATCAAGCTTCACCTAAACCCCCTCTTCTCCAAGATGCTTCGAAAGACCTATCTCCTCCTTTGTTGGTGAGATGCCCCCAGATCATCAGGCATGTGGTCTCTTTTACTGCAATAAGTGGACTACTGGTTTGTTCCTGTTGGTTTTTGGCTGATTAGGCTTTGATAAGGGAAATGTCTAGATTTCAAATCAGAACACATCAAAATCATGCACATCACATACAGGGATATAGGAAGTATAATGTATATCAGTGAGCTGTGTCACTGTAGGAAGAAATATCTACATTTCAAATTAGAAAACATCAAATGTATTATTTATAAAACATAAACAAAAATAAAAAAAAAACCACCCTACAATTCATACCCAGGAGGGCAGTGGTTTTCAGACTCGTCTGCGGAGACCTAGGGCTCTGCTGAGGCACCTCAGTGACTCAGGAAGTGGAAAGGAGTTGGCAGGGAGGGAGTCAGCAGGTGGGCTCTGGGCCCCCAAGTTTGTGTTCAAAAACAGCAGGTCTGCTTTTTTCTGTCTTCTACATCTGTTTTGTGACAAAGATCATTTGAAAAGAGGGTTCTATTGCTTGGGGGAAAAAAAAGAAAAAAAGGAAAAAGTTGGAAACCACTACAGGAGAAGACAACCTGATGATCTATGAGGTGGTTCATGTCCAGAAGGCCTCATGACTCTTCGGGCTTTTTTTTTTAACTCCAGTTTCACAAGTCAACCCTGGCATCCATTTGATTAGTGTTTCTCAAACTATTTGTGATGAAGGACCTGCTTTGGTTTTTCTAATCTCTAATCCCCATCTTGAACCAATACTTTCACAAACTATATTAAAAATGAATCTGAAGAAAAATGAAAGAAAAAAATTGGATAAAAAATAAAAGCCCCAATTTTTTATTATTAGTTTCAGTAGATATGACTGCATCATATTGTTTTGAAAGTTCCTAAACACTTACTTTCAATTTCTATGCTTTCCTCAATGTGTACATGTAATAAACAGTTCACACTGACTTTGTCTACAGGTCATACCTTGAATTTACACTTATGTGTATGGTTGAAACTTTATTTCTAAACATAAATGTCACCAAGCAAATGCTATATCTGATCAAATAACTGAAAAAGACAGATAATCTGGTTTAACTCCCTCCCATTTCTGAATGGTCTAACATAAGATATAATCCCTACCTTTTGGATCACAATTTAAAGAGAACAGAAGAAATTCTTAGCAGAACAAGTATTTTAGCTTTGTTTTTCCTTTAAGGTCTAGAAAATGCTGCTAACTTTAATGCTCAATTATTGGGTACCTACCATGTGACCGATTTCTGGGATACATTAGCAAACAAGGACAAAAATTCCTGCCCTAGTGGAGCTGATATTGGGGTGGCAGGGACAGAAGGAGAGCCTGACAATAAGCAAAAACATAACAGGTAAGTCAACTATTCATTAATTAGAAGGCAGTAAAGGTTTGGGGATAAAACATAACGGGATAAGAAACATCGTGAGTATGGATTGCATTTTTAAATAGGGTAGTCAGTGTAGGCCTCATTGAGAAAATAACATTGGAGCAAGATCAGAAGAAAGTAAAGAACTGAATCATGTGGGTGTCTGGGGGACAGAGCATTCCAGGCAGGAGGAACTGAGGTTGCAAACTGTAAGAATAGCAAGAAGGCGTGCAGCTGGAGTGGAGTGCAGAAGGCAAGAGGCAGACAGGAGATGGGGGGGTTTCAGCTGGAGTCAAGAGTGTTTGGGGCCTTGTGGACGGACACTGCAAGGCCTTTGCATTCTACTCTGATGGGAAAGAGAATCACTGGAGGGTTCAGATTGAAGGATCAAAATGATCTGACTGACAATTTAAAGGGATCTCTCTGGCTGCTTGTGTGGAGAATACACTGGGGAGATAAGAGCGGGTGCAGGAAAAGCAACTGCAAGTAATCCAGGAGAGAGCTGATAGTGGTGCAGGCCAGGGTGGGAGGATGGAGGTGGCAGGACGTGCTGACATTCTGGTTATTTTGTTGATGGAGTTAACAGGACTTTCTGACAGCTTAGATATGGAGTGCGAGAGAAAGGAAGGGCACAACTCCTAAGGTGTTTGGCTAGAGGAGCAGCAAATCTTGGAGTGCAAACAGCAAGTTCAGGTTTGTACAGAGTAAGTTTGAGATGCCTAGACAAGTGGAGATGCCCAGGAGGCAGCTGGATTCAGGGATCTGGAGTTCAGGGGAGAGGTTAAGTTGGGAGACATACATCTGGGAGTAGTCAGCACAGACACCGCATTTGAAGTCATGCAATGGGATGAGATCACCAAGGAAGTGAATGTAAGTAGAGAACACTTCCAAGGACTCCCATGTTAAGAGGTCAGAAATGTCTAAGTTACAGCAAAGGAGGTTGAGAAGGATGACCAGGGGGTGGAAAATCAGGAGAGCGTGGTACCCTGGAAAATAGATGAAGGGAGTCTATCATTAGTCCCATAGCCAAAAGGAAGAACCAAAGGTAGTTGGTTACTCACATTTTGGGGGAGGGAAGAAAGGGGAATATAACTCCCTGAGGGGCCAGCCTGGGGTAGAAGAACACTGCAAAAGACAGACCTCTCTGCAAGTTCTGAAAATTCTAAGCAATGGTGGTAGGAAGTAGGGAGAGACTGTACACACATTAAATGTCTTCTCCTCTGAGAACTGTTTATTCTGCAAAGCCAAAGGCACAAACCAGTGGCCCCTTACTAATGGAGCACATCAAAATACCTGGAGAGCTTTTAAAAAAGACAGTTACGATCCCCTTTCTAGAGATTCTGGCCCCACTGGCCCAGCATAAGGCCGGGCATGTAATTATGCAGGATTTCTGGCTTGGCCTCCAGGCTCTCCATGGAACAGGCTGAGCTGAGCACAGGGTGGGAGCTCTTTCCCTCCTGTGTCCTCTCTGTGAGGCCTGGCCATCCCTCATCAATCCATGGTGGTCCTCAGTGGAGGGCTGATGGGGATTTTTCTCATGAAATTGAGTACCAAGTAATCTTTCTTCCCTTTAAAGTATAATTCTAACACTATTTCTCCTTTACATGCTGTATAAATGATTAAAAAATTAAAACATAGCTTTCATGTAATTCTAGTTCTTAATAACAAACCATCTCCCATTTGTGGATAGAAAGCAACATGTAGGTCAAGTTGTTAGAAGGCAACGTCTAGGTCAAGTTGTCACCAACGTGACCCAGTTTAAAACATGGCTACTTTATGAAAGAAAAATGTTCTTATTGCATAAGAGCTGGATAGGATCTTAAAAAGGACCCATCATTCTTAACCTCAGCATATAGATGAGGCAACAGAGGCCCACAGTGGGGAGATAACTTGCCAGGTTGTGTGACTGGCGCTGGCAGCAGAAGAGCTGGGAGGACCAACACAGGACTCCCCTCCCAGACACTGCTCTGCCGGCTTACTCTTTCTACTCTGCTACTCTCTTTTAACTATTATTTCCCCCAATGTATATCAATTAATGTTTGACCAGAACTGGTATCGTTGAGGCCCTTTTTTTCTTCAAATAAAATCACGTCCACTCCCACTATGGGGTTCTGCACGACCATAACCCCGTGGTGACTCTGTTACATAGGAGCAAAATGAATTCAGCGGACACCTCACCAAGTCTCTTCTTTAACAGGAAAAGAAAAAGAACAGGGGCAGGGAAAGGAGCTCCTCATTTTTGGAGTTTCTATTACATACAAGGAATTGGGCTAGATGACTGCCTGAGAGGGCAAGTTCCTACTATGCACCAGGGCAGAACGTCCCATCCCAGTTTTCACAACAGTGTGCTTTACACATACTACTCACATTTCACAGAAGAAAGTAAGATTCTGAGACGTCACTCACACCTATCCTTGATCTACCCAGCAAGGGACAAAGCAGGCTTACTATTTTCAGACTCCAGGCCAAGGCCACCGAAACCCCAGCTGGCAGCTCCTACTGACCGGCCTTGTCTGGGTACAGACTCGCGGCAGGCAGAATAAGGGCCCCCCAAAGATATCTGCATCCTAATCCCCTTCTTACACAGCAAAAAGCCTTTGCTGACGTGATTAGGTTAAGGATCTTGAGACTGGGAAACTACCCTGGACGGTTGGGGTGGGCCTGAGGCCATCACAGGAGCTCCCATAAGAGGAAGAGGAAGGCGGGAGGGGCAGTCAGAGCAACAGATGCCAGGACAAGCCGGGACTGCATTGATGGCGCGCAGGAGCCGAGGAGTGCCGGCAGCCTCTGGCCGCTGGGAAAGGCTGGGCAACATTCTCCCTTGGAGCCCCCAAAAGAAACACAGACTCATTTAAAACTTCGGACCTCCAGAACTGTAAGGTAATGTGTTGGTTTAAGCTACTGACTTTGTGGTAATTTATTACAGTGGCAATAGAAAACTAATATAGCACTGTTTCCCATACTTGGAAAGGATTTCAAAGAGCACTATATACTGGCATAGGAAATACTAGATAACTTGTCCCTGTCCCCCGATTTCAAAAACATAAAAGCCAGTCAGGAATGCCGTATTAACACCTTACAAAGACAGCTGATCTCAAACCGATAAAATTTTAATTATTAACCACGACTGCCATGTTTCAATTAGACAAGCCTTTTTTACCCATCAGCCTTCCAAGACAGTTTGTATTTTCTCAACTCCAAATAAATCAACCAGTTTCTAAAATCAGGAGTCCTACTTAAAAAAACACACACACACTTATTTCCTATTGTACACTTTTATAAAAACCAACGGAGCCCGGGAGTGGGGCCAGTAGGCAGGTAGAGGCGGAGGCGCCGGCGGCCCCTCTCCGCTATGCCCTCTCCGGAGCTTCCAGTGCCCGCCCGGCGGGGCTGTCACGCGGCCGTCCCCGGGCCACGCCCCCTTCCCGCCCGCCCCTCGAGCCCAGAATCTGCGCTCGGGGCTGGATCCGCCCCGCACACTGGGTACCGACCTGTAGCGGGTGAGTCCCCGCGGCTGGGAGAGGATGGCATGGATGTCCTTCCCCTGCAGTCTGGCTGAGTAGTAAAAAGCGCAGCCTTCCGGAGGCCAGCCAGTCCGGGCCTGTAGCCGCCACCCCCCGCAACCGCGCCCCCAGGGCGACACCTTTCTAGAGAGGTGTTCTTAAGCACTGCTGACCACGTGGTTTTGACAGTATTTCAAGCAATGGTGGTGACAGTTTCACAACAGGTGCTTCTCAACTAGGAATTTCTGCAGAGCCACTGGAGTAAGTCATTATGCTGTACAGCCTCAACATACTGTCGACAGTGAATGATCATGAAGCCACAGTGGTTCAAAATAAAGTTTCAGAGAACAAGATCTGTGTCTTCCAATTGCATATGTGACAATGGTAAGGAAAAGCGCCACACCTCAAAGAGACAGACTGCACAGGACAGCAAAAGAAAGTGTTCCAGAATGCTTGAGTTCCCCAGCTGAAGCTAGTGAATGATGCCATGGGAACGACAGGAAGTCATCAGCGGGGAGAGTAGTCTCATTGCCATGTCTACCATGGCTTTGACAGTTATGCAGAAGCGGTGAAGTATCTTGGGAAATTCAGAGAGGCTATGAAAAGAGACACAGCAATGGTGGAACATCACAGCCACAGGTGAGCAAGCCCAGAGCTTCCCCAGGAGGAATTTACTAACCAGTTACCAGATGGTTTGATAACTGCAGATGATGAACAGCTAAATGTATGGTTTGCACAACATCATATTGGCAGATTTCTGATGTTCAACACATTGTTTTCATGGTCTGAAGAAATGATGGAATGGGGGTGCACAGGAATGAGAGAGGTGGTAAGATTCCAGAGCAGGGACATCAGGAAATGACCAGAGAAAGGAGGTCTCTTAATATATTTAAATTGCTGGGCTGTAGCTTCCTGAAATACTTGACCAATCGAGGTGTTAATTCTGATTGTTTTTTCACGAATGAGTTTAAAGAAAAATTTGTATTTTAAAGGTGTTGAAAAAAATTTTTTGTTGGAGAAAAAAGATGAAAATAAAAGTTTCTGTGGTTGACACCACTTAGGCTAAGAACAAAGTCAAGGCTTTATCACAAGACAAAATCACTTAGAATGAACTGAGGATGCCAGCTATCTGGAACCATTAATAATTACAGCATTAGACTGTCTTTAAACAGGTCATTTCTAAAAAGATAAATCTTACCTATTATATATGTTGACAAATTAATTAACCCATCAAAGGTGATTAATATATTACAGGGAAAATAAATGTTAAAATTGTCTCTTGAGGACTTCCGGGAAGATGGCGGTGTGAGCAGGGCGGCAGAAATCTCCTCCCAACACTATATTTATCTACGAAAACACAGAAAATACATCTATTCCTAAAAGAGAGATGAGAATACACAGGAAAGCGCACAGCGTGCAGCTACACCCGAGAGCACTCGGCACCCCAAGAGGCGGGTAAGATACGGAGCCGCGACCCGGCGGGACCCGAGCCCTCCCCCACCCCAGCGCACCGGCGGGAGGAGAGGATTCAGAGCCGGGAGGGAGTGGAAGTACACCCCGCGAAGTAGCCAGCCCCGGTGATCTGCGCGGGAGCGCTGACCCACATTGCGCAGTGCAGCGGAGATTGGAGAGACAGAGGGGCAGGATCTGAGCGGGGAACGCGCCAGGGTGCTTGCAGCCAGCTCCCGGGAAGGAAAAAAAAAAGCACGCTTTCTTCAGCGGTCTTAAAGAGACAGGAGCCCAGCGGAGGAGCCGGATCGCCCCAGCACACTCAGCCCAGCAGGCTGGGAGTCCTGGGGAGTTTCAGACGCCTTAGCTGGCGACTGAGGAAGCGTAGCCATACTTAACACTTCTCACTGAGATCAACAGCCTCCTATTCGTTCCCACCCCTGCCCGAGCGATAAAGGGCCCTGCGGAGCAGCACAGTCACAGCTGTGGAATAGTGGGGCAATAGCGCCACCTAGAGCATTCCCACAGAATCTATGTCCGGTGGGCATTTTTTTTGTTGTTGTTTTGTTTTTTTGTTTTTTCTTTTCTTTCTTTTTTTCTTTTTTCTTTTTTTTTCTTCTCTTTTTAAAGTCTTAAAGAGCCCAGCTGACATACGTGGCAACTATCAGTGACCAATTATATAGCCATGAAAAGACAGAGGAATATGGTTCAGACCAAAATCAACCAGACAACCCCAGAGAGGGAGTCTGAAGGGATGGAAATGCACAGCCTCCCTGAAAAAGATTTCAGAATAAAAGTCATAACCATGCTAATGGACCTACAGAGAAATGTGCAAGAGCTGAGGGAGGAAGTGAGGGAACTGAGGAAAGACAATACAGAAATCAGACAAGCGATTGACGGGCTTAACAGCAGAATGGATGAGATGCAAGAGACTGTTAATGGAATAGAAAACAGAGAACAGGAGTACAGAGCAGCTGAGGCAGAGAGAGATAAAAGGATTTCTAGGAATGAAAGAATATTAAGAGAACTGTGTGACCAATCCAAACGGAACAATATTCGCATTATAGGAGTACCAGAGGAAGAAGAGAGAGAAAAAGGGATAGAAAGTGTCTTTGAAGAAATAATTGCTGAAAACTTTCCCTCGCTGGGGAAGGAAGTAGTCTCGCAGTCCACCGAAGCTCATAGATCTCCCAACACAAGGGACCCAAGGAAGACAACACCAAGACACATAATAATTAAGATGGCAAAGATCAAAGATAAAGACAGGGTATTAAAGGCAGCTAGAGAGAGAAAAAAGATCACCTACAAAGGAAAACACATCAGACTATCATCAGACTTCTCAACAGAAACCTTACAGGCCAGAAGAGAATGGCATGATATATTTAACGTTATGAAACAGAAGGGCCTCGAACCAAGAATATTGTATCCAACACGATTATCATTTAAATATGATGGAGGGATTAAACAATTTCCAGATAAACGAAAGTTGGGAGAGTTTGCCTCTCATAAACCACCACTACAGGATATCTTAAATGGACTGCTCTAGATGGAAGCACACCTAAGGCTAAAAAGATGTCACCAGAGAAAATAAAATCATAGCAAAAAAAGAAGACCATCCAAATTCTAACTAAAGGCAAAGAATAAAACACCTATTATAGAAAGAATGGAGGAGGAGGAATAAGAAGGGAGAGAAAGAAAGAAACATCAGACTGTGTTTACAATAACTTAACAAGAAAGTTAAGTTAGATTGTTAGATAGTAAAGAAGCAACCCTTGAACCCTTGGTAACCACGAATCTAAAGCCAGCAATGGCAATAAGTACATACCTATCAATAATCACCCTAAATGTAAATGGACTGAATGCACCAATCAAAAGACACAGAGTAACAGAATGGATAAAAAAGCAAGACCCATCTATATGCTGCCTACAAGAAACTCACCTCAAATCCAAAGATATACACAGACTAAAAGTGAAGGGATGGAAAAAGATATTTCATGCAAACAACAAAGAGAAAAAAGCAGGTGTTGCAGTACTTGTATCAGACAAAATAGACTTCAAAACGAAGAAAGTAGCAAAAGATAAAGAAGGACATTACATAATGATAAAGGGGTCAGTCCAACAAGAAGATATAACCATTATAAATATATATGCACCCAACACAGGAGCGCCAGCATATGTGAGACAAATACTAACAGAATTAAAGGAGGAAATAGACAGCAATGCATTCATCTTAGGAGACTTCAACACACCACTCACTCCAGAGGACAGATCAACCAGACAGAAAATAAGTAAAGACACAGAGGCACTGAACAACACACTAGAACAGATGGACCTAACAGACATCTACAGAACTCTACACCCAAAAGCAACAGGATACACATTCTTCTCAAGTGCACATGGAACATTTTCCAGAATAGACCACATACTAGGCCACAAAAAGAACCTCAGTAATTTCAAAAATATTGAAATCCTACCAACCAACTTCTCAGATCACCAAGGTATAAAACTAGAAATAAATTTTAGAAAGAAATCAAAAAGGCTCACAAATACATGGAGACTTAACAACACTCTCCTAATTAATCAATGGGTTAACGACCAAATCAAAACAGAAATCAAAGAATATATGGAGACTAATGACAACAACAACACAAAGCCACAACTTCTGTGGGACGCAGCAAAGGCAGTTCTAAGAGGAAAGTATATTGCAATCCAGGCCTATTTAAAGAAGGAAGAACATTCCCAAATGAATAGTCTAAAGACACAATTACTGAAATTGGAAAAAGAAGAACAAATGAGGCCCAAAGTCACCAGAAGGAGGGACATAATAAAGATTAGAGAAGAAATAAATGAAATTGAGAAGAATAAAACAATAGAAAAAATCAATAAAACCAAGAGCTGGTTCTTTGAAAAAATAAACAAAATAGATAAACCCCTAGCCAGGCTCATTAAGAGAAAAAGAGAATCTACACACATAAACACAATCAGAAATGAGAAAGGAAAAATCAAGACAGAACCCACAGAAATACAAAGAATCATAAGAGAATATTATGAGAATCTATATGCTAACAAGCTGGAAAACATAGAGAAATGGACAACTTCTTAGAAAAATACAACCTTCCAAGACTGACCAAGCAAGAAACAGAAAAACTAAACAGACCAATCACCAGTGACGAAATCGAATTGGTAATCAAAAAACTACCCAAGAACAAAACCCCTGGGCCTGATGGATTCACCTCTGAATTCTACCAGACATATAGAGAAGAAATAACACCGATTCTCCTTAAAGTTTTCCAAAAAATAGAAGAGGAGGTAATACTTCCAAACTCATTCTATGAAGCCAGCATCACTCTAATACCAAAACCGGGCAAAGACCTCACCAAAAAAGAAAATTACAGACCAATATCCCTGATGAACGTAGATGCAAAAATACTCAACAAAATATTAGCAAACCGAATTCAAAAATACATCAAGAGGATCATACACCATGATCAAGTGGGATTCATCCCAGGGATGCAAGGATGGTACAACATTCGAAAATCCATCAACATCATCCACCACATCAACAAAAAGAAGAACAAAAACCACATGATCATCTCCATAGATGCTGAAAAAGCATTTGACAAAATTCAGCATCCATTCCTGATTAAAACTCTCAACAAAATGGGTATAGAGGGCAAGTACCTCAACATCATAAAGGCTATATATGACAAACCCACAGCTAACATCATACTTAACGGCGAGACGCTGAAAGCTTTTCATCTAAGATCGGGAACAAGACAGGATGCCCACTCTCTCCACTGTTATTCAACATAGTACTGGAGGTCCTAGCCACAGCAATCAGACAAAACAAAGACATACAAGGCATCCAGATTGGTAAAGAACAAGTCAAATTGTCACTATTTGCAGATGACATGATACTGTACATAAAAAACCCTAAGATTCCATTCCAAACTACTAGAACTAATATCTGAATTTAGCAAAGTTACAGGATACAAAATCAACACACAGAAATCTGTTGCTTTCCTATACATTAATACATGAACTAACAGAAAGAGAAATCAGAAAAACAATTCCATTCACAATTGCATCAAAAAGAATAAAATACCTAGGAATAAACCTAACGAAGGAGGTGAAAGACCTGTACTCTGAAAACTACAAGACACTCCTAAGACAAATTAAAGAGGACACTAACAAATGGAAATGCATCCCATGCTCTTGGCTAGGAAGAATAAATATTGTCAAAATGGCTATACTACCTAAAGCAATCTACAGATTCAATGCAATCCCTATCAAACTACCAACAGCTTTCTTCAATGAACTGGAACAAATAATTCTAAAATTCATATGGAACCACAAAAGACCCCGAATAGCCAAAGCAATCCTGAGAAGGAGGAATAAAACGGGGAATTACGCTCCCTGACTTCAAGCTCTACTACAAAGCCACAGTAATCAAGACAATTTGGTATTGGCACAAAAACAGACCCACAGACCAGTGGAACAGAATAGAAAATCTAAACATTAACCCAAACATATACAGTCAATTAATATTTGATAAAGGAGCCTTGGATATACAATGGGGAGATGACAGCCTCTTCAGCAGCTGGTGTTGGAAAACTGGACAGCTACATGTAAGAGAATGAAACTGGACTACTGTCTAGCCCCATACACAAAGGTAAACTCAAGGTGGATCAAAGACCTGAATGTAAGTCATGAAACCATAAAACTCTTAGAAAAAAACATAGGCAAAAATCTCTTGGACATAAACATGAGCAACTTCTTCATGAACATATCTCCCCGGGCAAGGGAAACAAAAGCAAAAATGAACAAGTGGGACTATATCAAGCTGAAAAGCTTCTGTACAGCAAAGGACACCATCAGTAGAACAAAAAGACATCCTACAGTATGGGAGAATATATTCATGAAAAACGTATCTGATAAAGGTTTGACATCCAAAATATATAAAGAACTCATGCACCTTAACAAACAGAAAGCAAATAATCCAATTAAGAAATGGGCAGAGGACATGAATAGACACTTCTCCAAAGAAGAAATTCAGATGGCCAACAGGCACATGAAAAGATGCTCCACATCGCTAATCATCAGAGAAATGCAGATTAAAACCACAATGAGATATCACCTCACACCAGTGAGGATGGCCAACATCCAAAACACAAACAACAACAAATGTTGGCGAGGATGTGGAGAAAAGGGAACCCTCCTACACTGCTGGTGGGACTGCAAATTAGTTCAACCATTGTGGAAAGCAGTATGGAGGTTCCTCAAAAAACTCAAAATAGAAATACCATTTGACCCAGGAATTCCACTCCTAGGAATTTACCCTACGAATGCAGCTGCCCAATTT
The DNA here is from genome assembly GCA_032199065.1 of Smutsia gigantea. NCBI lineage: Eukaryota > Metazoa > Chordata > Mammalia > Pholidota > Manidae > Smutsia > Smutsia gigantea. Next base: position 78,772 of record JAVSCE010000106.1, read on the forward strand.
GAAAAGGACAGATGCACCCCTATGTTTATTGCAGCACTATTTACAATAGCCAAGAAATGGAAGCAACCTAAGTGTCCATCAGTAGATGAATGGATAAAGAAGAAGTGGTACATATACACAATGGAATATTATTCAGCCATAAGAAGAAAACAAATCCTACCATTTGCAACAACATGGATGGAGCTAGAGGGTATTATGCTCAGTGAAATAAGCCAAGCCGAAAAAGACAAGTATCAAATGATTTCACTCATATGTGGAGTATAAGAACAAAGAAAAAATACTGAAGGAACAAAACAGCAGCAGACTCACAGAACCCAAGAACGGACTAATAGTTACCAAAGGGAAAGGGACTGGGGAAAATGGGCGGGAAGGGAGGGATAAGAGGGAAAAAGGGGCATTACGATTAGCAGATGTAATGTTGGGGGTGGCACGGGGAGGGCAGTACAACTCAAAGACAAGTAGTGATTCTATAGCATCTCACTACGCTGATGGACAGTGACTGTAATGGGGTTGGTGGGGGGACCTGATGAGGGGGTAGTTTAATAATCGTAATACTGCACATGTAATTGTAAATTAATGATAATAAAATAAATTATATTAAAAAAAATTGTCTCTTGACTAAGGTTTTGTTTAAACATAGCATCATGGAACCTCATCAAAATAAATTTCTTCAAGTGTTTTCATTCATTCATTCATTCACAAACAAAATTTGTGCATTCAGTATTCACTGAAGGCCTCTCCTGTACCCAACACCAGCCTGCTCCTGGGTTTGGAAAGACCCAACACAGTAAGATGAAAAACATACACAAATGAATCCAGACTAAATTTCCCCAAGCCCACTTGTAGACATCCTTCACATAGAGAGCTTATTAGGTACAGACATTGCTTAACTCTGTGGATGAAGTCTTATCAAATTACTAACCTGGGTGAATCTTACTGAAGACTGTGATATGATTCTGACATCCAAATCTGTACACACTTTTCAAAAATACCCATTATTTCAATGGAGTAAATCCTCTTTGAAATCCGCAATAACTCAGTCACAAAATTTAAAAGCTTTTAAAGCCAAAATGAGTGGCATGACAAAGATTCTCTATTCACAATATATTAATATGTACTACAGGCCTACTGGTAATGTTAGTTAACCCCATCTTTTTCCAAGTCATTATGTTTTTATATCACAATCTTCATGAACAATTCTGGGAGGGCATTATTTCCTTTTAGGTTAGATATCACACAGTCAGCTCATCTCCTGATTCCTAGGCCGGGGACCACCTCTACCACACATATAAGCTTTCATGGCTGGTTAACATCTGCTTCAGTTAGGCAGTGGTGATCGGTTTAGTGCCTAAATAAGTTTACTGAACCAGTTGGTTAGCTGAACTTGAATTCCTGGTGAGCTGCACTTTCTTATCTGTACAGTAATTTAGAATCCCTTGAATGGAGGGCATGAGGGAAGGAGTGTTAGTGGTTAGGCGATTGTGTTTGTGGAGGTGGCAAATCTGAGTTCAAGTCCCAGCTCTAATGACTCTGTGACTTTGTATATGTTAGCCCCCTGCTCCAAGTTTCTGTATCTTTATCAACAGAATCAGGGTATTGCCTAATAATAATCACTAATATTTAATGACTGCTTATCCTATAGGCTTTCCTTATATTATCTCATCTAACCCTCATATCAGTTTGATTTACAGGGGTGATTAGCTAACCTGCTTACGCAGGGGTGCCAGAATATGAACCTAAGTTGTCTGGCTCCAGAACCTTGTTCCCTGGAGAGGTGGCTGTGACCACAAAAGCATTTCCCTGGAGATTCTGATTCAGTAGAGCTGTGGTAGGCCTAGGATTAGATTTGTAAGAAGTACGCCAGGCGTGTCCTATGATTAGGTAAATCTGGGAAACACTATATTGGAAAGAATGTAAAAATTATAAATAAGCAAACCAAATGTTGGGCCACTTAAACGAAGATGTTTATCCTTTTGCAGGGCAATATAATTATTTAGATGACTCCCTGGCCTTTCGCACCACTGCTGGGCCTTTCTGGCTGGATCCTGTGAGGGAGGCTCCTTGCCCTGTGGCCCGGTCCCATGAGCACCTACAGACAAGATGAGGAATAATGGGACCGGGACAAATGCAGTCTGGATTGGAGTCCTGATTCTGTCATATCCTTTCCAGGCATGTCACTAGGTGAGTCACTTCACATCTCTGAGCCTCAATTTCCTCATCTGTAAGATGGGTAAGAGTTGGCTCTTGGAACTGGTGGGATTAGCAAACTGAGGTGCACAAGAGGGCTTTTAACCTTTATTAATTGTAAAATGCCAAACAAAGGTAGTAATCTTTAATGACAAGCCAGTTATTCATGAACGGAGCTCCTGTACAGCTGCTGTTGGGGGCGGGGGCTGGGGGATTGGAATGGAGGTGCTTGGCTGCCTGAGCTGCCTGGAAAAGATGTCAGAAATGACTAAGAAAAGTACCTTTTCTCCAAGATAAACTTTATTTCAAACTCTTAACTACATGCCAAGAAAATACTTAACTATTGGGGAAAAAAGGATTTCCCAAAACTTCACAGGAAACAAGTTAGCAGGGAATGTGCTTTATCAGGGACTTAGTAACAAATATCATTAACCTTGGCTAAAGATTAATGATGATAATTAAGTTATTAAACTGGAAGCTTGCTGTTCATTAAAACAACTGCAGTTTGAAAGAGTTAAGAGTCTAGTTGCCTTGATTTGTTTAGTTAGGGCCAGGCAGGTGTGAAAGATCTTGTCAAAGTCAGTGTCAGTGGGGGCATGACTGAGTGCCCATTATGTGCCAGACACTGGGGTTTCCATGCATTATTAGACCGCTAAATCCTCATTTCAGCCCTCCAAAAAAATTTCCCCTATTTTGTAGAGTTGCTTAGAGAAATGAGTACTGTGCCTAAGATGACACAGCCCAGAAGTGGTTCTGTCTGACTTAATACCACACTGCCATTCCTTGAGGCCAGAGGTGGTATGTCCACCACAAGCCATCACCCTAAGTCAAAGAGCCTAAACAGCACATTTACTAATGTGTTTGGCTTTGGGTTCATCCTCTACACACAACATTCCTTTCTTATGGGCGTGGCCACCAGGAGATCAAATTATAGATCAGGAAGTTGAAACCTGTGCAATGAAGTAGATTCCACAATCCAAAGGGCATTTCCACTCAGCAGTGGCCTTCTATTGTGTACTCTTCTCCATTCCAGGGGGCCTGTCTAGAATCAGAAGACAGGGAGGGAGTACTGCCTTCTGCCAGTCTCTCTGCCACCATCATCCCATCCCCCTGATCCTCCAACAGACCCACTCTTCTAGCAGCTTTAAAACACCCAGGTTACAACATAATCATCGTTCATACTTCACTCTTCAAGATAACTTTGGGTTTGGATTTATTACAGTTTTTTGGGTGGGTGAAGTTCTCCATTAAAAAAAAAATTCTATTGGTTTCTACTTGTGAAGGTGGCATCAGCCTATAAAAATGATAAAATACCACCAACCAGTAGTATTTTGGACAAATTCAGTTGAATTCTACCACCTACTTCAAAGAAACAAATCACAGATTATATATGTCTACGAAAGTATTTTACAAAGTAATAGTAGTTAACTACAAAAAATGTACTAACTTTGAACTCTATAATTAAGTGTAGGTTTGATGAGTATTCTAACTGAACAATTCTGTTATTTTCTAGAAAACGATTAGCCTTTTAAAAAAAATAACTCACTGCTACTGACTTCTTCCCTTTAACCTTAAGCAAAAGGTTGGTTCCACCCATAATTATAGTCCAACTAAATGCATCTAACCACTGACTGAATAGTAGGATGCAGACCCCGTACTTCACTCTAAGGCATCAGAGAGCAAAAACATTGATGGTGGACCTGCTCTAATGGCTGCTGCTGCATCAGTTGTCCTCTCAGCTTTCTTTGCAGGAAGTGAGGAGGGTGAAGGGATGTTGGCACCTTTCTCTATACACCCATCCACACGGGATTTCCCAAAAGTTTTACAGAGTATTCAGAGCACTCTAAATACTTCACTGACTCTGAATTACAGCCAGCCCTTGCTATACAAGTTCCTCTCTGACAACTGCAAACCCAAATCTCATCCCTTCCCTGAAGTCCCAAAGGGGCTTAAAAAGCTGCACACTCAATCTACCCTTTGAATAGACACTATGAGCAATTACGTATCAGAGCTGCACAAGAACTGATACATCTTCCTCTCCAGACACCATCATTTTTGAAAACCAGACACATGTAATCCAGAGGGGAGGAAAGACCTGCTTGAGGTCCTAGAATTTAATGGAGCCTCCACTCGTCCTCCTCAAGAGTCCCCCTTATTTTATATGCCATGTCTGAGTCTAGGACCATCAGCATTGCAAAGCCTCCTTGTTTACCTGCATTCCTACCTTGCACCTATTACAATGCTTGGAACACAGAAGCAGCTCAGTAAACTTGGGGTGGACAAAGAAAGAGAATATCTAGAGGAACGCAAGTAAAAATCCACAAGGCGAGGCAGAAGAGACATTATGACTTTGAGAAAAGTACAAACAAAATGCAGTGGGGTTCAAGAAGGCAGCTGTCCACGGAATGATGAAGTGCCCGAGCTCGGAAGTCACTCAGAGCTAGGCTTTTTCATTCAGGCACTCAACTGCTATTCACTGGGGGTCTACTTCATGCAGGCAACTGCTGGGTGCAGGGGATAGAGAGATGAGCAAGACAACCTAGGCCCTGATCACAAGGAGAGAATAAAACAGGCAGGTTAATTTCGACTGATGACAAATGCTATTAAAGAAAAAACATCTAACAAAGGACACATGCAGGAGAGAGCAATTTTAGACAATGGGGCCCTGGGAAAGCATCTTTGAGGAGCGAGAATTTAAACTGAGACTCAGGATGGTTAGCTGTGACCTTGTTTGTGCAGGTTACTCAACCTCTCTGAGTCCGTTTTCTCATCTGGATTAGGAAGTACCTATCCGGGCTTGTGAAGGTAAATGGACCTAAATCACTTGCTCAATAGTAGATACTGTGGTTACTGTGTAGCTATTCTGGGAAGGCTGAGACCCGTGACTTTGGGGAAAGATCGGAAATGCAAGGTCCACCCAGGACCACTACTATTAACCCACCTTCTTCCCAACTAGACTGTGAGTTCTAGGCCAGGAGCCAGTCGGTCGCCTCTGATCCCAGACTCCCGCTCTGCGCCAGGAGAAGCCAAGGGCCAGCATTGTGAGGGGCGTGGGGGTCCGTGCCACCGGGCCACCTGGCAGTCGCTCGCGCGGGTCCCCGCGGGGGCCTGTCCCCCGGCAGCCATCTTGGGCGCCCTCACCGCGGCGAGTGTCGCCCCGCGGGGCCGGGGACCGCGTGGCAGGGCGCGCGGCGGCGTGCAGGGGGGAACTCCCCTCGCCTCGGACGCGAGCCCCGCTCCAGCCCGGGGCTCGGGGGAGCGTACGGGGAGGTCAGCTTTCTGGAGGCGGGGCGCTGTCAGGCCGCGGGGCTGCAGGGGCTCCCAAGGTGCAGGGACCCCGGGCCCGGGCATCCCCGGCACGGCGAGGGGGCTTCTGGCCGCCCGCCCCGGGATCGCCCTCCGCCAGGCTCCCTGCGGGTTTCCCCCTCTCTCGCTGGGCCCGTCACCCACTACTCACCGCTCCCCGGGCTGCAGCCGAGCCGCTCGCTGGACCCGCTCAGCGCCGCCTCCGCGGCCACCGGAAGCGCTTCTCCCGCCGCCGGGGCCCCGCGCGCAGCCGCCGCCCGGAGCGCGTCCCCGCGCGCAGCCACGAGGCCCGGCCGGGCGGGGCGGGGACGCGCCCTGCGGTTCGCTGAGCTCTCAGCCTCGCCTCCGCCCGGCCCAGCGCGCTGGCTTCCTGCTCTTCGCTCCGCGCTGTCTCCATCGTGAACGCCCAAGTTCATCCTCGCGGTGCTGTGGGGCCCTTGCTCGAGCCAGTACCCGTGTTTCCCATTTTGGCTTCCCGAGCGCACTCGCCCGTACTTCATTCATTTATTTTTTTATTCTCAGGGTCTTGCATAGATTAAGCATCCGTCCCCCACCCCACCCCACCCCACCCCACGCCACTCATTTATTGGTTTAAATGGATGTTTCCCACAGTGTGGAATTTGGCGCCGCTGGCACTACAAGGAGATTTAAGGTGGTCCAAGGGCTACGACCTGATTTATGTCTTAAAAAGAATCAGTCTGGAATAGGCTGTCGGGGAGGTGAAGTGGAGGCAGAAAGGGGCCAGTAGGGAGGCTAACAGTGGCTGACTCGCGGAGAGATTATAGTGGCTTGGGCCAGCTTGGTAACGGGGGAAATGGTGAGAATTACGGGGTTCTGGGTATATTTCGGAGGCAGATGGAATCTAATAAATGGCAAGTTACATCATTCATGGATAGAAAAATGCCATTTTTCAAAGTAATAAATTCTCCCCAACTTAACCTATTAATATATTGCAATTCCAAACAGAATTCTGACAATTCTGCTGTGTGTAAGACAGTGTGTGTATAACTTGAGAAGATGACTGTAAAATGTATATGGAAAAATAAACAGCCATAAAGAGCCAAAACAATTTTGAAGAAAAAGATGAAGTGGAGTGATTTCGTCCTGTGAATACAGAGTGGTAGTTATGTTTGTGCAGAGATCAACATAAAACTTAGTGCTGCCAAAAAGAGTTACCAGACATGGACCTTGCATATATTGAAACCTGCTTTTAAGTGGCATCCCAGGCTGGGGGGACAGAGAGGGGGTAGGAAGGTTAAATATTCATTAAATGATGCCTGGGCAATTGATTCCTTACCATATACTGTACACAAAACTTGACTCCAGATGGATTAAAGACCCAAATATGAAAAGCAAAACTCCCAAATTTTTAGCAGACCCTGGCATAAGGAAGCATTCTTAATTAAACACAAAAAGCACAAAACATAAAAGAAAGATTGAGAAGTTAAACCACATTAAAACTCAAAAATCCATGCTTATCAATCCTACCACAGAGAAGTGAAAGAGTTCATGACTGGGAGGAAATATTTCCAACACACAGTTCTGGCAAAGAATACATATTCAGAAAATATAAAAAACATTTACAAAATAATAAGAAGAAAGAGAAACAAGCCAACAGAAGAACATATAAAGAAATGAATACATGCAAGTCACAGAGAAGGAAAAACAAATGGGCCTTGACACATGAGAAAAGATACTCAACCTGGCTAGTAAAATTCCTATGAATGTTTAACCATTTCTATTCTTTACTGTACCATGTGTCAAGTGTTAGGCTCAAAAAGATTTTTAAAAAATTCCTTTCTCAAAAGCTTATTAGCAAGGAGACAGACATGTAAACAGGTAATTTCAGTAAGTGATTACAATTCATACAAAAATTGCAACAATATAATATGGAGTATGTGACTGTTATGAGATCACAGAGGAGGATTGATTAGCTTCGCCTGCAGAATGGGGATACAAGAAAGGTACAGTAGATATACAGTGTATCAGTTATCTGTTGCCACAATAATGTATAACACAACCACAAAACCTCAGCAGTATACAATAGTAAACATTTATTTTTGTTCCCAAGTCTGTGGGTTGTCTGTTTCTGGGTCTCCACAGGGCTCTGTCCTGTTCACTCACAGCTGGGACAAGTGGACCCATTTGGTCATGTGTATTCTTTTTGCCTTCCCAGCATCCCAGTTTCTTTTAGGGGAGCTTCCCCCTACTACCAAACCCTCACTTCATTTGATCCTGGGTCAGATTGTCAATCACGGGACTTGATCTTCTCATGCCTGCCACAGTCCTGGGTCAGTGACAGAATCCTGCCCTGAATTTACAAGTAGATACTGGGAGAGAGAAGTTTCCCCCTCCGCTGCCCTTATTGGAGTTGCTAAGCTGGGAGAAGGTGGATGAGGGCTGCCAGGGCTGCCCTGTTTGCCAGTCTCAGAAATGAAACTAAGCTGAAGATGTGAGAGAGAGTCCAGATGACATCATTTCACACCCTCAATTCAGCCAATCCTGAAGGTAGAACTGCTTCCTGGGCTTCCAGTTAAGGGAATCAAGAACCCTTCCACATACACTTTTTTTTTAGCCATAAGGTCTTCTGAGTTACATTCCTATCCTTGACAGACCGGTTCACAGAGGTGGTTATATTTAAGCTTAGTGCAATTAAAATTGAAAAATTAGGGAAAAGAGGCAGATGAAGGACAAAGAAATGAGCTGAGGACTTAAGAATAAGAAGCAGGTGTCCACATGTGTTCCCACTATTGTTTTTAAATAAACAGCTTTCAGAAACAACCTTGATGGAAGCTAAAACAGCATTTTTCTGCTTTGTTGGTAAGGAAGCCAAGTGCTTGGGAATTCTTGCTAGGCTTACATCCACAAAGGTTATAAAACCCTCGCATTTTAATGTGGACTTCGAACTGTTCAGGGCATGGCAAAAACAAAACAATGCTTAAGTCAACAAAGATGGGGATGCATTTCTGAGCATAGTAAAAGTTCAATGAGCTGAAGAAAGGTCTTGCTGAATATATCACAAGGTGAAGGTTTCCTCACAGTAGAAGAGGAAATTTGGTGGGAATCTGTTTTTTTCTTTTCAATTAACATTTAAATGAAAGCCTTAAGTTCCAGATTATATTAGTAAAGTTATTTATGATGACAAAAGAAATACAGAGCCATATGAATTCAAAAAGCATGAAAAAAATTCATGTCCATATTCCATGCTATTCCCCAGCAGTCTCCCCGAGAGACTTTTAGTATGTTCCTTTCAGTATTTTCTTTTCTTTTCTGACCCATCGAGATCTTCTGTTCATTCTGTGCTTGAGTTTAGCTCTCTGCACATGTGACTGGAGGCATGTGAACCAGCGCTTAGGAACACAGGCTCTGCAAGCAGACCAACTGACTTCTGATTCCATCTCTGCCGTGGCTAGCTCTGAGACCCTAGACAAATGAGCCTCTTACCTGGGAGCTGTAAACCAAGCCACATCTCCTACTTCTCCCCTGACATCCCATTTGTCTGTTGGTTCACTCACCAGGCTCCCTAATGCTGCATTGGGTTAAGGCCCAGGTGGGCACTGCAGGCATGGAAGCCAGTTAGACACAGCCCTGCCAGGGAGACCCTCTGGGTCCAGTGAGGCAGTGAGCACCATACAGGGAGGAGTCAGGTGGTCTAAGCAGCAGACCTGGACCCAGAGCAAGGACCGACTGGAATGTTTTAAGTTATGTGTGAAGGAAGTGCTCCTAGCAGAGGTGACTGATGAACCAAGGCTTAAGTGACAAGTATGAGAATGTGAGGTGAAGCGGCTGGAAAGGACATTCTTTGCAGAGTGAACAGTATGTGTGATAGCATAGAGGCCCCACCAGCTGGGTGTGGGTGGGGAGGCTGTGGTTTATGTGGGGAAGGATGGTCATGGGGTGGGCCTGGTGGTAGATCTCATGGGGTGGGGCTGGGTGGAGAAGGGGCAGGCTAGCCCTCTCCCTCCTGGTTGTGGGGACAGATAGCTAGAGAGCAGGCAGGAATTCTGTCTGGGAGAGGAGTCGAGGTCAAAGCTGGAGAGAATATTCTCTTAGATTCTTTCATAGGTCATGGAAGGAAGGCATGGGGCCAGGGCCAGGGGTCAAGGAAGGAGAATCAAGGGGCCAGCAAAGCAGAGAGAGCAGCATGGCAAGTAGACAAATGGGAAACCGAGGGCATTTCTCCGGGCAGAGTGCAAGTGGCAGTGAGATTTCATGCTGGTTAGTCTAGTTCTATAGGGACCTTTTAAAACAGTGACTCTCAACCCTGGCTGTAGCTTAGAATCATCCAGGGAACTTTTGAAGGTTCTGATTTTTTTCCAGTTTCCCCAGGCCCAGACAAATTACATCAGAATCTTAAAAGGTGGGACCTGGGATCAGGATTTTTTAAAGCTTCAGTGTGCAGCCAGAAATGGAAGCCCCTGCCAAAATGGGATAGACCAAACACCAAAGAACAGGCAGAATCATCCTCAATAGATTCAGAGCAGCCCCGCCCATCCTTGAGGTGCAGAGACTTGGGGCAGAATCTCTGCAGAGCTGAATCCTCCTCTTAGTGCAGCTGGATTGTGGTCGGCAGGTCGGCAGGCCTTTGTTCCTCGAGTATGCAGACAATGACCCTAAGCGCATTCTTGTTGGACAGCGAAAGCCCAGTGGGTCTCACATACAAAGCATCTGAAAAACATATCATGAATTGGCTCTTTGTTTAAAAATAAAGCAATGCTAAGTATCATTTGGAAGCCAATTTTATCTTTAAATAGGTCCTGGAGGTTAAACAATGTTGATCATTCTGGGAAAGGTGAGTCATTCCACTATGGGTCATAAGGAACTGGTCCATTACTTAAAATAATCTTAACATAACAGGGCAGAAAGAAGGAAGAAATAATACCTTATATTTCTTTTTGCTCTGGTTAAGTAGTCACTGTTCCATTTCTTTAACTCTTCTGACAATGATATCATATCCTGCTTGCTCTTTAGAGCCAATCCATTTACTCATCTAATATATATTCACGGAGCACCTACTCTGCCGGCACTGGATAGGCACCAGTGAGTAACACAGAGTCCCTTACTTCGTGCTGCTCCCGTTCCCTTGGAGGAGATGGACAATAAACCCATACATACAGGATTTCAAGGAGTGAGAAGTGGGATGAAGAAAACTGGATAAAAGGATAGAGCAAGGTGAGGATGGGGTGTATTTCAGAAGGAATATTCAGGGAAGGCTTCTTTGCAGAGGTGACGGTGGACCAGAGACCTGAATGAAGGGAAGGAGGCTTGCTAAGACTGGGGAAGAGCATTCCAGGCAGAGGATGGGGCAAGTGAGATAGCCTCACGACTGAAGTGAAAGCAGAGGCTGTAAAGAAACCTTTGAGTTGGTATGTGAATTTCTGATATGAATGTTGATAAGACTGAGACTCAGGGCTCCAGCCGGCACATAAGTGCCTTTATAGGAATTATAAAAGACCACCATTTCTGGCAAACAAGTAGCAAACGTGTTCCTACCTGTGACTGAAGCAGCCCCGGGTTATCCCAGTTTGTAAGCAGAGCCCCTGCTGGTTTCTAGCTCCCCCTCACTCTTTTGGCCAGGGGCATCTTTGTGCAGTGCACAGGCTGTACAACTGTATATATCAGCCCTCATTGAGGTTCATTTAAAACAGACTCACCTAAGTTACAGGAAAATGGCAAAATGGAATAGAATTTCTTGTTCTGGTAATTTTTTATGAGTTGGCAAATTCTCACTAAGAAGCCTGAACCAGTTGTAGTGGAATAATATTTTGAGAGATCAGCTGGTTAGCTAATTAACTGATCTCTAGTCCCAAACCCCTTGGCTGTCCCCCTCCTTCCTCTTCAAATTACCAAGCTGTTCTGGACTCATTTCCTCAGTGGAAAGTTGCCACAGAGCAGAAAGTGTCTAGATTGTGGTCTTCAACAAATCTGAGCCCCCAAGGGAAGGAGAGAGGTTCAATATGTTTAAACAGAATATCCCCCTTATATTTATTTATGCACTTTATCCCCATTCTCCACTTCTAGTTTCCTCCTTTCCAAAGGCCAGGCCCTAACATGTTACTGTGTCTCCTTGTAGAACATGTACTGTTGCTTTGGTGTCTGGTTCTAAAATCACACAAATGGTGTGTGCTGCTGTAGCTCTTGCTTGGCTTCTACTTTTCCACTTACCACTGAGATTTTGGGGTCTGTTCATATTGTTTAGTGTATGTCTTGTTTGTTTACTCCTTGTGATAAACTCCTCTGGTGTAAAGACACCATATTTTACTTATCCACTACCCATGATGGATACCCAGGGTGACTTCCACTTCTCAATGCCAAAAACAACTTGGGTAAACACCTTCTTATATGTGCAGTTATAGTCCTGTTTAATAAAGACCGGGGAACATAGCCAGGAGTAAGATTTACTGCAAATACAACCACATTTAATTTAGATAAGCATATCCAGAGGACTCTCCAGAATGCTGGTACTATGTCAACACTCACCAGCAGTGTGCAGAAATGCTCCTGCTTCTGCATATCTCCCTAAGAATTCTTCCCTCTTTTTCTGTCTGATCACTACCTATATGATGAGAATAAAGTGCTATATTTTTGTTTAATTTGTATTTCTTTGGTTATTAATGAGTTTGAGAATCTTCTTATCTAGTAACGGTACTTGTTTGATTGCATTCCTTGCTTGGGTAAAACCGTGTTTCTTGTCTCTCTTACTTTGCAGGTGTTCCATGTCTGTTATAAACATTGCAAATACCTTTTCCCAACCTGTCATCTTTCTGCTAACTTTGCCTACAGTGTGCTTTGTTGAACAGAAATCTTAGTGTTGGTATAATTAAATTCATCAACTTGTTGCCTTCTGTTCACAGCTTTTGTTTTTAGAAGCTCTCCCCCAATACTGAATTGTAAATATATTCTCCAATATTTAATTCTTTAGTTGTGTAGTTTTATGCTTCACATTTAGGTCTTCAATGCATATAGAATCTACTTTTGCATAGAGTGTGAGATAGGGATCCAACTTAACTTTTTCTCCAAAGTGTGAGCCAATTTCTACTGCACCATCTACTAAACTGTGTATCAGAGGATTTAAGAAGTGTAGGGATTTGGGAAGGCACTATAGCACAGAGAAGACAAGTAGTGACTCTATAGCATCTTACTACTCTGATGGATAGTGACTGCAGTAGGGTGTATGGGGGGGCACTTGATAATATGGGTGAATGTAGTAACCACAATGTTGCTAATGTGAAACCTGCATAAGACTGATATCAATGATACCTTAATAAAATAAAGAAGAAAAAAAAAGAAGTGTAGGGATTTACTTCTCCCCAAGACTGGGAATTATTTCATCAGGCCTAAGGAGAGGAAAGAAGTGGATAAGTGTTAAAAATCCAGATATTAATGTGTTTCAGGGACAGGGAACTTGTCTCCTGCTTCCCTGGCAGACTTTATGAGTCTAGGGAGACAGGGTTTTAGTCTTGTAACGATTCTCAGGCTTCCAGGTATGAGTCATGGAAACAGTGCAAGCAGACCTAAAGAGTTCTGGCAGATAGGAATGAGGGATATGTGAGTACTGATATGCACATAGAGTATATATAAATATACAAATACTATATGTAATATAATATATGCAATATTATTTATATATTTATAATTCATACTATGTAATATATAAATAGCATCCCTCTTTGAATTAATGAAGGCTCAGTGGGCCCTCCCACCATGCCTTGGAACTTAGACGCCATCTAAAGAGAATGGCAAGGTAAGTGAACCTTTAATTAAGATAAACTTTCAACAACCTCACTGGAATAAGAGCTCAAAGTAGAGATTTAGTTCAGTTATGGAAGTTGCTCACATTATTGGCTGAGTGAAATTTGAACAATTGTCTTTGTTATTTTGCTTTTATTTTGTCAAACCGACCAATATATATAGGGTCATAATGAAACTCGTTGATCAATTGCAATCATAGTTTGGTTAAGAATATAAGTTTCATGAAACTCAATAAGCATCTTGTGAGAATCATTTGCCTATGTGAAACTCATAATGAGGAATATTGCATAATTCATCATGTGTAAATTTTTTTCTACGTATATTTCATATCAGTGTACTTATAATAAACCTGTTATATGTATAAAGTATTTACACATATATATATATTTATTTTATTATTATTATTACTTTTTCAGCACACCACTTGTTAAACATGTAACTGTATACCTCTAGGTCAAGTTCTAATTTTAACTATCTACTTTCCCCACATGTCATCTAGGAGTTAATCTTGATTACTCCAAGTCAGAACTTGGCGGTTCATTTTCTTCCTTTGTGAATGATTGGTTCCCTGTGACCATGTGACCCTGTTTGGGCCAATGAGATGTGAGAGGATATCAGCTGGAAGGCTTCTGGGAAAAGTTTCTTTTGCTTTACTAAAGAGATGTTTGCAGAGTACTTTTTTATGTGTATGGATTTGTAATGCCTGTGTGATGCCTGGAATTGTGGTGGTCGTCTTGTTGCCATGAGGGGAACTAGTTGAAGATCAAGCCACATTTTAAAGACGGCAGAATAGAAATATGGAAAGAACTTTTTTTCTTGATGGCAGTATTGAACACTTGACTTAAGCAACTTTGGAGTTGTTCTTCCTGGGAATTTCTTTTCAGTATGAAACTTTTCTCATAGTATAACTTAAGCAACTTTTAATTTACCTAATTAAGTGGGAGTTTTCTATTGCTTGCAGCCAAATGTTCTCACTGATACCCTGATCATAGGAATGGTTTGTGTGCTAGTTATTAAGTAATTCTCTCTCTGCACCAAACCCAATTTTCTATACTCTGCTTTGTGATTCTAGGACTCTGTAAACCACATTTCTGCTTTGCCAGCTGACTGTAATGTAGGCTCTGCCATTGGAAGCCTAGGATGAAATAGAAGGCTGAAGGAGGAAGGAGGGACATGTCCCTTCCTGTTTTTTCCTATTTTTTTGGCATCACCCCAGCCTTGCTTCTTCATTCCAAGAGCCAAGTTTTTCCACACTCCAAGACTCAGATTCACTGCACCCAGCATTAATAGGTGGGAACTCCCTTCTCAGAGTTTTGGGTCCCAGACCCATGAGCCCTCTGCTCAAAGCTCTAATACCAGCACCAGCCAAACAGCACTCTGTCCTCCAAGTCTCTATGATTTCATCACCCTGTTGTTGGGAAATCCAATACCAGGAGATCCCCCGACCAGCTAGGTAAGACCTCAACCTGAGAGAGGGTTCTTGACTCTGACTGAGAAGGAATTCATGAGAAGGTTTAGCAGGACCCAGCAAGGAGTAATTTAGGAAAGCAAAGTACACACTCAAGGAGGGAGTGCAAGAGGTGAGCTGCACTGTGGGGGTCAGGTTGGGTGGTCTTATAGTTCAAGTTCAAGCACGGTGTGGAATATTCACTGGGATAGGTGGGATTTTTCTTGGAATAGGGAGGGGATTCCTGTGAAACAGGGTGATGCTCTCTTCCTGTCCTTGGATGGTTTTCATCAGAACTGTCCTGGTGCCAAGGGGTATGGTTTTTTGTAAGCTAACGAGCATATGATGTATTTTGAGGTGAAGTCAGGGTCAACATCTCCTCCATGTTGGACCCAGCCAGTTTTGGCAGGTCTGATAGGTATAACCTCACTCCCCACATCCCACGAGAACAGTTTACACAGGATGTTTAGAATATAAACAAGCATCTAGCTGAATATAAACACCAGCCAAAGTCCCTAACCCCTCTCCCTGCTCATATCTGGCTATCTACCTACTGTAACAAACCCAGTACCTTGCTTGTATTTGCTGATGCATTTGGGATGGTAGCTGATTCCTGTGGTTGCTACCCTGGGATGGCTTAGTTTCCTTTTTATCATTCCAGTGTTCTAATACCTGTTTAAACAATTTCTTAGACTAAATCCTGTATTACAATAACTCCTGTAATTTGTTTCCTGATTGAGACCATTGGGGAGGAAGAATTTTCTTCTACCCCTCAAGAAGTTCTTCTAGCTGGTCAAAACATTAAATTGACTTGAGACCAATTAACAGGAAATAAACAGAATTTAATTACATGCATAGAGGATTCCATAGGTATAGATTACAAAGGCATATCTCAGGGAGAATGAGGTATATATATCATCCTGAGCTAAGGAGAAGGGGGTAGAGGTCTGAGACTTTAAAGGAAAAGGGAAGCAACTCAGGAATATGAAAGAGTAAATGTTTGGTAAACAAATATTTGATGGGCCGCACAGAAACAATGGGGCACAGACAGGAATGTTAACAGATTTTGCCACATCCCTCTCTGTCTACCACACCTCATTTACACTGTAATATACTTATCTCTCCTCCTGGAGAAGTTCCTCCATCTAAATTCTTTTTATGCAATTTTGAGGGTGAAGGAAAAACTGTCTTTCTGAGTCTTTTGGGTCTTGATTGTTTTTAGCTCACATGTCATAATAGCACATTTTGGGACAGCCTTCCCTTGGCCCCTATAAGAACCTGACTGATAGAAGGTGTTCAGTGGACATTTGTTGATTGCTTTTCAATATCCATTATCCCCCTTCTGCGGACGGTACCCTGAATTGGAGCAGTTACCTCTACTCCTTTTTGCAGCCATTTGGTTTAGGAGGGATTGAGCCAGATTTCACCTCCAGGGTGACTGGCTTAATCCTAGAAGCATATCATAAACCCTGAGCTTCAGGTCTTGGCGCAGAGACAGGCAATGTGACCCAATTTGGGACCCAGAGAGTGCAGCCAGGATGATGTGATGTGTGAATGTGAGGTGTAGAATTCTGGAAGCAAAAGGGAAGTGTCCTGAGATGCTGGGAGGGGGTGGGCCATGCAGAGGATGCTGCTGACAGAGTTGGAGAGAAATGCAGTGCTCAGTACTGATGCCAAGCCTCTGGATCCAGCCTTCCCTAAAGCCAGTGCAAACTCCGTGCTCTTCAGCTGTTTAGCAAGTAAACTCCCCTTTACTTAAACAATTTGGGTCAGATTTCTGTTACATGCTAGAATCCTAATGGGGAAAGGAAACGAATGTTTATTAAGCATACCCATATGCCCAGCTCTAGGCTGGGTACTTCCGTATAAGCTGTTTGGTACAACCCTCCCTGTAATACTGTTTCCATATTATACACATGGATCTGAGTCTCAGAGAAGTGAAGTATCATGCTTAATGTCACACAGAAAATAAAAAGCAGAGACTGCATTTTTTTTCAAAGAAAGCTTAATATAATGTTTTGAGATAATGTTATGGAAAAGAGCCCTTGGTCTCATTGCAAGAAAGAATTCAAGAACGGATGCAAAAAGCAGTTGAGCATTAAGTTTATTGGAAAATAAGAGTATAGAGAAGAGCGAGAGAGTACACACCTGAGAATGGAATACGGGCAAACCCTATGGGAGTTGCATCAAGGAAACAATAGGGAGCCTTTTTTTATGTAAAGGAAGGCAAATATTCACTAAGTGGGATTAGGTTTCAAAGGAAATAGGTGGGGTCTTCTTGGGGTTCAGGCTTGCTCCACCCTGACATCAGGTGAGGGAGTTTTTGGCTTTATTTGGTTCTCACTGAAACTGTCCTGGCATGGGAAGGCATGATTTTTATCACGTTAATGAATGTATAATGTATTTTGGGGTGAAGTTAGGGTCAACTTCCCTTCCATGTTGGAACCAGCCAGTTTTGGCTGGTCTGCTGTCTATACCCTCACTCTCCACAGCCTGCAGAACAGCTGACAAGGAATGTTTAGAATATAAATACCATGCAGCTGAAGTCCTCCTCCCCCTCTCTGCTCCCGTCTTGCTGTCTACCTACTCTAACAATAAGGACAGCTATAATTCAGATTTACTGGGCCACAGAACTGTCTATGTCCGCAGGGAGGTGAAGGGGTATTATTTGAGGCAGACCAAGTAGAAAAAGGGCTTTCACATAGATGTCCTAGTGATCCTGGTAGGATTTTTTTAGTCGACTTTACTGAGGTATATAATTTATATAAAATAAAATGCACAGTTCACAGTAAGTTGTGTAACTTGGTAAGTTTTGACAAATGTATAAACACCTATATATCTGTGACCATGACCAGATATAGACTATTTCCACTGCCCTAAAAGAATTTCCTCTGTGCCCCTTTGTTGTCAAGCCCTCACCCTTGACAACCACTGATTTGCTTTCTGTAACTATAAGTTAACTTAGCCTTTTCTAGAAGGTCAGATGCCTGGAATCCTACATTTCTAGTCTGTGTCTGGCTCCTTTGGCCCAGCACATTGACGGAGATCCATCCGCGGTGCTTCGCACATCAGTGCCTCATTCCTCTTTGCTGCTTAGTATTCTAGTGTATGAATATGCTGCAGTGTTTAACCCAATGAACAGATGGGATTTTTGAGACCAGCTTCTCAGGAAGCAGGAAATGCTGTACCTGCAGCCCCATTGGAGTGGGGCTTTTGGTCAAGAGGCCTCAGGAGTGGCACTGTGGTTTCTGGAATGTCCTGGAAACACCCTGGGTACAGTGTGGCCCAACTAGCATGCTGGGAGTGGTTCTGCTCAGATGGTTCCTCCAGAATGGGATAGGTCTGCATCTCTTTTTTGCCTCAATTCAGTTGTCTCCTAGACTGTCTTGTCTTAGCTTCCTTCTTTGTCAGGACCTGAACCCATGAGTGGGGCAGGAGGACATAGGTGCTTGGGAGGGGAGGCAGACCTGGTGCATGCCTTTCCCTCAGTGCATGTCTTTCCCTCTCATTGCTTGTGATTGTCCTGCACAACATGGCGCCCGCCTGCATATGCAGGTCCTTATTCTGATGGGCTCGGCTTGCAGGTCAGTCAGTGATGTTCTTGGCTGTTGTGTAGTATGGAAAAGTCACTTGAGGAAAGGTGCCTGGGATTTGCTTTTGGTGGTCAGGTAGGGCAGACAAGATCTCTGTTCTAGGGCAGAAGATACACGTTCTCTGATTTACACCTACGACTGAAAAGGGATGTAAAGGATCTTGAATAAAAAAACCTTGTGAGCAGCTTCTCTGTGTTGTAGCTAAGTCACTCAAACTTTTCAACACTATTATTTTGCTTTGTTAAGAGAAGCTAAAGTTAGTTTGCATATAGCCAGAAAAAAATTCTGGCTTTTTTTGAGGCATTTTTAAGCAGATTTCTAAGTATCTAGATTCTCTTCACCAAAACACTGCCTGCCAGGTGTGTATTTGATGTTTTTGGAGGCTTATATGCTGCAAAGGCCAAAATGTGTTTGATTCGTGTGGGAGAAATGCTACACTGAAGTGTGTCAGAGCTTGAAAATGCATTTGGATCCAAGTTCTGCTGTCCTGCCACATGGTGCATGAGTCCTTGCAGTCTGGTATACTCCAGTGCCATCTCGCCGACGATTTTCATGTGCAGACAACAGAGGCCCCACCTGCTAGTCTAAACAGGAGATCTGTTAAAGGATATTAGTTTGCAAACCTCTAGAGTTTGGAGAATCACACTTGGGACCATGTCAGAAAAAGCATACTTGGGAGAAACAGATTTGACTCATATCCCTGAATCTGATCAAGGATTATTCTAGAAAAATCATTGCCAGGAAACCACTGTGAGCTAGGAGACAGGCATGAACAAGATTCTCCCGCACAGCCTTCATAAGGCACTAACCCTACTGACACCTTGACCTTGGACTCTAGCCTTAAGAGCTGTAAGACAATCAGTTTCTATTGCTCAAGCCACCTAGTTTGTGGTATTTTGTTATAAAAGCCCTGAAAAACCAATACAAGGGGACTGAAAGCCTTTACCACAGAGCTTGCCCAGTGATCCTCTCATCAGACAGCAGCCCACCTTACCTTGCTCACGGACACATCCCAGTCCAGGCATGCATCAGACAGGCTGACAGCAGGTCACACACTTGTGCCCCACATGCACAAAGGAATCTGGGAAATGTGGCATTAGCTCTTCCTCCCCTACAGCAAAGAGAGGGCCTTGGGCTGGGGGCTGAGCAAGCCAGCTGTCAGCACCTGCCACAGCACTAACTTGAACTTGACAGAGGCCATGACGTCAGAGGATGGGAGCCAGAAGCTATGTCGTCTCATTCAAGGCTAAGTTTCTAAGTATGATTTTTGAGCCTGTTTCCTAATTTATAAAATATGGTTAAAAATCCTAGCTTAGTTGCCGGGGCCTGCCGGCAGGGGTCAAACAGTTCCTGAGTGGGGGCGACAGGCTGTATATACAAGACAACAGGAGGGCAAACTGTCTGGTGCAGAATGCAAAGAAGCTTTATTCTGGCATGGCTTATGTACACAAGAACTGCCTACAGATTAGATTCACACACCTTTCTCAAGAACCTCAATCCAATCACTTAAGTATTGCCCACAGATCAATCCAATCAGACATTAATCGAATACTTAAGTCACATCCGCCTGGGGGCATCTGGTCCAGGTGGCTGGCCTTGAGATAAGACCTCCCTGCATTCCTGAGATACTTGTACCTGGAATTTAGGAAACTTTTCAAGGTTTCTTTCAGAGTCAGGCCCGGTTCAGGCCTTAGATGGAGACTAGGCACAAAAACACAATCAGTCCTGTCCTGTACTCTTGCTCCTTCTGTCCCAGCCGCTCTCCACATCTCCCCTTTTTATTTTTTAAAATGCTTGAATGCATGGGATGACTGTGTCTGTCTTAGGTTGGTCAAGAACGGGGATGGCCTTACCCGTCATCAGGCTGAGGGCTGCTTGACCCATTCCCTGTCTTAGGTTGGTCCACTCCCCTTCTTGCCTTACCCATCACTGGCTATCCAGCCTCCTAAGCCAAAATTGGCTGGGGGGCTTGAGTGATAAGTTTTGCTTGTGGAGGCTTCCATAGATTTGCTTCAGCACTTTTTCTACCAAACGTAGTGCTGTAGGGACCAATATAAGTAGAAGAAAGAGCATTAGAGTGCAGACAATGAAGGCGCTCAAGAGCTATTTTGGTAGAGGCCCAGGTGGGGACCATGGAGATTAAACCTTCCAGAAACTCTTCTGCTAATTTTTCTGGTGACAAATCTAATTTTGCCTCTTGGATAGCTATTATCTCTTGATGTAACTTTCTAGTTTTCAACACATTAACTTGATCACCCAAGTAAAGCACCGTATGCTCTAAAGCCTGGAGCTTATGTTCCACCTTGGAATCACTTGATTCTTGGGTGGCCCAGGCAAGAAACATTATGAACCAAATTATATACAAAATCTGCAGTCTGAATTTCTGATAGAGAAGTTGCACAGGAAGTAAAGTTACAATTATTGCAGCTAACATTGAATTTTGAATTATTCCCCACATTTACATAGACATCACTGATTAATAGAAGGATTGACACAAGCAAGCACTGTAAAATCTTTTGCATTATCATTAAAACCCCATTCCTCATTTTGATCATTCATCTTCACCCTTCGTCCTGACACAGCTGCCAGCTTCCAGATATAAGTTTGAAGATGCCCATTACTAGACCACCACATTCCAGCCATAGGCTGATGATCTGAACAGTTATCGCAGGTAGACCAGTCCCAATAGTGCCCTGTTGACACATTACACCGTTTTGGGGTTCTTTCTACACAACGGGTCCATAACATTGTTGCCTTAACCCTCCTATTCTCTGTGCCACAATAAGGCACTTGCTGAGGGGGAAAAGGATGTCCATGGTCATAGTCACATTTGGATTTACTCTTGGAATCGTTAGTCATCCCCGGATAGGACATATTCACCACGGGCATGAGCACTCTGTTACCTTTGCTGTCCATAACATTGATACAACTGTCAGAAGGCCCAGCACGGAAGCACACCGGCATTCCTTTTCCTTCGGCTGAATAGTTCTGATAAGGGCTCAGGGCAGGCGAATTCCTGGAGGTGGAAGGATGGCCCAGAATCCTGGTATCATTGACCTGGACAATGATCTCTGGGCCATCCCAAACCGCTGAGTGGAGGATCGGAGGGTCTGGCACAAATGCCCAGTGTGTGTGGTTGGCTCCCGCGGCAGTAAGCAGAATGCAGAGGAGTATGAGCTTCAGCATGGTGGACCAATCTTTCTGGGAGCCACCTGGCTCCTTCTGCATCCCGTGGAAAAACACAAACATGCCCTCGTCCCCAGATTAGTACTGGATCTGGGCCATTCCATTGACCCGTGAGAGGATCCTTCCACCGCACCCTAGCACATGAATCTTTTGTTTTTGGATGCCAAAATCTATCTGCTGCAGACCTGCTCTGTGCATCTACAGTGAGAAAATTTAAAATAAAAAGTGCATGGTTTAGATAGTTTGCGGGAGTTTCTGGGTATAACTCCCCCTTTTTTATTTTTTGAAGGTGATGCTTTAGGGTATTGTGTGTCCTTTCCACAATACCTTGTCCTTGGGGATTGTAAGGAATACCTGTTTTGTGACGGATTTGAAATTGCTTGCAGAAATGCTGAAATGAGCGGCTGGTATAGCCGGTCCCATTGTCTGTTTTAATCTCTTTTGGCACTCCTGTAATGCCAGAGCATTTTAAGCAATGGGCTGTAATGTGTTTAGTGGCTTCTCCAGTTTGTGCTGTTGCCATAATAAAGCCAGAATAGGTGTCTATAGAAATATGGACATACTTAAGTTTTCCAAACTCAGGTATTTTTGTAACATCCATCTGCCACAGCTGATTAGGCACAATACCCTGGGGATTAACTCCCTGGTGTTGAACAGTGTGATGAGTGGGACATCTGGGTTTATCACTGGGGCTATACAGGTATACTCCCATTTCTTTCATAACATATCTTCCTCATAGATTGAGTGGAAGGCCGGCAACTATATATGGTTGAAAGCTGCCACTATGATTTTCATCATCCTTCCATAACAAGATGTCACTACTCTGCTCTGAATTTTGACTTTGGCCTATGCCTTGAAGGTGTGTCACTGTAGGTTGTTTAGGCCACTCATAGGGCCATTGCTCACTGGCAAAAACAGATACGTCAGCTCCAGTATCTAGGAGCCCTTTTATTCTTTTTCCTCTTATGGTTAATGTTAATTCTGGGCGTTTATTGCCAATGGGCTGAACCCAATACGCAGCAGATGAGCCAAAACCCGCCTGACCTCTTTTATCCTTTATATATTTATTTGGAGATTCTACTTTTGGTAGGAGAATTAATTGTGCAATTCTCTGAGGGGGTTGAATGACTGTTATGGCTGCTGGTGAATGAGCCGTAATTTTTATTTCTCCCTCATAATCTGGGTCTATCACACCTGGTGCTACTAAAAGGCCTTTCAAGGTGGCACTGCTTCTGCCTAATAATAATCCTACACATCTAGCAGGGAGTGGGCCATACACTCCTGTGGGAAGGGCCTGCATGCCCATCTCTGGGGTTAGTACTGTGTAGGAGGAGGGACTGAGGTCCAGTCCTGCACTGCCTGAGGTGACTCGGTAGAGGTCACAAATGGATTTCCTTGCCTCAGGACGAAGGCTTGAAGAGCCCCATAACACTGTTTCAGGGCCTGGGGCTGGCCCCTCCTCCCGTTTCCCTGTTCCTGATCTAGTTTATTTCCATTTACATCTCTTCTTGACTTACATTCTCTTGCCCAATGATTGCCTGGTTTGCAGCGAGGACAGAGACCCGGTTGTCTTCCTGTGTCTCCTAGCCTCTCGTTCCTATTTCTGTTTTGGCACTGCCTTATCTGGTGACCCATTTGTCCACAGCCAAAACAGCTGCCAGGGGGCCCTGAAGTATTCCTTGTTTTGGAAGCCTGCTGCTGGAAAAGCACTTCTTTGACTGTTTTCCCTTGAAGTGCGGTGGCCATGGCTAACCCTTGTGTGTAAGCTGGGCCGATGTCTGAACAGAGACTAATATAATCTGAAATTGTGCCCTTTTTTCTGAAAGGGCGAAGGGCTGCCTGGCATGCAGAATTTGCATTCTCATAGGCTAATTGTTTTACAAGGAGAAGGCCCGCATCTGTATCTCCTATCAATCTGCTAGATGTTTGCATCAAACGAGAGACAAAATCTTGAAAAGGCTCACCTGGCCCTTGCCTAATTTTAGATAAATCTTCGGATCGTGCCCCCCCTGAGGGCAGTTTCATCCAAGCTTGCTTAGCAGTGGCATTTATTTGTGCATAGGCAGCAGGATCGAAATCTAACTGTCTGTTAAGTTCACTGTAGGGCCCTTCCCCCATAAGCATTTCAAAAGTTACTGGATGATTTTGAGCTCTATTAATATCAGCTGTCTTTTGACATTGCTCCGCATATTCTGACCTCCACAATAGATAATCTCCTCCACTTAAACAGGCTCGTGCAGTAGCTTTCCAATCAGAGGGCGGGAGAGAATCAGCCGTAAAAGCCTCAAGCATAGCTTGTGTAAATGGAGCAGTGGCTCCATAGGATGAGCAGGCCATTTTCAGCTCTTTCAGTTGTTTGAATGCTAAAGGCTGATGGATTCTGTGCCTCACCCCTTGCCCATCCACTTCCTCAAAGACCAGACAGGCTACAAAACCCATAGTATCTTCCCCTGTCTCTGAAGCTTGTTTCAGAGCCTTTTGCAGGGGAGAAAGCTGTTGTAGTGGCAACAGCTGTCTTTTATCTGGTCTAGGTTTTAAAGGCGAGACGGCCAAGGCTGTAAGAGGCGGCGCAGGGGGATCAAGCCCTGCAACAACTGACTGGGGGGGAATCGGAGGGGTATATTTCAATGCACCTTCAGCCATGAGCTTGCTAAAGGTTTTGCACAAGCAAACCTCTGGCAGATCTAATTTTTCGGGCCTTTGTTCTTTAAGGTCTTTTCAAGAGCCGCGATTGCTCTCCCATTCTTCCTTGTCCGCCACTTCCGATGCAGTCTCGGGTGGTGCGGAAGGAATGACTCGAGCAGCTTCAGCGTTTATGGTTTCACTTTTGCCTGTAGCCGAATTTAATATCTGCCTCTCATGTCTAGGACCTAAACCATCTCTGATTAGAGTCCAAAGGCCAAAAGCTTAAGCAAAGAGCAAACGGCTATTCCCATTTCCCATACTTATCTCTATTGTAACACTATTGTTTATAGATAATGAGGTTTTATACGTCTACTTTTAGCTAGCGAAGTGGGAAAGAGCTGGGAGCGCCCTTCGCCTGACTCAGAGGCCAGGGAGGGCAGCCTGAAAAAGCAGGCTGGAAGTCAGAGACTGAGAAAGAGACACTCCTCTCGGACACCCAGTCGGGCTGTTGGGGTCTGAATCCAGACACGGGGGCCTTTGAGGAGCCGCTGAAGTGTAGCCTCAGCCTGGACTCTCGCACCTGCCCGCGGCTCTCCTCAGTCCCTCGCATCCAAGAAGGTGCCGTTGAAAGGGAATCCTGGCCTCCGCTCAGCTGACGTTCCCGGCTCCCAAGGGAGACGGGGGATCCACTGAGGGAGATGCAGGGGAACCTGTCGCTCGAGACTTGAGATCGGCAGCCGGGCTAGTCCCGTTTAAGTGGCTGACGAGCGCCCGATGTTGTGAGCCACAGACGGCCCCCCTTTTTTTAAATAAGGAAAGTAAAAGAGAAAGGCAGTGTCTGTTCCCTGGGGTTATTATGTCTTTTTTATACTCACGGACTGTTGGTCCTTTTCTTCAACTCCTGTCTTTCCCACCGTCCCCGCACTTTCCTGCCTGCGTGCTATGGCAGAAGTGCTTTAGATCCGCAGCACAGTGTCTTCTCTCTTGGTGGCTCCCTGGCATTGCTGCCCCGTACTCAGGTCCCTGTTCGGGCGCTGCTTTCTGCCGGGGCCTGCCGGCAGGAGTCTGAACAGTTCCTGAGGGGGGGCGTCGGGCTGTACACACAAGACGACAGGAGGGCAAACTGTCTGGTGCAGAATGCAAAGAAGCTTTATTCTGGCATGGCTCATATACACATGAATTGCCTACAGATTAGATTCACACACCCTTCTCAAGGACCTCAATCCAATCACTTAAGTATTGCCCACAGATCAATACAATGGGACATTAATCGAATACTTAAGTCACATACGCCTGGGGGCATCTGGTCCAGGTGGCTGGCCTTGAGATGAGACCTCCCTGCATTCCTGAGATACTTGTTCCTGGAATTTAGGAAACTTTTCAAGGTTTCATTCAGAATCAGGCCTGGTTCAGGCCTTAGATGGAGACTAGGCGCAAAAACATAATCAGTCCTGTCCTGTACTCTTGCTCCTTCTGTTCCAACCGCTCTTCACACTTAGTATGTGCTATCCTGCTTGGGCATCCCTTCAAGAAAGAATGTGTTGTCTCATGCAAGGAGTGAATGTAGTGGACAGCCTCGAGGCGCTGGAGCCTTCAGGGTCTGTCAAGGCCCCAGCCAATGAGCAGGCACGGCAAGAACACGAGGGCCTGCCTGTCTGTGCCCAGGCAGGACTCCGGGGAGGTGCAGCCTGCCCTGGACTCCCCACTGGGTTGGGCTAGCAGAAACTTTGTCACATCTGCATGCGAGTCCTTTTCCTGTCCAGTCCTGCTTCCTCCCCTGCTTAGCTTCACAAGTATCATCCTCCCAGTACACCTTTTGTAATCCTAATTCCCAGGGGACCTGATGGACACACACACACACACACACACACACACACACACACACGACTCTCAATGAACATGAAATGAAGTAATAATTCATGAAAGCAATGGATGGAGTGCCTGATCCACAATTTCAATAATTTCCTCTTTGATTCTTTCCTCCCTTTCCAGTTTAATCGATGTCTAGCCCATTATAAAATGGTGTCACTTCTACCTTCAAAAATATATCTGGAATTTATCTGCTTTTCTGTGATCCCCAGTGCTAGCACCCTGAATCAAAGCACTGTGGTCTTTGGCCTTGTCCTAGTTTTCTGTGGCTTTCGTAACAAAATAACATGAACTGGATGGCTTAAGTAATATAACTTAATTATCTTACAGCTCTGCAGGCAAGTCCAAGGTCGAGGTGTCAGCAGGGTTGGCATCCTCTGAGGGCTGTCAGGGAGAATCTTGTTCATGCCTGTGCCCTGCTCACAGGTTTGCGGGTCGTGTTTGGCATGCTTTCACTTGCAGAAGCAGGGCCCCAACGTCTGCCATCTTCACGTGGTGTTCTGTGTGTGTGTCTGTGTCCCCAGATTTCCCCTTTTTGTAAGGATGATAGTCATGTTGGATTGCGGCCTACCCTGCTCCATTGTGACCTAATATAAACTGAACTAGTCACACCTCTAATGCCCCTGTTTTTATACAAGGCACATTCTGAGGTCCCGGGGTGATGCTTCAGCATATGAATTTCGGGGGGACATGATTCAAGTGTTAGCACCCCTGAACAATGTAGTGGACTCTGAACTGGCTTCCCTGCTTCCTTTCCTGATCTACAGATTTCAGGGCAGTCTTTTAAACACTTGAGTCTCACTCCATCCCGCTGCCTGGGACCCTTCTGTGGCTTCGCATCACACATGGAATGAAATCTGACCTTCTTACCTGGCTCTTGGCATGCTTAAGCTCAGGCTCAGACATCTCTCTGGCTTCATCCCTCACCACTCTCATCTGTTCCAGGCACCCAGGTCTTGTTTCCCCAAATGTGCTAAATTCTTCCCCACCTCAGGACATGTGCGCTGGCTGTCTCACCCTTTCTGGAAAGCTCTCCACTCCTGTTCTTTACCTAGTGAGATTCATTCGTTCAGGTCTCAGCTCAAATATGATTTCCTCAAAGAAGTCTTCACTGACTTCCCTCTATTAAGAAGGTGTGTAAGTCAGGATAGGTGGTGCTCTCTACTGCACTAACAAATGACCCCCAGATCACAGTGACTGACAACAATAGCATGTCCATCAAGAGTCACCTTGACCCACAACGGCTTCACTCTGGGACAGACTGATGGACAGCCTCTACGTGGGACAGTGCTGGGCCTAGACAGAGAAGATGGAGGTGGTAACTCAGGAGCTGGTTTTAAGCTGCCTCTAAAAAACACACATCACTTCCAGGCATGTTGTACTGGCCAAAACAAATCACACGGACACTCCTGAGTGCAACAGGTGTGGATGTATAATGATCCCATAGCAAGGGCACCACAAGTCCCATGGCTAAGCCTGAAGTCAATGAGTCGGGCAAGTACAGTATTTTCTCAGGGAAGGGCAGCAAATATTTTGAACAATAATATAACCTGCCAAAAAGGTTATCCAGTCTGTATTCTCTCTTATTTCTTCTTTATGCTTTCTGTCATAGCATTTACTGTAGTAAATTTTAAATAAATCCACACTTCTTTAAAGACTGTGTGTGTGTGTGTGTGTGTGTCTGTGTGTGTGTGTCTGTATGTGTGTGTGTGAGACCAAGGAGTGCCCCATGGTAGGTTTCCAGTAAATCATTATAGAATGAACGAACACCTAAACATGAAGAAACATGGAAGGAGCTCAGGCTTTTTAATCAGATAGAATTAGGTGTGAAGTCCAGACTTGCCTCTTGTTAGTGTGTGATCTCAGGCAAATTAGCAAATATTACCAAACTTCGTTTCTTCCTATTTAAAATAAGGACAAGAAAACTTTCACCAGAGTTGGCCTATAGATGGCACTACAAAACATGTTTCTGTCCCATTTTGTCGCTTTAGTAGCTATCATTCTTTTGGTTTGTGCACATAGGAACAGGGACATGACCATTATTGTATTGTAGCAGATACAAAACAACATTTTTTTGCTGGCTTTGATTCATAAAACTTCTTTATTCGGCACTGGCTGTGTTTTGCAATACTTTGACCCAATGGATCTCAGTGATCTCTGGCTTTGCCACTGCATCTCATATGCACTAAGTAACCTGCTCCATTTGGCTTATAAAAATGACATCTGTTGATATATTGACTGCTTTGATTTAGGAATTTGTTTTTCATGCTTTTAAGTAATTTAATCTAGTTTTTTGTAATGATAATGAGTCCTAGTCCCAAACCGATGAATGCGATTTGGAGAGTTATCTCTGGCTCTTTTGTGTTTGATGCATTAGTTATCTATGATATATAGAACGTCAGCTGTCCTCCATCCAGTGCCTAGAGATTACGGCCTTTGGACTCTGATGGGCCTCACAAGGCTCTGGCTCTACCAGCTTATCCATGATGTGGCTTTGGGCAAATCACTTCCCTCTCTGAACCTCCATTTCTGGTCAGTAAAATGGAGATTATACCTGAACAATCTCCTCATCCAGGTAGGATGGGTGTTGCCCATTATGTCATGTCTAAGAATCAGAGCCAGTGCAGGCTCATAGCTTTTTCTGGCCCATGGGCTGTGGTGCATGTCACCAGGGTGGTGAAGGGGAGAAAGAATATTGGAGAGAAACCAAAACAAAACCATGAGCACGTCAACAAACGTACGAGGCGACCCTGAGAGGAGGTGCCAGGCACAGGTGAAACCAAAGTGTGTAACAGAGGCCTGGCAAACAGCAGACAGTCTCTGTTCCATGGAATAAAGTAGGGAGGCTACTTTGCAGGCAAATGGCTGCAAGGTGTTAAGAATATCAGCATTTCAGGTAATATGTTTTGGTCCAAAGAAACCTATCCTGGATGACTTAGACCAAAAGAATAGTTGCTTGTAAGGCTAATGGGGCACTCACAGACTGGAAAAGAGAGCTGGTCTACCTTTCCATGGGAGGTCGGGAAGCATTGGGCCTTCCACAGCAGGGCCTCACGGACCGCTCTCTGGAGACTGCCATCTGATGGCTCACTTCTGACCTCCTTTTCCTTTTATTGTGGTAAAATATGCATAATATGAAATTTACCATTTTAAACATTTTTGAGGGTATAGTTCAGTGGCATTAAATGCATTTGTATTTTACAACCATCACCGCCGACATCTTCCGAGCTTTTCAAATCTTCCTCACCTGAAACTCTGTCCCCATTAAACACTAACTCCCCATTCTCACCTCCCTCAGATGCTGGCAACCATCACTCTCCTTTTTGTCTTTATGAATTTGCCTACTTTACGTACCTCATATAAGTGGAATCATATAGTCTTTGTCTTTTTGTGACTGACTTATTTCACTTAGCACAATGTTCTCAAGTTTCGTGCATGTTGAGCATGTGTCCTTCCTTTTTATTCTAATAACTTATTTTTAAATATGATAAGGAGTAATAAATATAAATAATAAATAGTAATATGTATTCTAGCAAAATTTATTCTAATAATATTCTACTGTGTATATATACTACATTTTACTTATCCATTTATCTGTTGCTGGACACTTGGGTTGCTTCCATGTTTTGGCTCTTGTGAATAATGCACTTTGAACAGGGGTATGAAAATATTTGTTTAAATCTATGTTTTCAATTTTTGAGGTATTATCCAGAAATTATTATTACTATTCAGAAGGTAATTCTATTTTTGATTTTCTGAGGAGCTGCCACACTATTTTCTATATTGATTATATCATTTTATATTCCCACCAGCAATGCACAGGAGATCGAATTTCTCCACATCCTTGCCAACACTTATTATACTTTTTTTTTTGAAAATAGCTATTGTAATGGGTGTGAAGTGACATCTCACTGTGGCTTTGATTTGCATTTCCCTAAGGATAAATGATGAACATCTCTTCATGTGCTTATTGGCCATTTGCATGTCTCATTTGGAGAAAAGTCTAATCAAGTCCTTTGCCTATTTAAAATATTTTGTTGAGTTATAGGAGTTCTTTGTATATTCTGTATATTCATCCTTCATCAGACATGCGATTTACAAGTGTTTCTCTCCCACTCTGGGGGCTGCCTTTGCACACTGTGGCAGTGTGCTTTGGTGCACAGAAGCTTTTAATTTTGATGTTTTCAAATTTATTTATCTTTGTTGTTGCTGCCTCCTGTGTTTTTGGTGTCATATCCAAGAAACCATTGCCAATCCAATGTCATGAAGCTTTCTCCCTATGATTTCTTTTAAGGGTTTTACAGTTTTAGCTTTTCTGTTTGGGTCTTTGGTCCATTTTGGGTTAATTAATTTCTACATATGGTGTTAAGTAAGGGACCAACTTTTTTTTTTCTTGCATGTGGACATCCAGTCTTTCCAGCAGCATTTGCTGAAAAGACAGCTCTGCACTCCTTCTGTCCCTCCGTGTCGCCACTCAAATTTCAGATGCCCGACGGAGCCTGCACAAGGCAGTATAGATGCTTACCCTCTGTGGCCAGGGCAGCTGAGGCCATGACAGGCGGGTGAAGGAAGATGCCAGGTGAACAGAGGTATTCACTAATTATGAGCAATCACTGTTTGAAGATCAGAAATCTACTGTATACATTCATTTATTTCTCTTTGTAACAAAAGAGAGAAGAGACAAGGTTGGACTCTGAGTCTCCTCTTTTTTAAAAAAAATTTTTAATAGTTTATTTTGGTATCATTAATCTGAGTCTCCTCTTTTTGGCAAAGAAAAATGACAGTTTATAAGCCTTCCAAGAATATTAGATACCAATTCATATAGCATTCCCTGTGATAGCCAATCACTGTGAAAGATTAAAGGTACATTCCACCAAGTACATTAAAGGCATTGAGAGATTAAAGGTACATTTCACCAGGAAGACACAAAAATTTCACATTTATAGACACTTGAGGCTCCTTGTATGGTTTCTAAATAGAGAGCTGAGTTTTCTTCTTGCAAATGTTTCCTGTCTCTAACTTGATCTAAACTATTTTTTCCTCAAAAGATGTTCTGTTTAGTATTTTATCTCCAAGTACAGCTGCACCAACTTTTTTTGTTCCTTTCCCTATAATTAGTAGGGTTACTTTTGCAAGACTACAGGTAATTCCTTTTGCTAGAATTGAATTCAACAGGGTGATGCCTTAAGAAATCTAAAACCTAATAAAAGAATATTTAAGGAAGTTAACAGATTTTTAAGGGAGGGACCAGTAGCATATAACATTTGCTCTGATATCTGGTAGACTCAGAGACCAGTGCAGAGGGGACAACGAAAGGTTCTGCTCATCCCCACTAACCCCATTTTGAAGGGAGGGTGTCTCTGAAGATCAGAGACAAATAACCCATGACTTCACAGTCTGTGTCTGGGCATATGCTAGGATGATGATTGGGAGCATGGCTGCAGTAACCAGTGGCAGATACTGCAACCTGGATTAGAACAGTAGTTGTAGAAATAGAGAAAGAAGGACAGTTGTCCCCATGACTCTTAGAAGAAGAACAGCCGGGGATACATGACTTTGAATGGGGTGGGAGTAGAGGAGAAAAGACATTAGGTAATGGGCTGGCTTCCACTGTGGTGTCTAGAGAAGAAGAGATGTCTTTCACCAAGACAGGAACCGCAAGAACAGCAGCAAGGTTTGAAGGAAGATGATGAGTTTAATAAAAGACACACCTGTGCTAACCTGGTAGAGAAATTGAGCAGACAGCTGGGACGCAAGAGCTCCAGAGAGGTGGGTGGCTGGAAACCAGGGCCATACAACTCATGGGCTGTATGGAGAGGAAAGCTTTTTCTAAGGCTCCCAGGATTCTGTTTGCAAGATTATTAGCCATTTTCTTAGCCCTTCTCAAAGTTCTGTGTCTCTTCCAAATTGGAGCCACTGAGCTGTGTGGGAGCTTCTGCCTCTAGTTTCTCTGTCCCATGAACACAAGACCTGTTGGAGATCCTTGAGATACCCATAAGCCTCTGAATAAAAACATATTGACCTTAAAAATGCTTGGGTTTCAAAGCAGAGATGGGCCCTTTCCTTCATATTTCTTCCAATCTTGGACTTTATCTCTTCAGTTTCCCCCTCCTCCCACCACCATCACATTCTCCAGTCCTTTGCATGTAGTGTTTCCTCTGCCAAACATACCTTCCCTCCTTCTTCATCTGTATATTTCCTATCTTTCTTTTACGGTCAGATTAGATGTCTCCTCTGGGATGCTTCTTTTGGTCCTATCCTGCCTCCTAAAGCTGGGATGGGTGCTTCCGCTCTTTGGAGAAGTAGTCAGTCAAGTAAATCCCAGCATCCAAAATGTGTGGCTCCAGTGCATGTCGCCTCAAGAATTCCAGGGGGAGGTGGCAGGGGGTCCTTCAGGCGTCATGGGCATGGGGCTTCCACTGGAAGCAGGTTATGCACTGTGTTGTTCATTTAATCTATTGCATATGTTTGTTATAAGGATGCCAGTTGTAAACGAAATAAGCCATTGGGAAGGCTCATCACTATATGAATTATATAGTTTCTTCTGTTAGTTGGGAAAAACCCTGAGACTTCCTGTGTCTAATTTTTCTTCTTACTGGCCAGGCAAGTAAAAAGGTGGTTGATTAAATCCAAATAAACCATTTAATATGGGTTAATTTTTTTTTTGTTTTCTTTTTCTTTTGCAGATCAGATAGCTACAGAAACTCCCTAGAGCTAACCTAAATAAAGGAAAGTCCCTGGGAAGGTAACACTGATGGTGGGGAGGCTGTAGAAACAGGCTTGGGGATGGATGCGGAAGAAAGCACTTTCTGGAAGCGAGTTACATGAGCAGTCTATAGCAGAAGCTATCAGGCGAGGGAGGTGCTACTGGGATGAATGACTGGCAAGTGTTTTCAGTCTCTCTGTCCTTCTGCTTAAGATTAATATCTTAGGGAGGAAGCATCCTCAGGTCATGTGTCCATCCCATTAGCTACAGAAGGCAGTCTACCTTATCAGACCAGCAGGATGTAGTCAATAAAGAACAGGTAACTCTCCCCCAATCCTGGGATGTTTTCACCAGGGAAGATGAAAGGTGTGTTGGGTTGGCAAAACCTAAAAATGACACTTGATAAACAGCCTTTGCTAAGATAGAATGTAAAGCAAACCCACATTTCCTAATCTCTGCCTTGCCTACCTGATATGCCACAGACAAGACCTCATTTAATCTTTTCAACAGTCTTGCAGGATAAATAATAGTATGTGCATTTTAAAGGATGGAAAAAGGAGGTCAGAAAGGTGAAGAAACCTGACACCAGTTCCACAGCTGAAAATTAGTGGCGCCCAGATTTGAGGCCAGGTCTGTCTGGCTCATTTTTCCTTCCACTGCAGCCTCATGCTACTTTTGCACGGAACTGGGAGGCTTGACGCTAGGGGTAGGAGCAAGTAGTGATTGTGTGGTGATGAGGGGAAGTAACAACCAATGGCAGAAGCAGGCTGGGAGAAAGACCTTGGCTCGTGAATCCTGTTGTGAGGATTCTCTCGGGGCCTCCAATCATGTATTTTCTCATGAGCCCAACAGACAAATTAGCAGCTTTGATTTCTCCACAGAACATTTATTTACAGCCTCAAGAGCCTGCTTCAGTTTTTTTCTCTGCTAACTCCCCTGGGCTTCATGTTTTCGGTAAATGGCTAAGGAAGACGACGGTGATTTAAATAGATCCTATATTTACACAGTATATGTAATTTTTAAAAATTAGCCTTTTATCTTAGCCTTGGTTATGATTTTGCTGGCAAGAGCAGTCATTTTTTTCCCAACAAAATTGGAATTCATGGCAATTCTATAATGTGTTGTGCAAAAGATATCTATTGCGAAGCACTAGAACATGAACTCTGTGAGGACAAGGATGTTTGTTTTGTTTGCTGCTATATTCCCAGCACCTAGACAAGTACCCGGCCAGTAATAGGCACTCAGTAAATATTTATGAAATGGATGACGGCATTTGTAACCATTTCATCTTCTCTTAGAGAACTGACTCTAACCTCAATCCCAGAAGGCCAGAATCCTCCTGGGCCCAAAGTGATTCCATATATCTCCTAAGACTGAGGGATTCTGATGAGAGGGAAGGGAGATACCTGGAGCCATAGTAACAGGTAGACCAGAGATAGATTTGATGCTATGGCAGCCCGTAGCCATGAGTCAGTAGCAGTTTTGGGGGTGCAAAAAAAACCCAGAAGAATATCACTATTTTTGAGCCAGCCTCCATTTCCAACCCCAATTTCCCTTGCCTGCCTAGATTCCTTTGCCTTTTAAGATTTAAAATCTAAAAAGCTGAGATTTCTGTTTCCAGATAAGGTAGAGTAGCAGGGACCAGATTGATCCTCCCATCTGAAACAACCAATGAAGTGGCCAGAATATACTGAACAATGGTTTCAAGATACTGGGCATAAGACTATGAAGGACAGTGATTCCAGAGAGAATAGAAACAAATGACGTGAGCCTTACCGACCTTCCTAAATTACTGACTTGAGAGAATTTCCAGGCCATGGTGCAGGGAGGGGACACATAGGTGGAATCTGGTGGATTTCTTGAGTTGAGGAGACAGAATAGAGAGTCCAGGGATGCCACGGCCTCTAGAGGTTGCAGGACAGTGTGCTAGAGAGGAAAGATCTACAGAGAGAAAGAACTCCAGAGATCTTCAGAGTCCTTCTGCGTATTCCTCAGAGAACTATTTAGTACACAATGTGAGGAAATGGGAGTGGGAAGACTACAGGGAACAGAATCTGAGACTCATACAAGGCCTGTAACAGTACTTGCTGGACCAGCCAGACTAGAAAACCTCATAGTTTACAGGGCACTGAGTAGTTCACAGAAGATTCTTGCCTCATTCATGGACAGTAACTAGTCCCAGACTAACCATAGCTCTGGTTCTACTTAACAAGTCTTAAAAGTAATACCTGAAAGGATCAAATTGTTTTAAAGTAATTTAAATGTGTTCTGGAACAAAGCTCAAGAATATTCATAAGAACATAAAAAGATTTATAATATAAAAAGATCCAGCACCCAACAAGATCAAATTCACAGCTTGTGCCATCCAATAAAAAATTACTACGCATGAAAAGGAAGAAAAATACAACCCACAATGAGGAGAAAAAGCAATCAACTGATCTGATGCAGAGTTGGAATTAGCCAAGAAGGACATCAAAATAGTTATTGTAACTATATTTCATACACTCAGAAAGTTCAGTAGAGAATGGGAGATGTCAAAAAGGTGCAAAATGATCTTCCAGAGATGAAACTGGATGGGATTAACAGCAGATAAGATGCTGATGAAGAAAAATATTAGTGAACTCGGAGATAACTCAACAGAAACCGTGCAAAATGACACAGAGGGAAAAGAGTAAATAAAAGAGAATAGCATTAGTGAGTTGTAGGCTACCCTCCAGAAGTCTAATAAACATGGAACTGAAAAACCTAAAGGAGAGAAGAAAGGGAGAGACAGAAAAAAATATTTGAAGAAATAATGGCCAGGATTTTTCCAAATTTGATAAAACTGTAAACCAACAGGTCTAAGAAATTCTACAAATCCCAAGCATAGGAAAGGTTTAGAGAAAACTATGCTAGGTATATCTTGATTAAGTTGATTAAAACACTGATAAAGAAAACAACCAGAGGGAAAAAGACATGTTAGATAGAGACAAAGATATAGATCACAGAGGTTTCTCATTGGAAACAAAGCAAGTAAGACAAAAGTGGACCAGCCTCTTCTAAAATTCTATCCCCAGCAGAAAGATCTTTCAATAAAGAAGGCAAAATAAAGACTTTTCAGTGATACAAATGCCGGAGTCCATCTCCAGCTGGGGTGAGGTATCGAAGGGGAGTGAGACGGTTTCGGCGAACGAGAAGACAGCCACAGTGACTAAGGTGCAAGCATCTCCTAGCATAAGGCTAGTAGTCGTTTTTTTTATACAAGTTAACAGTACAAGTTAACAATCAATAGAATTCTCAGTGGGGAACTTAACAGACAACCATTAACTAATTCTTAACTCAATTTCCGGTGGTCTCCAGTGTCCTGGGGTGCGGTGTCTCTCATGGTATTGAAACAATAGCAAGGGCAATAGGTCCTAAAGGCTGTCTTGGTCTTGTTTGTTCTGTCCTTGATTACTTATAAACTCCCCCTAACCATTTCTACTCCAGTAAGCATTCAACTGATTAACACACCTTTCCTTTTGTTTCTCACTTAACAAACACCAGCTGGGCCTATTTCTTTTAATTCTTTTCTATATATTAAAAAAACTTGAACTGCACTAACCATTGTTCTATTAATCAAAAACTACCTATTCATGTATAGATCATGAACCCTAGTATATGAACTAGGACTGGGAAACAGAGTCCATCAATTAATTTTTCCCATGCTACGTTTATCTTTAGAAAAGCACCATTTTCTACTCAAAATCTCTACAGCTAAATTAGGGGGTCCTTCTATAGTGGGAAAAGGAAGCCTATTACTAATTCTTTTCTGGGCAATTGGTGAGTCAGGAGGGGGTCCTTCCTGCAGTCCTGGTTCCCATATCTCTTTATGCTGTAATTTCTTATAAAACTCCTCTGCTGTAATATTAGGGCAGAAAGGGGGCAGCCTTGTATAGGTTCCAAAGTGGGAGTTTCTTCTGAGTAAGCAGGAAAGGTAGGGTGAGCTTTCCTTGAGCTTTGGCTACCTGCGTTAAGTATTTGGAGTAAAACTGAAAATAAAAGGGGGGTAAATTCTTGTTATATTTCTGAGAATTATGGTGTACTTTTTGTTAGAGCTCCAAGTAATGAAGCACGTGGAAAAGTTAATAATATAGTGGGAAATAACAAGGGCCAGCTGGGAGGCCTCCAGATCTTCTGAAGGCATCCTCGAGCCTGGACTTTGTCAAGCGGCACGAGTAGCTTGGCCCCCGACATACAAAAGCTGAAATACCTATATATCTATACCTAGATATAAATGCTGATATATAATATATATAATCTTATATATATATAAGCCCTAAGCAACCATGAAAATAACAAAGAATTATAGAAAATAAGACAGTAAAAGAGAGAAATGGAATCTTAAAAATGACTCAGCTAAGCCTATAGACAGCAGAAAAAGAGGAAAAAGAAAAAGGGAATTAAGAACATATTCAACAGAAGAAAACACATTATGCACATTGAACTACCTCTCAACCACTATCTGAAGTGACTGGTGAATTTAAAAATTTTTAGTGGTGTTAATTTTTGCAAATAACTATAGGAGATGAAAATACAACATGGGACTAGGAGTTCCAAAGAAGCCATATTTATGATTGAAAGCCAGCATTCTAGTGACTGAGCCCAGGTCAGTCAAGCTTTATCTTTTTTCAGTGACATTATAAAACAGTCATTTTTTTGTATAAAATCAGCTTTAATAATCCTTAAACTTCCCAAATTTATCATTTGTTATACTTGACAGTTCAGTCATTTTATTTATTCTTCTATGAGATAAAGCTCTCTTGGTGATAACATGCCTTCTGTATTCATTTACTTTTACAAACTCCAAATAAAAATTTGTTGAAAAGCGTAATTTTAACTTCCTCCTCCCTGCAGTGCATAAATCACACCAGAACCTAAAAGACATGCCAATTTGAGAAACAAAGGCGCTTTTGTGTTTGGGACTACATTCCCAGCATGATCTAATGCTAATACCTGTTTGCATTTATATTTCTGGCTCTTGATGTTTGCGGGGCATTTTCATAGAACAAAACGGAAGGAAGCCTTTGTTTCACCTTGACTTTCAGAAGGTAAAAAAAGAAAAACCAAAAACCAAAAACCAAAAAATGGGAAAAACCTGACTTTCTAGCCAAACTGTAAGTTCCTCAGAAATTTACACTTTGTGCACGGTGAAAAAAGCCCCTGAGATTTCAGCTACATTTGACTCTTTCCTGTTCCCTCAGCAATGATGTTCCAAAATCAGTAACCTAAGTCTGCTAGGAAGGGATCTCAGATGTCTGTCTTTGAATCATAAGAAATCATTCAATTCTCTTGTTTTCCTGGTGACAAGAAACAGAATTGCCCCCTTGGGTGTTTGCAGGCTCTTCCTCCTTTTCTAGCCGGGTTCCTGAGCCCTGTTTGTATATTACGGGTAAGGAGGAGATTGGATGTTCTAACACTGAAAATGACAAGACGTTTCTCATGAATGAGAAATACCTTTCAACCATAACAAAAGTAATATATGTTGATTTGACCACCTGGACCTGGCAGGTGAAAGAGTTGAGAGAAAAAGACAAGGTCAGCATGGCATAGTTTGGAAAGATTTAGGGGCTTTTTAAAGCAAAGAAAGAGTTGGAGCAGCTGCCGAGCTTGAGAGAAACAAGGATATGAAGAAGCATGTTCTGAATGTCATTTGTTTCCTGCAAGGGTTTGGTCCCTATTTAAATGTCATATCAAATACTGTTTGTCCATCAAACTGGTGTTTCACTGAATGTGGTGCCACCAGAAACCAAACCAGTGGGCTGTAGCTGAGACCCCTGAGCCTGGCTGTTCTGTTGTCATCCTTGTTTTACTCTCAAGAGCAGCGGCATTGCCAGGTTACTGGCTCTGGGGGTCTTGGGCACTGGGGGCACTTCTCAAGGGCAGTCACTAGAAAGAAAAGTCTCCTCTCAAACTGGCCTCATCCTGACCTCCAGCCTCTGTCACCTCCGTCTTGGTAATGTGTTTTTTTGGGTTTCTTCCTATATGGAAGATGCCAGGGAAGCCCTCCCTCATACAGTCTAATCTCACCTGCCCTTTATCTGGGCAAAACGATGCCCTCCTTTCCTTTTTCCAGGGTTTATGCTGAATTTCCCCTACCTGTGTATTTCCTGCTAACTGCAGTGGAAACAACTCAGGAGGGAGTTGGTAGAATATGGGGAGTTAAGTGTTCAAGCTCACATGACAGTTTCAAATCAGAAAATATCCTTTACTTCTGTTTGGTAGTAGAGGGAAAGAAAAATGAAATAAAGGCCAGAAGCTGGGGGAATGACTCCCTTAGAGGAAAGGATCTGGACGTGGTAAGTTAAGCATGGCCTAAGGCTCAACAAGAACACAATTCTTTGGCCATGTGTGTGGCAAAAACTGTGTCTGTGACCATGTCTCATGACTCACTGTGTGACAGCAGCACTGAGGGTGGGAGGGCAGAGGCGCAGAGGGGTCTGCGTCAGTAATCGTCTTTTCCGTTAAAACCAAGGTGCAGTTTGTACTGGCTAATTGAATGGAATTATTATTTGGGTTCTGGGATTTCAGAGAAAATTGTAGCTTCCAATGCGGTGTGGGGTTCTCATGGAGATAAGGTTATTGGTTTTCTAATGAGCCCTTAGGGGTTCCTTCCCGTGGAAGGCGCAGTAGGTCTTAGGCCCTCTGCAATCATCATCTCATGTAATACTTATAGCAGTGCTGTTATGTTACCGTCATTTTACAGAAAAGGAAACCAAGCTCTGAGAGAAAAGAGGGTGCAACCAGGCAGCAGTGGCAGGGTGGGGACAGGAAGCGGCACACAGACATGGAAGGCCCTTGCTTACCCCCCTCAGTGCTGGGGAAGGCACAGGAAGGCACCGTGATGTTGCAGTGTAGGAGCATTTGTGTGAAGCCTGATCTGTGAGGCAGCAGCTGGAGCAGCTGGGGCGGGGTTCAGGGGTTCCTTCTCTACTAGGCCCTCTTGTCTCCATCTTGCCTTTCCCTCTCTTTTAGCCATGTGGGTAATTAATTAGTTTGTCAGCTCCTGCACTAGACTT
The DNA here is from genome assembly GCA_032199065.1 of Smutsia gigantea. Classification (NCBI taxonomy): domain Eukaryota; kingdom Metazoa; phylum Chordata; class Mammalia; order Pholidota; family Manidae; genus Smutsia; species Smutsia gigantea. The sequence continues at coordinate 118,480 of JAVSCE010000106.1, forward strand.
GTTGCTCCGGGTAGGCAGTGACGAGTCAGTGAAAAGAACACGCGGGCGGAGCCCGGCAGCCTGCAGCCTCATTATCCCTCTAAGTTTGAGCACCTTTCTGAATCTCATTTTCCACTCCGGCACTGTGATGAGCAGGCCTATGAGGAAGGGTTGTTCTAAGGAGTGAACTACGTAAGGCATGTGGCTGGGACACAGAGGCTGCTCAGTAAACGCTCTCCATGGTCTCTCTGAGAGTAACGCTCGCACCTTGCTACCCTGTCGCCCTTGGCCCATAGTGAGTCCTCAGGAAAATATATTGGTTCAATGAATGCAGTACCAACAAAAGGAATTTTTCACCCTTGTCAGTTTGGGGGACATTACAAGCAGCATAAGTCCGGGGTGACGAGGATTTCTTTTCCAGGTTCTGGCCGTCGTGGAAGGGGAAGAGAGGGTCCAGTCGCGGGTGCTGCGTGGATGCTGGAGCCGGCGCGGGTGAGGTCGGCATCTGCGAGCGCGCAGCCAGGCCTCGGGAAGCCGCAGCGCCGGCAGATGGCGTCCCTGGCCCGCGGAGTGCCAGGCGCTGGGTTTGGGGCGCTCGCCCGGTGCAGGGTACAGCTGCAGTCCCGGGGTGACCGCAGCCAGCCGCGCGCCGGCTACTCGCGCGGAGCGTAAAGTGAGCGCCCTTGGGGCGCAGCGCACAGGCCAGGCACGCCGCGGCGCCGAGCCTTCGCTCGCGGTGAGTACAGGCGCGGGGGGCTGGCCGGGGGCGCTTGGAGGCAGCGCAGTCGGACGGGGACCGTCTTCGGGGTCGCTGTGCGCGGGAGAGTGGGCAGGGTCCCTGCTTGCGTTGCCCTCTGGGGAGGGATTGGGGTCCGCACCAAGAGGCGTGGGATGTCGGGGGAGCTCGCTTCCAGGCGGTGGATGCTTACTTGAGGTTATAATGTCGGGACTTGTCTCGAGGACCTTGTCTCGGGTGGTCCCGGGCCACGGGGGTCCGAGAGGGCGGCGGGGTGACTCACGGCGGGAGGGAGCGCAGCTGGGCTTCCGCAGCCGGTTTCGCCCGCAGTACCATCCAGGGAAACCACGTGCGGAGTCGCCCGCCACGCTGCCTGTCAAGGGAAGCCCGTCCCCCAGGGCTGGGGAGGCGACGCGGGGGCGGGTGGGCTGCGCCCTGCGGGAACCGGGCTGCCCAGGGCGCCCGCCGTGCCGGCCGAGCTCCCTCGGCATCGCGCTCCCACGGGCTCCTGGAAGGTAGCGGGCGGTTCTGCGAAGAGACGCAGGGCCCCGCCTCGAGGGGCCAAGGCTGCCCGAGGGGCTCCTGGGCCCTCGGCTTAGAGCGAAAGGAAGCCAAGCAAAGGAGCTTCCCAAGAGCCCACCTAGTCCAGGAGGTGCCCTGTCGCAAGGAGGCGCCGGGGGCCCGCGAGCCCTTTTCCTGGGTCTCCGTCGGCTTTATACAATCTCTAGCCGTTAGAGACAGTAGGACAGCACGGGCTTTTTGGGGGTCTGCCTCGGGACCCTTTTCCCAAACACCCCTGGGCGAGTTTACGCATTGAGCCAAACCCGTGCTGCGCACGATGGGCAGGACCGAGACGCGCCTCCCGGGCGCGGTGGAGCCGCGGCGCCTCGCCAAGCCCGCGTTCTGAGCTCTAGGGGCTTTGAGAAAGACAACCCCAAGGCAAGGTAGGTGGCCCCGACGGAGCTGGGGTCGGTTTGACTTGAGTAAAGATGCGATCTGCTTAAGTCTCGGCGAACAACCTTTGCTTTCTCTTTGCTTTTTAAGGCGTTTGGAGAGCTGCTGTGGAACCAGGGGCTTGGAAGAGCAAGGCATGTATTTTCAGCTGTATCTCAGAAGGGGAAAATTCTGTCACCACCGGTAAGGCAAGAGCCCCGAAATGTGACTACAGTCGACCAGCTCGGCGGTGGCCCGGCAGTCTCTGGATTGATAGTACAGAATATGCTAAAAAGCCCGCCCTCTGCATGGGAAATTGAAGGGCAGCTGGTCTCCGTGACAGGGACCTGGGGCAAGGGAATCAGAAGACAGCCGGAGAAAGCAAGAGGCGGCCTTCAGAGGGGCTCACTTGGATTGCTCTGGGCGCCTGCCTCGAGAGTGTCGCAGCCCTCTGATGGGACGCTGGGGAAGCCCTCCACCCAGAGGAGCCAGTGGGACTGAGCAAGGGGCCGCCTGGTGAGTGAGGACTCCTGCAGGTCTGACGGACGCCAGTCCCTGCCTAGGAACTTGAGGGGTGTCAGAGCCCCCTGTGCGCTCTCCGTCAGGAAGATGAGGACTCTGAACACCTCTGCCATGGAAGGGGCTGGGCTGGCGGTGGAGAGGGACTTCTCCTTCCGCATCCTCACAGCCTGTTTCCTGTCGCTGCTCATCTTGTCCACGCTCCTGGGTAACACACTGGTCTGTGCTGCCGTCATCAGGTTTCGACACCTGCGGTCCAAGGTGACCAACTTCTTTGTCATCTCCTTGGCGGTTTCGGATCTCTTGGTGGCTGTGTTGGTCATGCCCTGGAAAGCAGTGGCCGAGATTGCTGGCTTCTGGCCCTTTGGGTCCTTCTGTAACATCTGGGTGGCCTTTGACATCATGTGCTCCACTGCGTCCATCCTCAACCTCTGTGTCATCAGCGTGGACAGGTATTGGGCCATCTCTAGCCCCTTCCGATATGAGAGGAAGATGACCCCCAAGGCAGCCTTCATTCTGATCAGCGTGGCGTGGACCTTGTCTGTGCTCATCTCCTTCATCCCAGTGCAGCTCAGCTGGCACACGGCAAACCCCACAAGCCCCTCTGATGGGAATGCCACTTCCCCGGGCGAGACCGCAGACAACTGTGATTCCAGCCTGAGCAGGACATATGCCATTTCATCCTCCCTGATCAGCTTTTACATCCCTGTGGCCATCATGATCGTCACCTATACCCGAATCTACAGGATCGCCCAGAAACAAATACGGCGTATCTCGGCCTTGGAGAGGGCGGCAGTACATGCCAAAAATTGCCAGACCACTACAGGTAATGGAAAACCCATAGAATGTTCTCAGCCAGAAAGCTCCTTTAAGATGTCCTTCAAAAGAGAGACCAAAGTCCTGAAGACCCTGTCCGTGATCATGGGGGTGTTCGTGTGCTGCTGGCTTCCTTTCTTCATCTTGAACTGCATGGTGCCCTTCTGCGGGTCTGGGGAGACCAAGCCCTTCTGCATCGATTCCATCACCTTTGATGTGTTTGTGTGGTTTGGGTGGGCCAATTCCTCCTTGAACCCCATCATTTATGCCTTTAATGCTGATTTTCGGAAGGCATTTTCAACTCTCTTAGGATGCTACAGACTTTGCCCTACGACAAATAATGCCATAGAGACAGTTAGCATCAATAACAACGGGGCCGTGGTGTTCTCCAGCCATCACGAGCCTCGAGGCTCCATCTCCAAGGACTCCAATCTGGTTTATCTGATCCCACACGCTGTGAGCTCCTCCGAGGACCTGAAGAAGGAGGAGGCAGGTGGAATAGCCAAACCCTTGGAGAGGCTGTCCCCGGCCCTATCCGTCATATTGGACTATGACACGGATGTCTCTCTAGAGAAGATCCAGCCGACCACACAAAACGGACAGCACCCAACCTGAATTCTGAGATGCATCCTGCTGGACATGCTCTTCCCAAAAGCTAGAGGAGATTTCCTTGGGGCTTGCTGTTTAAGAAACTAAGGTGTGGTAAGACTCTGAGATGTCAGTTGAGCCCTCCTCTGCTGCGTTCCTTCAACATACAACTAACTCTGTTTTAAAATACATTCCAGTGTGTTTTCTGTGTTGTTCATAGTGAATCAAAGAATGTGAAGCAAATGTTCATAAGGGAGATGTCTTTGGCTCCAAGATTATTTTTAGAAACTGATTCTTATCTTAGGACTTAAAAAATAGGGCAAAGAATCAACAAGGAACAGCTTCACTTAAAAATTAAACCTTTCCGGGAAGGAAATGAGAAGGGTTCAGTTTGCTGTGTACACACAGGTGCTAACACGGGTCCAAGCAAAGTTTTCAGATTGTAAAGGTAGGTGCATGCCTTTATAATTATTTCTAAAAGCTTATTGAGCCTTACAGTAGGAATGGGATTTTTTTTTTCAGAACTGAAAGATGCTTTGGTGATATTGGTTTTATTTATTTATTGTATTATAATGATATTTTTAATTTATTAAGATAAATCTATATTTATCATACTTAATAGGATAAACTAATGAGTTATGTGAGACTTTGCAATCACATTTTCTTCCATTTAACTAGCACTTTACAAGCCAATGAAGCAAGCACACAAACTCTCTGAGATTCTAAATACTCATCTGTAACTTCCAGAAACATAGCAAAGAGTGATAAGAAATGAATTGATGATCCCTTAAAATTCATTGGCATCAATAAATGCAAGGTGAGAATTGACAATGCTGCAAGTGGTTTTTTTTTTCTAAAAAGATTTTGAAAAACTTAAAAAAGCATAGCTACTATTGTGTTCAGAAATTTTGAAATGGCAAAGACTTTCCCAGAAGAATGATTCTCATTTCTGTAAATACCTTAAGTAAAAGCCAGCTTAAGAAGAACCCAACTTGAAATTTATGATCTTAGGTGGTAATAAAAAGTATGTGCCACTTTGTATTTATGTAAAATAATTGGCCTTCTCCATCTTTTGTCATTTCAAGTGTCAGATAGCTTTCTGAACCAAACAAACGGCTGTCTGGTCAGATGTGTGTTGTGAAGACAGTAGGCTTCCTTAACCCTGGTGCCACAGCGGTCTCACCAGTGGACATAGGTCACGTCCTGCATCTCCATCTTACCAGGTCAAATCACCCCACTCAGTGGGGCTACTTTTTGTAGTGCTTTAATCTGAACTTCGAATAGATTAAAAAAAAAAAGTCTACATGTTAGTGGTTTACTAACTATGAATAGTGCCTCCTTATCATCCCTGAGTAAGACACTTCTGTTGGTGGGAAAAACAGGAGACCCTTTCTCTTTGGGTGTTTTGAGCACCCACAGCCATCAGTTACTGCTTTTGACAAATGCTAGTCCTTTCTCTGTGCTTTGGCATCAAGTTCCTGTGTCATCACCTGGACTGTAAAAAGTATCTGAAGTCTCCCTTGCCAGATATTAATTCATGTGGGACATTTCAAGAGAATTCATTTGAAATGTTTACAAAGTACTTTTGTTGATAAACAATTTACTTAACATTAGATGAAATGAGTAACAAGAAAGAAATTGAATGAAAAATATCTCCTGCATCAGGTCTGTGTTATTTATGCATTGTGAATGTTTTCTTAATTTTATTGCCTGTATGCTTTCTTACATATAATAAAATTATTTTGTGAACTCAAATCAATCCTGAATGAGCTCTGCTGCATTTGTTAAATGTGTTTTAAAAACCAGGATATGTCAGACCTACAAGTTAGCAAGCATGGGCATGTTTAATGATGTTACTTCTTTTTCTTTTCAATGGAATTTTTGCCTGTTATGTATGCCATGTGTTACCTTTGAATATTTAAACAGGAAATGTTTTTGATTTGGGTTATATACTCTTGTTTTTCTTCTTTCCTAATAACATAAAAAAAAAGAAACCCTTTTTCATGTGAAGAATTCCTCTACTTTTCATTTTATGGATTTCAAAGCTTTCTAAAAATCTCTGCTTTTCCTTTCAAAGAGCCCAGAGATTTTAAATAATATAACAATTCCAGAAAAGCTGTAGCTTGCATAGGTTACTGTGGCTCAGCTTATGGCAACAATTGTATATGTGGTGTTTGCTTTAAAAGGAAAATATAACAAGAATTGTTTTCTGGAAAAAATATGCGGTTTGTGATACTGGGCTTATCATAATGTCTTAATGGGCACATCCTTTGATACTACTAAACCTGCTAAGTTACTGTGCTGACCTTTTATTTTTTTTCATCCTGAAGAAGGAGAATGACTGAACAGCAGGTGAGGTAGAAGTTAAGGGTTAAGTTTAGAATTTGGAACATCACACAACAGATGGTGTCTTTTTAAATTCCATATTTGCTTTCCCTAGGCTTTGGCATATAATGAACATATCTAGAATGAACACCCATAAAGCATGAGGCCTTTTCTTTCTGCTTCCTAACTTTCTGGATATCTCTATTCCTTGCCATTTAATTTTGTTTTATAATTAGTCATCCAGTAACACCAGCTATGGTGCTCAGGTTGTCATTGTTCAACCAATGAAACGTGACACAAAAGCCTTCACCATTTATTTCATTGAAAAAGTGAAAATAAATGATATGTCTAGAAATCATATTAAGTAATTGTAAAATTCAGCACACCATGCATGAGACTGTACTTTGGGTTCCTGGTATGTTGGATTGATAAAGGTATCTTATGAAATGTTGGATTTACTGGCAGAATCCTTCGGAGAATTTAATATGCAGCCATTAAAGCAAAATTACAGCATGGCTTTCATGTCATTTTTAATGATCATGGCAGAGCCTTCACAATGCTCAATCTATATGAAACACTTTAGCAAGATAGAGACAATTAAAAAAAATTTTTTTTCCCTTTCCACCGAAGAAGATGCCTTTCTTGGTCAAATAGATGCAGAGCTCTTACTGGTGCTGGAACAACAGGAAGTCCCATGGAAGGGGACTGAACACTGGGCTTCAGTTGGCAAATTGAGGGTTTATGCAGGAAGATCATTGTCTTCTCTTGGATCTGAGCAAGTCACAGTTTCTGAGTATTAGTTGTCCTGACCCTTTAAATGGGAGGAACAAAAATTCTACATTAGCCTTTCAGTAGAGGGGTTTCTCCAAAAAGCAAATGGATATGTTGTCCAACTTCAGGAACTTTCTGAATTCTCCATTCTCTGGGTGCTCCACTGTGACTTTTCTGCAGGCCTGTACTGGCAGCATTACAGCTTAACCCCTCCACCCTCTAGGAGCCAGTCCACATGGGGGTCCTGGCACGAAGAAAGCGCAGGCTTTGTTTCCAACAGAGTTAGGTTCACATTGCAGCTACCACTTCCAAGCCGTGTGAGAGTAAACAAATGTCTGTACCTCTCTGAGCCCGTTTGCCCATTTGTCAAATAGAAACAAACATGCAGGTTCTTGTGAGGGTTTGAATGAAGCTAATATCTATAAGGTACTGAACACTGAGATGCTGGGCTCACTGAGTCTTTGTAGGATCTCCACTTCGAAGAGATTGATGACAATACTTATTGCATTAGTAATAATGGAGCTGCTGTGCATTTGACTTCTCATGTGTTTGCTTGAAGCAAATGGAAGTGACTTTTAGTGTATGTGTAGTTTGGGATTTTCCTGGACACCATTCTCTTGCTGAGGTTATCTGGTGTTCCAGAAGCAAGTGGCTTTTTATATTTGATGGTTAAGACAATTGTCTTCATTTACCACCCCATAACTGACTAAATAAATCTGTCCACAATATTTAAGTCTATGAAATCTATTTACCTTGCAGAATTTGTTTCAGGAATAATGAGTTGATGGCTGGCCAGCTCTGGCCTGTTAAAAATAGAACCTGCTGCACTGCAGGACCTGGGGACTATGGCCATTTGCAGACACTAACCTAATGATCTGAGATCGTAGTATTACATAGACTGGATTCCCCTCCATGGATTTCTTTGAGATTTCCAGGATAGAAACATGACACAATCAACCTGTTTATTTTTACAGAGGATTCAGGGGATGGCAAGCATTATGGCACAGAGAACCCTCTAAGATTTTGTTACCAGGCCAATTGAATGTCACCTTCTGTCCTGTTAAGTAACTTCAAGGGTTGAAATACCCCATCACGGGTCAATTGGATGAAGGCACACTCAGTTTCATTCAACAAGCATTTATCTACACTGGTCTGGTGCTCATCTCAGAGAGGCGAGGGGCTGAGAGGACAAGCTGGGATGGGGGAAGATGCTTAGCAATGGGGACAGTGCTGCTGGAGGGTGGTGGGGGCCAGGTGCAGGGTTGGGAAGGAAGTGGCTCTGGAGGTAGGCTTGAGGGATGGACAGAACTTTGAAGCTAGAACAGACAGAGAGTGAGAACAATTGAGGTTAGAACTCTAGTACCTGCAAATGTGGGGCTGGGAAATGGGCGCTGGGTCAATTTTCTGGATACAGGACAAGGAGTAGAAATGAATTTAAACTCACTAGAAAGTTGGGTCCCAATGGGGTTCCACAGATAGTCAAAGTATTTGCTTGGGGTGGTCTCCACTCTCTGCAATGGCCCCTTTCAGTGCATCTGAATAGGTAACAAGATGGTTAGGGGATAATTCTTGGGCATGACTGTGAGCCCCTCCCTTCCTCACACTCTCCTGCAGCCCTACGCACCGTCTCCTGTTCTTAGTTAAACTCCTCTGGCACCCTTCAGCTCTTCTTCCAGTTGGGACACCCCTCCGCCTGTCATCTTCATCTGTAGGAGCCTCATCTCAGGTGTCAGCCTCATGGGGAACTCTTCTCTGACTCTCCCTTCCCCCACCTGGTGGCCTGTCGCAGGGCATGCATCTTGTCGTGTGCTCTCTGGTTCCCCGTTTCTCGGGAGCTCCTGGAGGCACAGCGTGTGTCCTTTGCAGCCCTCTATTCTTAGCACCCAACATAGCCTTGTCCATCGGAGGTGCCCAAGTTAGCCTATTTCTTAAATGAGTGGGTGAATTAATAACTTCATGAAAAGGTTTGGGGAGTGGCTTACACACAGACTTTCATTTTCTATGTAGGGTTGATTCTGCTTGGGTTATAAGGGCTGCTCTTCTCTGCTAAGTTAGGTAATTCTATTACTGACATAACTGCAGGAAAATAATTGGAAGAGTATTTAATGGCAAACTAGGACTCTCTCTCTTATTCATGTGCATGGATAGTGAGTGATAAATGCTTTCACACAGGAGAGAGGAAATGTCAACCAAATGTCACCAATGTGCTTGAGATTATCTAGCTACATGCATGCTTTTTGAGACTACGTTTTTAGGTCAGATGTACTTAGCATTATAAACATGTTGACTGTAATTAAGATAATGTCCAGACCCATTTGTAAGATGCTGTTTTAACACACATTGCTGTTTGCTGCTAAACTGGAGGGGGGTGGGGAGAACGGGGAAGCTCCACACTTATTCTGCCAAAACAGCTGTGGGTTTTTAGCCTCATGGTGGGGTCACCATAAAGTGGTGTTCTTGACTGTTGTAGGGGAGGATTAAAGAGGATCCACTCTGAGAGGGGATCAGGGAAAATAAGGTGACAATGTGTTTAAAAAGCCTGGTCAAAATACTTCCAAGGCAAAAGCCATTTTGAAAAATTGTACTGCCTTTTGGAGGAAGCATCCACGGCGCCCACATTGAAATCCATGCCTAGTTGCTTGTATGTGCAGTTTAGTATGTTGCACTTGGATGAGGCTCTGTCAAACAGCAGCAGAACCTCGGGGTTGGGGACACCAGACAGACTCTTTCTTTTCCTGCTCACAGGAGTATAAATTGGCATGATTAATTGGAAGGGAAATTTGGTAGTAACAACAAACTTTAAAATGTGTGTATGATGTGACCCAGCAATTCCAGTCCTGGGAATCTGGCTTACCTGTATCCTCACCTATGTGCTCAGGGACGCTTAAGTAGAGGATGCAGCCTTGCCTGTAAAGCCTGCTGGAGACAACCTAAGTGTCCAGTAATAGGGGAATGAATAAGTAAAATGTAGGATGTCCATGATATGTGGTAGTCAAAAGGAAAGGTAAGTCCATACGCACTATTGTGGAAGGATTTTCATGCAGTGAAAAAGCAATGTGGATATAATCCCCTTTATTTAAAATTGTAGGAAGGATATATTTCTTACATGAATACATAGAAAAAGGTGTGAAAAGGCCCACCTCCCTCAAAACAGTGTTATCTCTGGGGAGAAGAGTGAGCTTTGGGGAGAGCAAAGGGGGGGAAGCTTTCATTTTTTTACTTTGTGTCTTTATTGATTCTCACAAGAGGCTTGTGATTATGTATATCACGCATGTAATTATTTATTTTCAAAGAAGGAGGCTGGACCAGGTGTGAGGCAAGTAGGGTTCTAGTTGAGGTGCTGGGGCCTGGGGCATGTCCTTGAAAGAATGAACAGTAGCTGAGACCTTATGAGCTCCTGTGGTCCTGTGTGAGCATCTCTGGCCTGCTGGTCGGAGCCTGATCTGGCAGAGGCGGGGAAAGGCTCAGAACTGGCTCCCAGGGCCCAGCACGGCGCACAGTGAGAGCTGGGAGCCGCCTGCCGGAGAGCCCCAACCTCTCCCGGAAGGACGTTGACCCTCCCTGACTACGTTGGAGTTTTAGTTCTCCACAAAAGGGATCCTTTTTTATTAAGTTTCCATAGAGCCTGTATGTGAAATAACTTCGTTGATCAAATGCATATCGTTTAGAAAATAACAGGCTTTGTGGCCTTATGACTGTCTAAAGCATTTTCTCTGTTCAGCTTTTGGGAAATGAAGAAAAGCAGGTACTCCAGCTTCGGGTCATTAGTGACAGCCTGTCTCAAGTCCCTAGACCATCAAAAAGCAACTCTTTCCAGGAGCCTGACTGTTTTAAGACCTTTGTAGACCCCACAATAGTCTTATGGTATCACAAGGCACATCATATCGAACATATTAAGTGCTCTCACATCCCCCTTATATATAATTGTATTGCTGCAAGAATGGATTTAAATGTTCTGAAATTATTTATAATTTCAATTTGCAGTTGCAATTTTGTCATATTTTGGAACCTAAGCACCTCTCCCTCCAGTCTCAAACCTTTTTGGGTGTTTTTGGCAAGCTCGGAGCCCGAGGGACCTCCCGTCTTTCGCTGAGCAAACCACAGCTGAGTTCTCCGGGTTGTGAGAGCGGAAGCGCCGCGCTACCAGGCACAGCGCCCTCGGCCAAAGCCCTTCCCTCCGTGGCGGACGCTTCAGCTCTGCGGGTGGGGACTGCGCGAACGCATGGGGCCTCTTCGGAAGGGTGGTCTGCAGCGGCCATATGAACCATTTCAGATTATCTCCAAACTGAAAAATACCTCGGCGTTTGTTCTTAGGTTTAACCTTTGGGGACGTTTTCAAATTCTATTTTTCTCATCATTGACACAGACATTAAATGTTTTAGTGATATTTTTATGTTAAATGCTCCCACAGGCTCATTTTAGACGTTTCCAGAGAATAGATCTGACTGCTTCTGGAGGTAAATCCAAAGTTTGAGGATAAAAGCATTTAGGGCAGGATTGAAGGAAAAGGCAGCCTTCCTTATTCAATCTTTTATTCTACCAGGAGGAAGAAATTCAAGTGTAAGCCTTGGATTCTATAACCTGTAAATGACTAGAACAGCCAGTCACATGCAGAGGGGTTATGGAGGCCTGATAGTGACCAGGGGGCATGGCTAATCGCCAGATGTAGATCTGGGCTGTTAAATTGAGACCCTAAGTTATTTCCGTCACAAGTTGGTACGGCAGAGGCTTTGGAGACCTGGTCACACAATCTCTGCTCTGACTCCCTCGGGATGCACAGCAATGAGCTGTGAGGAGTAGTTGGCGAACTTTGCTTTTCTGATTTTGACCTGTTTACTTTCTCTCTAGGCTTGCCTTTTCCTGAGTCAGATAAATGGACTCATATAGTATACAGCCATTTCAGACTAGCTTCGTTCATTTATTGAAAGGATTCTTGGTTGCCTCCAGTTTTTGGTGATTATGAAAAAGCAGCTATAAATATTTATATGCAAGTTTTTGTGTAGATGTAAGTTTTCGCATTAGTTGGGTAAATACCTGGAGTGCAATTACTCATAGAACTCATGGAATGAATTAGAAATTATTTCCTCTCCTATGTACTGGAGGAGATTGCAAGGAACTGGTATTATTCCTTCCTTAAATGCTTGATAGAATTCACTGGTGAAACCATCTGGGTCTAGTGATTTCTTTCTTGGAAGATTATTAATTATTGACTTGATTTCTTTAATAGATATAGGGATATTCAGATTATCTCTTTTTCCTTGTGTGAATTTGTGTCTTTCAAGAAACTGGTCCATTTCAGAGATTATCAAATTTGAGGCATAGAGCTCTTCCTAGTATCCCTTTGTTATCCTTTTAATGTCCATGGAATCAATAGTGTGACCTCCCTTTCGTTTCTGATACTGTAATTTGTGTCTTCTTACCTTTTCTCTTGGTTTATTAATTTTTAAAAATAAATTTTATTGGTTCTTTCAAAGAATTAACTTTGGTCTTGTTGATTCTCTTTAATGTTTTTCTGTTTTAATTTTATTGACATTGATTTCTGCTCTTTATCTTTTATCTTTTCTTTTGTTTATCTTAGGTTTAAGTTACTCTTGGTTCTCTAGTTTCCTGAAGTGGAAACTTAGGTTATTGATTTTAGATATTTTTTTCTAATATATGCATTTAATGTTATAAATTTCTTCTAAATAACTGTTTTTTCTATGTCCAATACATTGTGATAATTGTATTTCCATTTTCATTTAGTTCCAAATACCTTTAACTTTGCTTGAGAGTTTTTTTTTAACCCATGTGTTATTTAGAGTTGTGCTGTTCAATTTACAGATGTTTGGGAATTATCTTTCTGTTATTGATTTCTAGTTTAATTCCACTGTGGCCTGAGAACATATTTTGTGTTTCTATTCTTTAAAAATTTTCAAAATGTGTTCTGTTCTATGGCCCAGAAAGTAATCTATCTTGGTGAATATTCCACATGAGCTTGAAAAGAATGTGTATTCTGCTCTTGTCTAGTGGATTATTCTATACCAGCTAAGTGGCATAAATAGACTCAGAGCCAGCTCCGTCTGTATAGGAGCAGTAGTTCTTGTTGCACTGCACCTGTATGTAAGGCTTTGCCATGGAGATTCCTCTCAGATTACTTGCAAATTTCTCAACAATCTTATGACTGTAGGTACCACAGAAGAGCAAATTGGGGTTTATAAAGGTAAAGCCACTTGCATGAGCTCTTTCTGCTCTTAAGCAACATTTCCCAGGACTGATAGTAGCATTGCCACTCTTTCTACCAAATACCATCCCACCAAGCTGCTCTGGTTCTAAGATGATTGATTAATTGGAGTTCTATGGAGGAAGAGCCAATCCTTTTTCAATCTTGCTGAATTAATCAGTGTAGGAGGCAGGAAGGCTTATACAGGTGAAAAGAAAAGTCATCTTTAACATGAACAAAAGGACTGTAGGAGGAACTAGGCAAGAATGGATTAGTAATAGGGTATGGGCTAAAGAATGTGATATTTGAAGTCAAAGGAAATTAGAAAGAAGTTTTAGTTTCAAAGAAAATTAAAGAGTTCGAGGAAGGGGGAAGAAAGCTGAAGATTATCGGTGCATCCATGCATCAGGCACTGTGCTGGGCACTTTTGCATCCATTTCCTCCTTTCGTTGCCAGAACAAGCCTATGAAATGTCCCCACAGCCTGTAGAGTCTCCCTCGCACCTCTAGCCCACTGCCTGATGATGTTTCTCTTCCAGAGGAGAATCCCAGAAAACAAAGTGGTGGACAATTTGGAGAGGAATGGTGACGACTAGGTATCCCAGACTGAGGGAAATGTGCCATATTCGGTCCTAAGGAAGACACAGGGCAGGAGAATGGACATTCTAATTACCAGTTATTATGGAGCAGGGCATAGCTGGACCCTGGGCCTAGGGGAGGGCAGACTTCCTCTTGACCAGACAGAAGTGTCTGCGGAGGCCAAGCTGGGGTTCTGGTGGTGGGATGAGCCCGTTGGCCTTGTGAAGAATCAGTGGGCGAGTGTGCTGACCCACCTACCTACCTCTTCGTATAACCGCCCCCAAGAATTTAGGGGAGTACTAGTTCGAGGCAGCACACAGGGCATGATGCATGAATTCTTTCTAGCACAGTATCCTTAGAGATAATGCATAGAAGTGTGCACATGTGTTGAGAGAATTGAGTCCTCAAGGAGTTTTGCCCTTGAAGGTGTAAGGTTTGGTGCAGCAAACATACCTGAGGGGAACATTTGGGAAAGGGGATTCTTTATGCCCCAAGCCCTTTCCCCTCCTTACTCTACATCTGGAGAAAACTGTAGAGGATGAGCAACAGGAAAGTATGTCCCAGACAGAGATGTCCTTAATGTTGTGAACCCTGCATCAGGGACACAGTGGTGCAGGCCCAGCTGCCACAAAAGCTAGACAGCCCAAGTAACTAGGCCAACTACTCCCCAAGCAGGGATTCTGGTTTTCTGACCTTTGGATAATGGCTACCAAACCTGCCCTCTGAGACTGAGCCCACACCCTGCAGGCATGCGGGATCACCCTGAAAGGGGAGAAAGACATTCCCTGATAGGTAGGATGGGAGGCTGGGGCCGTTGCACTTGACTGTTAGGAGACCACCTATCACAAGCCAGTGATGGTGGATGTGTCAGCTGCACAAATAACCAGCCGGTTTTCTCTGGATGAGGATGGAAAAATGTCTCAGGAGAAATCGTTTTGCTGTTGTGGGGCATGGGGGGTGGGCATAGAAGGTAGATGGTAGATGTCTTCTGGATGCTAAAGATAAAGGATGTACATTTGTGTTAAGACCTGTCAGATGATCCTTTTATGCACCTAGTACAGAACTCAGTCTGCAGTTCAACTTGTTAGTATCTAAAGCTTTTGGCATCTTCACCAGGAAGAGGTAAAGAGAATGAACTCTGTCACTATTTGCTGATGGCTAGGTGAATGGGTGAATGATGGCCATGTGAATGGGCAGGTGAGTTGGTGGGTGGGTGGCTGGGGGTGGGTAGGTGAGTGGCTAGAATTATGGATGGAACAACATTATGAGAATTTCTGAGACTCAGTGTCAGTAGCAGAATTGAACACGGCCAGGCCGCCGTGTCTGGTCGTCAGCAGCCCTTCAGTACTGTCCTGTGGTGACGGCGTGTCTGAATGTGTACATGTGGGGCATTATTCAACTGGGCTGTGAACCTTGAAGACACATTTGGGCACAAAGCCCATTAGCTGGAATTGGATTTAGCTGGTCTGAGTTAACCTTTTCCAACCGCTTCCCCACCCGTAGTTACTTTCTTGCTCTCAGCTTATTACCCTGACTCCCAGAAGAGGCTGAGAATCCCTCTCATAGGACAGATGTGAGGATTAAATGAGACAGTAGTTATAATTAGGATGATACTTATAGAGAGGCTCTTATTATGCGTCAGGAACTGTTTTAAGTGCTTGATATGTACCAGCTTCCAACAATCCAATGAGGTGGGTGCCATATAGTCCTCATTTTGCAGTGGAGAAACTGAGGCACAGAGAGGTTAAGAGACAACCCCTCCAGCTAGTAGGGCACACCTGGGGGTTGAATCAAGACGGGCTGGTTGCAGAGCATGCATAGTTAGCCCTTTGGCTCTGCATGCCCTTGAATGTATAAAGTAGTTAGCACAGCTATGGCTTGTGGTGGGTCTTCAGAAAGGAGTAATTCCTTTCCTCTTGGTTCATTAGTTGTTCTGAAATGGCAGCAGTGGAGCTGACAGAAGGCTGGAGAGACAGCTGGTGAATTCAGTCTTGGCTAGCCATGCAAAGTCCTTCAACTATGACTATTTTTTTAATGCTTTTAGATTGACCTTAAAAAGTGAAAGACAGATTTCAATATCCTTAAGAATAAAACCAGTGTTCCATATCTCAGTATAGGCCTTGTTAAGAAACAGGGAACACATTTAGTCTCAAATGCATTTTAAGACAGTTTTGTGAACTACGTCGCAATTCTGGTACCCAGGTTCTTTGAAATAAAGTAATAAGGAAATTGTTTTTTAAAGCATGCCAAGGGCTATGTTCACTACTACTGTTACTACTGTTATTATTTTCTGTGTGCCTGTGGGTGAGGTACACAGGGAAGTGGTCAACTTTAGAGTCTTTCCTACTGTAATTTCAGTTGATGTATTATCATGAGAAGATCACTTAGCCATTCAGAATCAGAAGTAGAAGTTGCATATCAATGCACACAAGTGCAAGGCTCCGACAAATGAAGCAGGAAGAGTATTTCAGTGGTTAGGACCTCTGTGGTCTTGGGAGGCTGGGTGCAAACCTTGCTTCCACTCCTTGCTGTGTGACCCTAGGTTAGTCATTTTCTGTTCGGCCTCTTCACCTGAAACGTGGCAATGGTTTTTCAGAGAATTGCTGCAATGATCAGGCAAGATCACATTATGCTGCTGTAAATCAAAAGTGCTAGGTAAATATAAGGGATAGCATTTATGTTTGGAAGGCCTGGGAATCTGGAGTCAGGCAGATCTGGTTTGAGATTCTGCTCAGGGACTCTCTTGCTGCGTTTGGTTTTCTCATCTTCAAAAGTGGGATAGCACTATTCACATAATAGGATATTATTTTAGGATTCAATGAGATCAATGCACATAAAATGTTTGGCACAGTGCCTGGTACAGAGTAAGTGCTCAATAACTGTTAGCGATTGTAATTAGATTATGACCCCTGGTTCAGAAATGATGCCCCAAAGAACAGGCCGTGGGAAGAAATAAAGAAACAGTTCAAACCATTGATTGATTGCTCCATTGAGTGTTCTTTTTATTTCCTCTGTGTGTGTGTGTTTACATTTTTTGTGTGATGTGTGTGCTTTAGCATGGCCACTGACAAATCTCTATGGTGAGAACCGGATGAGTCACAGAATGAATGCAGTCTTGACAACAGGGAACACCACGGAGCATGTTCCCCTCCAGGGGCCATGCCCACTCTCTGCTGATTCTGGCCTAGTTTTCTGCTATTCTGTTATGGTAAGTGCCACTGGGCAGTTCAGCAGGTTTCCCAGAAAGTGGAGTTCATTCTTGGTCAGAAGGAGACGCTCCTGTGTAACAGGGCACTTTACTAACGTGGGACATTCTGCCAACACCTGCAGTGTCCTCTGGCTGTGTGTCCTGTGTGGATGGCGGGCTTGTGGGAGGATGCACTTCATGCTCCTCTTTCTCCCGCTCAAAGGACACTCCCATGAATGTTCCTGGCACCTCACCTGGAGTACTGCACACCTTCCTCACAAGTCTGCCGGGCCCTAGTCTCACTCTGGGCCGTCATCTCCATATCACAGTCACATCCATGGTTTATATGCCCCCGTCTGATCATGGCACCCCACTGAAACCTTTCACTGGATCTCCATCACCCTCAGGGGAGAGTTCTGGCTGCTTTGTACAATTAACAGACTTTTCCTGAGTTGGCCTCACCACGCTTCTCTGGCCCCTGCCCCCCTGTGCTCTGTCATGCTGTTAGCGTCTTTACACACATTTGTGTAGCCTGCTGACTGGTGTGCAACTCATGAGCAAAAACTGCCTGGTTCCTCTCTGTACCTCTGGTAACTAGCATGTACGTGTTTTTAAAGAGGTGGTTCAGCCTAGTGTTTAAGAATTTGACTTTAGGATTAGGGAGATGTGAGTTTGACTCTTGAAATCATCGCTTTATTGATGAAGCTGAGATAATAAGATATCTAAGATAGTTGAGATACTTAAGTCTTATCCGCTCTGTAGAGTGCAGGCAGTGGTATAACCTCATAGGGATGTTTTGAGAACAAGACAGAGAGCACAGCAAAGGGCTGGGCACTAGTAAGACGTTAGCTTTCATTGTTAATCCATTTTTGTTGAACACATGCCACAGCATGGTCTATGGGAAACAGAATCATAAAAGGGACACTAAGTAGGAGTTTTTTGGTTCTGGAAACCAACAGAGACCCATGATAGAAGATGGTGTTCCTCTGAGAATGTGTGTTGATGATGGTGATGGAAATTGTCAGGAAGATTTAGCATCTGAGGGAGTGCTAAGGTGTATTCAGTTGCAAGTAACAGAAAATCCAACCCTAATGGGCTTAAACAATTAAAAAAAAAAGTTGACTGCTTATGTAACTGGACAGTAAGGAGATTAGGTTTACCTATTTCCCCATTATATTTTTGTGCTATAATGGCTGGGATGAGTAGCTGGGACAGAAACCGTGTGACCTGCACAGTCTAAAATATTTGTTACCTGGCCCTTTATTGGAACAGTGGACTCCCACTATAGGTGGTGAGCCACTTAGGGCAAAGGTGGGGTCTTGTCCAATTCTGTTCCTGGAGCCCGGCCCAAGCCTGGGGAAGACCAATGAGTGTTGGGTGATGAATAACAGAATGGATGAATAAATGAATGCAATGCAAGCGCACCAGGAGAGGGTGAGCCCATGGGGTGGGAAAGCCAGCAAGTCACTGTTCTCTAGAAATGCCGGACCTGGCTCAGGTTCAAATCCAGCAAAGCTCCCTTCCCTTCCTGCTCCTGCCCTCGTCTCTGCTTTGCTATGTTTCGATAAGCTAGAACTTTTTCTTGTGCTGCTCAGATGATTAGAAATGAATTATCTAAGTATTGCTATCCTTTGGGAATCCTGAGTGCTGGAAAAAAAAAGAAATCCCTGGGTTAATGTTGATTCTCAGAAAGTGGAAGCATTTGCTCCATAATGAAAAATTCCACATGCTGTAGACACATCTGGGGCCTGTCCTGCTGGCTTTAGTTATGATCTTGTTATGAAGAACTCATTACCTGGCTTTTTTAGACCCATAAAACTTTACAGCACATGAATCACGCACGGTAAGAGCAGTTAACAGGAGGTGAGCGCTTGCTGTACTCTGGGCCTTGGCTAGGGGCTATCGTGGGTGACAAAGATCCTGTGAGGTGGTTCTGGTCACCCCCACTTTACAGCTCAGGAGCCTGAGTTCCCAAGAGGGGAGTGACGTCCTCAAGTTCACCCAGTTGCCCAGGGGCAGAGCATGGATTTGACAAAGTCTGTCGGACTGTGACCCCCATGTTCTTTTTATTCAATCAGCAGATTCATAATGATAATAACAATAAAATTGGCTTGCTTGTTGGAAGCCAGATTCCAAAGACCAGGATGCTTCTGAATGAACGGAGAGAATGAGGAAATGTGGTTCCAGGATTTTAGTGAAGGTAAGTGGAAATGGATTGGCTTTAGGGTAGGACCCCGTGGATGAGGGGCACTCTCCATGGACTGGTCTTCAAGCTAGCTGTCCCAGTCCCCATGTATCTTGGCTGTTTTGCCTGCTTCTCTCTCGGGTTTCTCTCCTTACCCAGCACAGACGACTACCCTGTCTCTCCCAAATGAGCTTGCACTGCATTCATTTATTCTTTTTTTGTTTTTTTTTATATATTTTTTTGGTATCATTAATCTACGATTACATGTGCAATATTATGGTTATTAAACTACCCCCTTCATCAGGCCCCCCCCACCAACCCCATTACAGTCACTGTCCATCAGCATAGTGAGATGCTATAGAATCACTACTTGTCTTCTCTGAGTTGTACAGCTCTCCCTGTGCCCCCCCAACATTACGTCTGCTAATTGTATGCATTCATTTATTTTTATCTGTTCTGCTACTCATTGCTCAACACTCATTGACTAGTCTTCCCCAGACTTGGGCCGGCCTCCAGGAACGAAACAAGACCCCACTTTTGCCCTAAGTGGCTCACGATCTATAGTGGGAGTCCCCTGACTGTTCCAATAAAGGGCCAGATGATGAATATTTTAGGCTGTACAGGGCATACGGTTTCTGTCACAACTATTCATCCCAGCCATTGTAGCCCAAAAGCATAATAGGAATAATAGGTAAACAAATAGATGGGGGTGGGTTCCAACAACACCTTACAGGTGACCCTAGTTCACCGACCTCTGATCGAGAGGCAGATTAGCTCACAGGGAAGTACATGCGAGCACTTCAGTTGTCTCCAGGACAGAGAGGGGTGCAAACACGGGGAGTGAGGTGACAGAGGTTGGTGACTCTGGCTAGAGTTTGGGCATGAAACTGGGAGGGATGATTAAATTTGGGATGTATTTCGGGACCTTTGAGACTTGTTGGAAGAAAGGAGTCATCGACGCCTGGATTTCTGGCCTGAGCACTGGGTAGTGCCACCTACCGAGTGGGTGAGGGCTCTGAAATTGTCCACCTCCAGCAGCATAAATCCACCAAAACAAAGTCTAGGAATCTATGTCTGACACAGAGATGCTTCACAAATATTTGTTGAGTGATGAAAGCTAATAATATGTTCAGAAATTTGTTCTGAATTAAACTTCATTTAAAATTCATACCTTGTAGCTAATAACTACTTTATAGTCATCCTGCCTTTCCTTTTTTACCTGATATGTCTGCATCTGGGGATTTTAAAGGGGTCACCAAGAGTTATTCATGAGTTAAACTCCTCCCCTGAATATTTTATCTGTATGGCAGATGAAGAACATTGGCTAAAATAGGAAGGAAAAGGAAGAAATCTTATACTTATTAAGGATACTTGTGTGGCAATCGAGAGATGTTATTCTATGCAATTCTTATCATAGCCCTGGAAATGGGAGTTTTTTCCTGGATTTATAGTCAGAGAAATGGCCAAGGCTTAGGGCCACAGCGGATAAGGGACAGGGCTTATATTTAAACTCTGACTTCAAAGCTCTTTTTCTCTAACCCTCTGGACATAAAATTTCACCCAAATTCTCCAATCAGGCACTTATAAAAAGGCTCCGCATCTGACCTCATCACCTCTTACTGTTTCTTCTGTCTTTTTTCACTCCCAAAAGTTGATGTGTGTCTTGAGGTACAAACTTTGGATTTCTCAAATGCTCTCCACAGTTTTTCTTTTTCTCTCTTGGTTGACACCTCACTTGTGTTATGACACCTCTCCACTTGTGAATTTGGATGTGACATCATGTGACAGGGTGTGGGACCTCGGGATCTGGCTTTTTGAACAGCCACCAAGGGGCCAGGTGACACACTGGGAAGTGTGTGGGGTTATCTCCTCGGAGGCCACGTTGGCCAATGGGAAGCTGGAGAAGGGGATGAGTCAGACAGAATGCTGTGTCCCGTCTCCCACGCACTGCTCTAAGCCCCAGGGCCTCTCTCCTCAGTCCTGTGTGTTGCGTGAGCGAGCCTTCCGAGTGATGTGCTCACGGAGAAGTGCAACCTCGAATAGAGTGTACCACGAAGCATCATATTTTCCCTCTCCTTGCTTCCTTTTTTTCTTCATCCCCAGAGCTCTGGGCTTGCACTCACACGTAAATTGTCAGCACCTAAATCCCTGCCTCAGACTCTGCTTTCTAGAAGACCTGGACAAGTAAGGAAAAAAAATTTACAAACTCATGTGGGACAATAAAGGTGCGGAAACTTTTAAACTTTCTGTAGTCTAGCCTTGCTGGGGAGAGGCATGTTTCCCCCCAAAATGCCATATATTCTTGAATTAAAGGTAACCTTTACCCCCTGTGGTGGTTAATCTTATCTGTCAGGTTGGCTAGGCTATGATGCCAGTTGTTGGGTGAAACAGTCTAGAGGTTGCTGTGAAGGCATTTTTAAGATTCAATTAACACTTAAATCAGTAGACTTTGATTAAAGCAGATTATCCTCTGTAATAGGGGTGGGAATCATCCAATCAGCTGAAGGCTTTGAGAGAAAAAGACTCAGGTTTTCAGGAAAAGGAAGTTTCCTCAAGATTGCAAGGGTTTCCAGATGGTTGCCCTGTGAAACTTAGACTCAACACGGCAACAGCAGCTCTTCCCTGGTTCTACAGACTGCTGGCCCGCTGTATGGGTTTGCCAGCGCCCCACATGATATTAGCCGATTGCTTAAAATCTCTCTCTCTTGAATTAGTATAGGTATCATTATATTAGTACATATTATAATGTTATACCACAGTATCAAAATTATATAATTAATAGTATTAATTACCTATTAATAATTACTAATATCAATTGTTCATTAATATATCAGGGTATAATATATACTATAATATGTATGATGTATAATTATATATAACATAAATGATATAACATATGAGCAATATATGATATATAACTGTATTAGTAATAAATGTCACATAATTATATAGTTATATATAAACATGATATATAATATTGTGTAATGCATATAATCATAATTATTATTGCTATATTGCATTATTAGATACATTGTTTAAAAAAGAAAAACAGGCCCAAAATGGAGTCATTTGTCCCCCCAGGACAACAAACCAGGATTTAATTACAATTTCAACCTATCCTAGGAGGGTAACCTTTTAACAGTCCACCTGAATTTCTGGATCGGCACCAACGAGGTAATTCACATGATAAAAACTCTGCCATTCTCTTCCCCCAAAAAGAGGTCCTGGTCTGAACCATCCTGTTTTCCCTTTTGTTAATGATTTGTGGCCCCACCTCACCTTCTGCCTGTGAAAACCTTCCATTTTGTACAACTCCTTGGACCATCTCCCTATTTGCTAGATGGGATGCTGCCTGACTCATGAATGAATCACTTAATAAAGCCCATTAGATCTTCACATTTACTCGGTTGAATTTTGTTTTTTTAATAATGCATAGAATTATTTAAAACAACAAGCACTATGTGAAAAACATATCATCCTGAAACAGCCTCAGTCACTGCTGGTCTGGAGAGAAGCCACTGCCAGGATCTGTAACAAAGAAGCGGATAGAGTGTTCCTCAATGTCTCATAAGATGTAAGAGATTCAAAGTAAATTATGAAGGTACAGATGGAAATGTGCTCATCCTCCATTTCTTTGGGTAGAAGAGAGGACATTGCTCAGTGGAGAGGCATTCACTAAACTCTTCTATTTGTCAGGCTTTGTCCTAAGGGCTGGGAATATTGTGGAGGTGAAACACAAGCTCTGTCCTGAAGCACATGAGACCTAGTGGGCCAGACAGACATCCATAAATAAAACAAATGTATTTAACCAGTACGGTGAGCAAGCACAGCTCATAACATATTAAAACATGAGTTTTTAAAAACATTTTCTTCAAGTGGGAGTTATTTCCCTCTGCCTCTGCTTGAGAATTCTGGCAGGTGCTATGGCTTTTCTGTTCACTCTTAAGTACAAGACAGTTCTACAGTCTTAAGTTAAATTGAAAATACAGTCTTGATGCAGGAATTAGAAAGCTTAGTCCAAGATATTAATTGAATTCTGACCTAGATTTGGCTTTAAGTCTTCTTGTCTTGATGCTGGCTGGAAGCATGTTGGAAGGAAGATGGGCTGCACAGGAGCCTTCTCTCTCCCCCACCTGGCCCCTCTCCCACCCCTTATCCCTCAGCTCACTGCCCTGGGTCTGGCCACGCCCAGGGTCTGAGGGGAACATGGGTGCCAAGAAGGGAAGGCAGGGTCTTTCTTGAACCGGTGCTGTCCTGTGTGCGGCACACGAATTCCTGACAGATGCTAATAGCTGTCTCTTTCTCTTGTAGCTTTGTCCACTTTTCAGAGGCTTCTGCTGGGTCCCTCTGCCCTGCAGATCCTTTGACCCATCTTTATTTTGGGTGGTGACTTGTGAGTCCCCAAACTCTCGAGTTTGCTCCAGCTATTTGCTGCTGGGGTGCCTTGGTCCCTCTAAGCTGCCCTATTTGACAGGACCTTAAACAAATCAACTCATCTCTCTCCCCTGTGTTGCCGCCTCTGGTTCTGCAGAAACACTCCGGCATTGCAGGTCCTTTCCATCCTCAAGTGCAGTTGCCAGCCTGTCACTCCCCCTGTTGATTTCCCAGGCAGGCGTCCTCCCCTAGACCATCCAGTGGGCTCCCAGCAGCAGGATCACATCCGAGCAGCCCTGGTGAAGGAACTCCCTTACCAGGTGGCCGAACAAATGGGACTCCCATTACAGCTCTCTCCGAATGAGCCTGCTCACAAGGTCCTCTGTCCTTGATTTTTTTTGACTCTTTTATATCATCCAAGTGGATGAGGGGTCCAGGAGACGGTTCTCAAGAATTTCCTTTGAATGTCTTCAGTGGTTCCTCCCTTGAAAATATCACGCTTATTGAATATTGGTGCCTGCGTGAAAAGCCAGTTGCAATACCTTGTTGCATATGTAAATGAAATTGCACTATAGAATATATGTAATATATTGTGCTAATCGAGTTTACTCTCTGTCACTTACCATGTGGCCTTCAGCTGCTACAAACTAGGAGCTTCAATTCACTTCTCTGAAAATTGGAGTGATATTACTGACCTCGCAGGATTGTTTTCTAGATTAGAGATGATGCAAAATTCCAGCATGGTGTCCAGCACACCCTAGACACTCAAGAATTTGAGCTGCTATTATCCATACACGACAATAGACCATTAAGGAGTGAGCCACTGGGAGGACTTATGCCCCACTAGACAGACACTGACAACAAAAAAGGATCAAAGCGTTCACATCTGGTTTCTTTTTCCTATTTAAAAAAATCCACAAACATAAAAGTTCACTTTTCTATTTTGAAAACCAGACTATTTAATTAGTAAAATTTTTAAAATATGAAAAAAGTAGAAAACATCATCCAGTATAATTAATGGTGTTATTTTAAAGTTGTTCTATGTATCCTTTTATGTAGTTGTCGTCATACTGCATATAAAGTTTTGTACCCTGACTTTTCTCATGGATATTGTATTATAGACATTCCTATTTTACTACAGATCCTAATAACTGTAATTTTTAATGACAGCATAGTACTTCTGTGAATGAATAAACTATGCTTTACTTTGCTGTTTTCCAATTCTTTGACATTTAGATGGCTTCTATTTTTTCTACTTTTATAAATCGAGTCACTTAGGGTTCTTCTTTGGCAGTTAAAAGAAACCATCTGCATAGCTCAGGCAGGAAAGGGATTTATTTGAAGGATATAGATGAGCTCACAGAGTTCACAAGGAGATTGTGAATAGAAAGGGCAGCAGCTGAGGAAGTTCCAGGGGGCTGGGGGGCTGGGGCTACTTGACAGCCTGGTTGCAGCTCTGCTGTTAACGTGAACACATGTCACTTGTGGTTTCTTTGTGTTATTCCACTACAGAGAGAGAGAATGTGGTTGATCTGGCCTAGGCAAAGGCTGAACGCCTGGATTCACAGTAGCACCAAGGCTGTGCACACTGGGGGTGGGGTACAAAAACCCCAGAGAATATAAGGGCCTTGATATTAGGTGACCAAGAAATGCTGTAAATGCTCCATCTTGGCACATGTAGCTTTATCTAGATTTTTGAATCATTTTCTTGGATGAAATTTCCCAAAGTGGATTGACTGGATTGGAGACAGAACTTTTGGGGTGTTCTTGATGTACGTTGTCAAATATGTATATGGAAATATAGGAGGGACTTATTAGAAGTAATTCGGAGTGGTAGCTAGTTAAAATGGGCAATCAAGGATTATACAAATACATCATAAGCATTTTATTTGACCTCCGTCTATGTCGCTAACCTTTTGATGTGGAGCTAAGACCTCTGTGTATGTGTCCCCGGTTTGGGCTTTTGTGTGGTCTTTCCTCCGTAAACCTCACCCACAATCAGCACCTGAAAGTTCCAGTTCAGGATTCTGTACAAGGGGGCAAGAACTTAGAGATCTTTGTAAAACAACTGGAATATGGCATCCCTCTGGATTTTTAAGATTCCGACCCCCTCTGAACACTTTGCTGTTGGCTCACCCGCACCTGATTTGACACCCATAATTTTGCATGTGTGATTTGCTTTTTTTAGCCTTTCCAAAGCCTTCAATTGAGTTTTCACTGAAATAGCCTCTCTCTTACTTATCCTACTCATATTTAATTGTTTTTTTTTTTTCACATAAATGGAGCCTCTTTGGGTCTTTGGCATGTGCTGGGCTGGGCTGGGGTGGGTGCGTGTGACAATCTATTTCAAGGGAGTGTGGGGCTCTGGGCTTCCATGGCCGCTAAGAATGGAACAAATGAATTAATGTTGCCTTGTGTGTGCTCTGGTTCCCAGTGTTAAAGAAGAGCAGGGAGGATTTAGGTGGCACTAAAGCTAAGTTCTGTGACTGTGGCAAGTTTCTCAAGCACCCTGAGCCTCAGTTTCTTTACCTGTAAAATGGGTCTGATATAATCTCCTTTGCAAGACTGTTCTGAGGATCATGATGTCCAGCCTGCATGGCAAAGGGACTCCATAGTAGTTACTGCTCAATTTTTTCTTGTATTCTTGTTTTTTTTTTTAATATAACTTATTTTATTATCATTAATTTACAATTACATGTGCAATATTACGATTATTAAACTACCCCTTCATCAGGTCCCCCCAACAACCCCATTACAGTCACTGTCCATCAGCGTAGTGAGATGTTACAGAATCACTACTTGTCTTCTCTGAGTTGTACTGCCCTCCCCGTGCCCCCCCAACATTACATCTGCTAATCGTAATGCCCCTTTTTCCCTCTTATCCCTCCCTTCCCGCCCATTTTCCCCAGTCCCTTTCCCTTTGGTAACTATTAGTCCGTTCTTGGGTTCTGTGAGTCTGCTGCTGTTTTGTTCCTTCAGTATTTTTTCTTTGTTCTTATACTCCACATATGAGTGAAATCATTTGATACTTGTCTTTTTCGGCTTGGCTTATTTCACTGAGCATAATACCCTCTAGCTCCATCCATGTTGTTGCAAATGGTAGGATTTGTTTTCTTCTTATGGCTGAATAATATTCCATTGTGTATATGTACCACATCTTCTTTATCCATTCATCTACTGATGGACACTTAGGTTGCTTCCATTTCTTGGCTATTGTAAATAGTGCTGCAATATTTAATTGGTTTTTATTATGTTTATTTTACTGAAGTAATTACAAAAACAGTTCAGGTGGTCCCTACAGGCCTGAGAATAAACACAACTCATCCCCGGTAAGCAGACTGCGTGGCTGGGGGCAGCCTTAGACCAGAGAGCAGGGGGCAGCCTACAGGGGTGCGTGATGGCGTCCCCTGGGCTCCAGTCAGCGTGCTTCACGTGGGGAGCTGAACTGGCTAAGTGGGCTGTTTAGGAGAAATTCTACTGTGCCAATTTAAATAAGCCCTCCTGGTATCTTACATAATGATAGTACAGTATCAACACCAATGATCTGACATTGGTACAGTGTGTGTGTCTAGCTCTCTGTCATGTGTGGATTTGGGTAACCATGTTTGCACCCCAGATCCAGTGTCCATCACCACATTCTCTCCCTCTGTGACACCTTTAGGGTCATTGCCACACCCTTCCTCTCCTCCCACCCGACCCAAGGCAACAATCCAGTCCAGTCTATGGCTCTGCACTTCTCATTTGGGGAATGTTATTTGAATGGAATCATACAGCATTTGCCCGTTGGAGATGGACTTATTCTTGCTCAGGAAAATGTCCTTGAGGTCCATCCAAGTCATTTCATGTATCAGTGATTTCACTCCTTTTTATTGTTGAGTTCTATTCCCTGGTATGGATGGACCACCGTTTGTTAACCATTCACCAGTTGAAGGACATTTCAGTTGTTTGCAGTTTGGGGTTATTACAAATAAAGCTGCTAGGCAAAATCATGGGCAGGCTTTTATGTGGCGTGTGCTTTCATTTCTCCGGGAGAAATGTCTCCAAGTGCAATCCCTTGGGTCCATTGGTCAGTGCGTGCCCAACTACCTTCCTGAGTGGCTGGCTGTTCATTTTGCATTTTACCAGCAGTAGATGAGAAATCTAGTTTCTCCGCATTCTCACCAGCATTTGATATTGTGAATATTTTTAATTTTAGCTGTTCTAATAGGGATATATAGTAAAATCTTATCATGGTCTTAATTTGCATTTTGCTAATGGCCATTGATAAAGAACATCTTTTCACCTGTGATTCCTTCTTTGACTCATGGATTATTTACATGTACGTTGGTTCATTTCTAAATATTTATGGGTTTTTCAGGTACCATTTTGTTATTGACTTATCATTTGATTCCACTGTGGTCAGAGAATATATCCATGTGGTTGCAGTCCTTGTAAATCTATTCAGACTTGTTATAGTCCAGCATACCGACTAACAGTGTTTTCCATGTGCATTTGACCAGAATGTTGATTTTACATTCTTTGGGTATTGGCTGGGGTTTCTGCTGAATGCCTTGAGTTTTTAGTGAGCTCTTTCCACTCTGGCTGGTAGGAGCTCAAATGTCTCCCCACTATGTGTGAGCAATGGGGCTGTTCAATCTGTAGCCCCCCAGCTGCTGTTCTCTGCACAGTCTTATAGTAGTCACCCAAAGACAGGAAGGGGAAACGGATACCGATTTTTGGAGGATTTTTCTCTCTTTAGCTCCCTCCTCTCTGGCATTATTACCCTCAAATTCCCCACTGTCTTCTACCCCCCTGTTCCTCTCTTCAACTCAGCAAGGTTGTAGTCTCTGTTTGGACTGCGTCTCCCTATTCTGAGTTCCAGAAATTAACTCTAGATGGAAAGCCGATGCATTTGTAAAGTTCATCTTATTTTCTTCCCCGCTTTCAGTGCCTTCCACTGAAATCTCATTATTTTTCAGCTTATTGTCCAGTATCTGAAAAAAGTTTCTTATAAATTTTCCAGTTTTTTAGGTGTTTCTGGTACAGATAGCAAACATTTTTTACAGCAGAGCTTTTCTTAAAGCAGACTTTAATGAAATGAGCAAGAAAGCCATGCAGAAAAGGTATGGGAAAGAGCATTCTAGACAGAGGTAACAGTGGGTCAGTCTCTGAGGTTGAACCATGTGTGGCTCGGGCATCATTACCCCCACTGCATGGTGAAGAGACTGAGGATCACAGAGGTTGGCCATTTACTGAAGACCTTACAGGTGGAAATAGAAGATCCAATTTACATTTGAAAACAGCATCTGAACCCCTTCCTGTGGTTCTCATCACCTCCCCTGAAGGCTGTTGTGTTCCTGAAGAGGAGATGTAGGGACTGTGACTAAGTAGTGGAGTTTGTTACCCCAGGAGGTTTTATGAGCTGAAAATATAAATTGCTTAAACATGTGCTTAGACAAACTCAAGGTTGGTAGATTTGTAACGGCCAATGGACATGTGCTTAGACAAACTCAAGGTTGGTAGATTTGTAATGGCCAATGGTCGCCAAGGAAATTTCCAGGGGATGTTTGTTAGTTCTGGTAATGGCACTGTGTCAGTCCATTCTTCCTCTGCAGAGCTCTCACTTTGCTCTCCTTGGCTGGGCAAATGCCCTGTCATGTTTGACAAAGCCACATCATTTCTCTCACTCAGTGTAGATGGGAGCCACGTAGGAGGCATGTGTATTAACAAGTCACCATTCCTTGAACACCCAGCGTACTCCAGATGCTTTGTATATATGACCTTGAGTCCGCACAACACTATGCAGTAGGTATTATAACATGATTTTGTTGAGCAAGAAAGGAGAGCTCTGAGAAATAACTTACCAAGTCCCCTCAGTTTGCAAGTGTGGAGCCAGGGCTTTACTTCCGTCTGCCCTGTTTTTGCTGTACTTAGCTCTAGTGTTTGCTTAACTTGCCGACAGAAAAACCTAGAGTGTTTTTCTGTCATTTCATCAGATATGAGGCTTTCCTTCCTTCCCTCTTCTTATTTTCCTGTGGTTTCTGTGAGAATGTTAAAGAAGAGAAAGGCCAGATGGCAAAGTCGAGGACAGTTGGAACAGATTCTTCAGCTCTAGTCCGTGAGCCCTGAGCAGTTCACAGAGGGCCCGGGCTCCTCTGATGTCATGGCTCCTCTGATGTCATGGCTCCGCAAAAGGGCTGCTGTGGTCCTCCATCATCAATAGATGAGATTAATATCAAACAACACCAATCTTACATGTCAGCTAGGTGAAAATTGAGGCAAGTTCTGTGATGCTGGGATTGTGGTGAAGTTTTATTACTCACTGGCTCTCTTTAGAAGACAAGAAGATGTAGATGAGAGAAGACTTTAAAGACTCTGCCATGGTAGCCTAGTCAATTAACCAAAGATGATTTAACTCCAGACTCCTGTCATTTGAACACCAATAGATTCTGATTGCATTCTCTTCTCAGCATTATCACTTAAAAAAAAAAAGGATATGAAATGACTGACATACAATAAATTCAAAGGTAAAGTAACAGAATAAAGGACCTACTGGGAGGAACCTGAAAAATACATGGAAAAAGTACATCCCTGTTTGGAAAGGTGGTAGCATATGTATACAAAACTTAGTTCTGAGTTTCTGGTTAGCCTTGGTAAAGAAGGAAATGTTAAGCCCTTACTGTCTGGTGGAAAAAAGACTACAAATTCATCAGCATCTCTGCCCTGAGCTGAGAAATTTTGTCACAAATCCTCTATACTGAGGCATGGAACTCCATATAATTCTGTGGAAAGATTACTGTGCATAGACATTTCCTGCAGCTAGTAGTGTCAGCACTGGCAAAAATGAAAATACTGGTGTTTCTGTATTTATTTCATGTGATATCAAACTATACTTTATTTTCATTTGATCTAATTAATTTAATTATTATTTAATGATTGGAATTCAATAGAAGAAGTAAAAATGAATAAACAATCGAAAGACATTTACTATAAGTCACACAAAAATGTATTCATATTTCAAAAATGAAGCCAAAACATCTATGAAAATACATTCATTATATTTCTAATATAAATTATTGGCTGACACTGGTTCTGCTGCTTTCTGGAATGGCAGTCCTCCTGCTCCCGCACGGGTGCCGCTGACCCACTGGGCTTCTGCACTTTCCTGCAGCGTTTGTTCCCATGAGCTGGGATTTCAGGAAAACCACTCTTGACTGGGAATTTTCAGTTGTCAGCAATTTTGATTTCTTTCCCTACCCACTTGGAGCTGTTTTAAGCCTCCCCGGTAGCTTCAGAGGGTTCCCCTGAAGACTCTTCAGGCGCAGTCTTTGCCAGCACTTTGTCTTGGGGATGGGAAGGGGGTGGGGCTGGTGAAAGGGAGTTGCAGGTACAGAGAGCTAAAGAGGGGCTGTGAGAGGCTGTAGTGAGGGTATCAGGTACAGGGGAAGGGTGGAAGGAGGGAAGGGTTATAGACAGAGCTGGCAATGGTGAACAGAATTCACACACACGGCCTAAAGATACTGCTATGTCTGTAAAGATATCAAATGTTTGGTAGAGTCACAAAATATCCAAATTCATAGTGCCGTCATTAATTGCACTATTTTCTTCGAAAGGAAATGATTTGTGGCAATCTGAATGTTCAACTAGAAGGATTTGCTTAGATTAGTATGTGTCCGGATGATGGCATATCAAGCAACCATTGACATGTAATGTCAAACTTTTTAATGACATGGAAAATATTCATGATACAATGTTAGGTTTAAAAAAAGTCGAGTAGAACATCTATAGTATCATGATCAAACAAAAAAGACACTGGAAAAAATCTGGAAAAAGTATACCAGATATCACCAATGAGAGCAAAAGGGCAAAATGGAGTTAAGCCCTAGTGCAGCCATCAGGAGCCTGGCTGGGCCCTTGGCCAGAACCCAGCTCGAAACCTGGCAATACGCATGCGGCCCCTACCATGTCTATGGGTGTCAAGCACCATTTGTTCATAAACTCAGGGATAATCTGTCTTTTTTGCTTTTTATTTGCGTGGGTTGATCTGAAGGTGGAACTTATCTCATAATACATTTCTGTCCCTGACTCTTTTTGTTCTAAGAATGCAGCTTCCTAGACAAATGAAATCATCTTAACAAAAACATGTTCAGTTAATTTCTGATCATTTAATATATATAGGCAGTTTCGCATCCTTGACTCCAATCAGCCACGTGTCACATACACCTGGCCACAGAAATGGCCACAGATTTATTATATTGTTGCAGCTCTGGTCAAGACTTTTGTTTCTCTGCCTTTGAACCCTAGAAAAATACAGTCCTTTGCATTTTGGACTTATATTGCTGAGGATTTAAAGCAAGTTCTTGACTTTCTGAATCACAAAGTTTATTCCTTTCTGCAAAAGTGCTTTGCGTGGTGCTTGGCACCTATCCGAGGCCCAGTGGAATCGGATATTTCTGTGGTTACTACGAAGGCTCAACACAAAGCTCATACTGAGTTGTCTGCTCAATCATTCCACTTAGCTTGTCCAAAACAGAACTGCAAACTTCCACTGCCAGTGAGCTCTTCCGCAAATCTCCCCTATCTCCATTCATCCAATAGCTCAAGCCCAATGCTAAGAGACATCCCTGACCTTGACTCTTCCTTTTCTCTCTCCTTCAAGTCCAATTCATCCGCAAATCCTGCTGGCTTTACTTCCAATATAGATCCTAAATCTTACCACTTTTTTTTGTGACACCATCTTTTCTCAAACAGACGATGGCAACAATCTCTGGATTGGTTGTATTAGTCTCCTCAGGCTACCACTTCAAAGTCCCAAAGACTAGGTGGCTTAAACTACAGAAGTTTATTTTCTCATAATTCCAGAGGCAAGAAGTCTGAGATCAAGGTGTCTGCAGAGTTCATTTCTTCTGAGGCCTCCCTCCTTGGCTTGTAGATGGCTGTCTTCTCCCAGTGTGTCTCCGCACGGCCTTCCCTCTCTGTCTGCGTCCTGATTGATTCTTCCTATAAGGACACCAGTCATATTGGATAGGACACAACCTGATGACCTCATTTTAAATTAATCCTATCCTGAGGTATGGGAGCTGCGGTTTCAACCCGATTCAGCCCATTATGCTGCTCTCCCTGCTTTCATTCTTATCTCCTAAAGTCTGGTTTCCATATGTAGTCAGAGCAATCTTTAAATGTTGTTTATCAGGTCTTGCTAGTACTCCCTTCTTAAAACTTTCCAGTGGCTTCCCATTGCATCTATATGTACATTCAAGATTCCTACTTTGGCCTGAAAGGCCATGCCTATACTCCTCCAACCCCATCTACTATGATTCTTATTTGCTTAGCCCCTCTAGCCCAGACTTTCATCCTGTTTGATTTCTTTCACTGCATAATCACAATGTGAATTTTTCTAATTTTTAAATTTTTTATTAATGTAAACTCTAATATAAATTTGTAGCCCAGTAATTAATATTTATCTAT